>CM060688.1:184554916-185154916 GCA_030686995.1 Artemisia argyi | reverse complement strand
ATATATATATATATATATATATATATATATATATATATATATATATATATATATATATATATATATATATATATATATATATATATATATATATATATATAATGTGAAAGTTTATTTTCTTTGTTTTGATTAAAAAAATAGATGATCATGGTTTATTGGATCTTTAGAGTTTAGACAATATTAGATCTACATTGAACTTTTGCCTTAAGTGCAAATACTCCCTATTATTCCCTCTTATTTTTTGAGAACCCGAAACACTCATAACCATGCACTACCTTCGCAGAAATAATAAAAAGCTTCTCCAAGGTGTTTGCTATATCATGTGGTGGCATATATGGTCTTTTCGTAATAAGATCATTTTTGGTTTGAAGATTCCATCAAAGGCGGTTATTTTTGAAGACGTGGTTTCTCGTTCGTTTTATTGGTGTCGTTTTAGATGTAAAGCTTCCTTTAGTTGGATTGATTGGTGTAAAAACCCTTATCTTATTTCTTTGTAATTTTCTAGCTCCTTGCTAGTTATCATAATAAAATCCGCCGTTCAAAAAAAAAAAATATTTGACACATTATCTTTGATTTTGTCCCTTTTTCTGGAGTCTTATAATACTATTGTCGATTCCTTATCAGTTGCAATGGAGGAGGGTTGTTCGTCTTATGCTGCATGTGAATTTTCTTTGTTTTATGTTTTAAAGGTAGATTCTACTGTGTACGTGTAACTAGTCAAAGCACATAGAAGTATAGAACAAACCTATTGTTTGTGGTTATCAACTTATCATCTCTTCATTAAATAATGAAACTGAGACTAACTTTATATACAGATTTGTGAAAGTCTTTTTTACACGGAACTTGAACGTTCAAGTGTTTAGTTAGAGAGTACTCTCACAATAAGTTACCACTAGGCTAAAAGCCTTTTGGTTTATATATGTATCACACAATAAAAACATTAAACAATTGTTCAACTCTCCCGACTCATTCATTCTTGTCATGATTCAACCAAGTTATACGTATCATTCTTTATGTTCAAAGTCACATAACCAAGTTAAACAAATTGAGTAAACACATGAAAAATTCTTCTACATTGGCCGAAACTCGAGGCCACATACAATGAGGCCAGACATAATTCCTTCATGACTTGTAAACTTCATATCAATAGAAAGAGAATCATCCTTGAATTCCTGAGTTGAGTTAAATTTCCACACTTGAATCTCCATCCATCCATCTTCCCTGTGTTTTGGAACCCGGGTAATATCATTTATATTCAATGGGCTCGGGGTTATAAAATAAACAAATTCAGCCTCGTTGTTTTCTTCGTGGAGTACATCTCGTACTTTCACTGGACAATGCAGCCCCTGGACTTTTTCTGAAAGCTTGAACACAAGGTAACACACGTATTCTGTATCCGATGATAGCATTTGACTTTTAATCGTGCAGTTGATATAAAATACTTGTTGTGGCAAAAGCTCAATCACCTCTGAAAATCTGCATGTACGATATATAATAAGATTACATATATGCTTCTTAAGAACAAAGTATATAAAGAGAAAACTAAGTCCAACATGTAAAACTTTTGTCGACCATCTATTTATGCGTCTTTAATATTTTTACTAGACAACAAAAAATATTTAGACCTTAAATCATCAAATCTTGTTTTTTGTATGGCGTAAGTATAGATGAGAACATAGTGAATGTACAATCAGCAAAACTTTAGCGGTTAAAGGAAACCCTAAAAAATTAGTTTCAAATAATAAAACCAAACCTGGACTGGGCTGATAGTTTTGAAGTAAAGAGATCAACATTAAAGAATTCGTATAAAGTTGCCTTTGCTGAAAGCACAAGAAGTTTCTTTTCGTCGACTTCGCCCAACCAAAACAACTCGTTGTAGTTTCCGCATATCTTGAATATTTCTTCAAAGTTCATTGGAAATTTTTGCACGTGACCCATATTGAAGTTTGATTTCAAGACTTGTTGGACTTCCATCAATTTTCCGATTTCATCACGTTTCACCTGTGTACAAACCATGTTAAATATGCAACACAGAACATGGCTTATTCTAATTTTATAATTTGGCCTGCATCCAACCCCTTATATATAATATAAACAAAGGAGTATAGAATGGAAGCACGGAATATAATGTCAAACTTACTTTGTCAATTGCTCGAAATTCAATGCCTTCAATATAAACTGCAGTTTCTCCACAGTAGTATGATGAAAAGCTCTCAAGCAGAAACTCATAAACGACATCTTCGTTCTGATTCAAGAATTGGTGCAACTCGATCATCATCCAGTCCTTGTCTCTCCATGTTGCGAAGTATGCATGTAGTCTTTCAAGTCCATTTCTATACTTTAGGTTAACACACATTGGTTTACTAGAAAAGTTTATTGAATTACAAAGTTTGAAGACTAAATACACCCCATAAACAACATTTGTAGATAAAAGTTGAGCATTTATCTTTATTTCAATGTTCAATTTGGATATATCTAACATCTCCGCCACTGTCCCAAACCTGCACATATAAATATTGAAGTTTTAATCATTCATAACCTTTGTTCCCCCTACACTTCTCCTTTTGTGTTAGTAACAATATAAATGACTAAAATAATATCATAATTACTAAATAAAATCACTATCTTATAAAGATATGATATTTTGAAATATGGAATAGCAAGATGCTAGCAAAGTTTATAATCCATGGTAGTGAAAACAGAGGACCAAAACAGGGGCATTCATCAACCACCAGTTGAAAACAGCAGGTAAATATCAAACACAACACCCGGACACCAATTTACACTTTCAGAATCAGTAGAGAAAACACTAAAACCTTATATTCAAATTCTACCATCTTCATATTTGAGTCTCATAAACGCATAATTTGAAGTTGGCATACTCAGGTTGTTTACCTTTTAACCAGTACTCCACAGTGAAAGTTGACAACAAAGGTAACATAAACTAACAAGTTTATCAATGTGAGTTATCCATTACTTTCCCGTGCATTTCTAATTCCTAAAAATAGATTTTTTTTTTTTTTTTTTTTTTTTTTTTTTTTTTTTTTTTTCTGTCACAAATACACAATTTGTAAAATAAATAAATAAATAAAATCTAATTTCTAAAAATAGAACTTTTTTTTTTCTGTCACAAATACACAATTTGTAAAAAAAAAAAAAAAAAAAAAAAAAAAAAAAAAAAACCTTGAGTCCTTTGGATAAACCACAAAAGTGCATGCCTTGGCAAGTTTCCTGATTATACACTATATGGCACTGTTAGGAAAAAAAAAAAAAAAAAAAAAAAAAAAAAAAAAAAAAAACATTGCTGGTTAAAAATGCATAGGTTATGCTACCTTAAATTAATCATTATGCTACCTTAAACAGCTTGTTATGCATAAAATGGTAAAGTAACTAAATTCAATATTAAAAATGTATAATTAAAATATATGTACACTTATCACTTAATACTAACAAATGTAGAGAGGTAGAGAGAGTAACCTTGAGTCTGGAAGAGATTTCCAATCATGTCGACAACTGTTTTTGTAAGAAAACATTGTCGCTGAAACCATTTCATTCCTTTTGCCATTACCATCGAATGAAAGCAACTGTTAAACAATAAAAAAACAATTTAGACTCAATGTTATGATGTGTAAATGCATATGTTATTTTGAATTATCCTAATAAACTAAAATACATAGAACACAGGATGCACAACATAATATAACTGATATATGAGAAGAAACTGATTACCACTTTGTCTTGTAGAAGGAGGATTCCATTCGAAAAAAGGTTGTAAAGATCCTCTTTCTTGATGGTAGAATAGATTTCAGGGCATTTTGACATCTTGACTATTTCTTTATAATCTTTAGGCAATTTGGGCTCCCATTTCTCATAATCCTCCTGTATATACATTAACCCACTAATAAACTCATGTTTCATACAGTTACTTACGGTTTATAAAAAAGTAAAAGGATATACTTTAGATATATATGAATCAAAATTTAGCCAATTTTGTCAAAATATAGAAACTGACCTGAAATTCCAATGCTTTCTTGAGTTGTATGACCACTTCATCAGCTGTTGGTCGTCTTTCTCTCCTGTGATGTAAGCATTGAAGGGCAATCCTTGTAAATGTAATAAATGACTGTGGCACAATTTGTTCTTTGATACCCTCAAACACCAACTTATCAAGTTTTCCAACATGACAGTGATACTTAGCCAAAAAGGGTAAATAAAGATACTCATTATCCAGTTTTTCGGACGATAGTTTCCCACACAATATGTCAAATAAAACTGCACCCAGCGAGAATATATCAGATTCTTTGGTTAAAAAGCCTGTTTTCGAGTATAGTGGGTCACAATAGCCGATTGTGCCTGCAGCATTGTCAATGACTGCATGCTGATTTACTGGACATACTAAGGAAAGCCCAAAATCACTAATTTTTGCTTTCCAATCATCAAAAAGTAGAATGTTGCTGCTGCTGATGTCCCTATGTATAACCATTTCTGGACTTTGAACAGTTCCATGAAGGAACTCCAACCCGATTGCAATATCGATGCAAATTTTAAGCCGCGTCACCCACGTAAGACAATCATCGCTCAAGTACCTATCAAGACTTCCTCCACATGCGTACTCGTAAACGATAATCTTTTCATCCTCTTCGTCAGAGTAGCCTAAAAGACCGATGACATTTTCATGTTTATACTCCATAAGGATGTTAAGCTCTGTCATGAATTTTTTTTTGGGTAAAGGGGAGTAATCCTGCACCCTGGTAAATGTATTAAAACCAAAACGTTAAAGTACAGATGGAATGTGGCTGAAGTACCACATTAACCTCAAGCTAAAACAGCTTGATAAATAAACTACCTAGAGCTTATGACATGCCAAAAGCTCTTGACAACTCTAGAATCAAGAAGAACCTAGAACAAGAAACAGAAACTAATCAAAAGCTAACCAGCAGCATCCGTGAAAGAAGAACTTCCACCTTTTGCAAAGTTAGGGAGTAAATTAGCTGATTCATCATACACGTTATCCACACAATCATCATCACCATCCACTTCAGTAGCTAGAACATCATAATGATTGGATGTATACACTTCACCTCCCTTAGAGGACACCAATAGTGATAACATCCACGAGCTCATCAGCTAAACCCACTTCAATCAAACACCGAGCAAAACTGCTTCTACCCCAAGAATCCTTACACATAGAGCTTGTATACGAATCCATCATAATAGGTTTGCCAATAAATGAAGCAATCAAGTTAATACCCTCATCTTCAAAAACTTGGATAGGCACATCGTGCAGTTTAACCCATATCGGAATGCGAGTCAGCTCTTCCTTACATACGCTAGTACCAATAGACCATTTCTTAAGGATGATTGGAGAGTTACGAATCATCCAAGGACCATCTTCCAGAACAGCTTCTAAACCAGCTTGAGTATCAAATTTAAAAAAGAAAAAACCTTTAGCATTCATCATTATCTTTTTCAAACCATACTTAGCCCAATTGCTTCTAACAAAGTAATCAACCACCGGAAACGCCATTCTCTTCCCAATAAAGTAGCCATATAAAGTGTGCTCAAGGCGTGCACTAACCTTTTCTACTACTCTACGTGGAATAGACACGTTAACTCCTTCACAAACATCCTCATCAACCAAAGGACCAGACGGAGAGGCTTTAAAAGCCTGCCACAAACCATCGACCGCATCCTGAACCCTTTGAACAACATCCTCATCCAAATTATCCATATAGTTACCATCTTCCACAGTTTTAGCAAAAGCATCTATATCCTCTCGAGTTTTAAGAGATACGCCAAATAAAGTTTCAATAAAATCATGCTTACTGTTAGGAGAGGACTCCACATCTGAATCATGTGAACCACCAGAACCATGTGGAATCGGCTCCACACTAATATCATGATTGGTTGCATTATTATTCAACTCCGCACCCAATGAACCAATAGTCTTCTCCACCGGTTCATCATCAACAACATTCCTATTAGATTTCTTATGTTTCCTCATAGTCACGTATGACAACGAGTTTGTCGCTTCAACCGACTTTAAGAGATCAGAAGCACTAAGTTCATCAACATTCAAAGAAGTTATTCTATCCCCCAACTTACAAACATCAACCTTAGCAGCACCACCCACCTTTTCCATCTCTCTCAAACCCTTAACCTAATCAACAACGACTAAAGAAAGCAGCAGCAGCAAATAGCGACACAAGATGAAAGAAAACCCTAACTGAAAGTTAGGGTTTTGAGAATTAACGCCCAAGAAATCAACCAGGACCCATAATAATCGACACAATAGATGTAATAGTGATTAAAGGAAGATTATATAGGTAATTGAACCGACTAGAAAGGATACGATCACATAAAGAACACAAATCGGTTTAAAAATAAAAAGCGATTGAGAAAAACCCTAGGAAAACGATTTCAATAAAACCAAGAAACCAAGTGTTTAGATCAGTAAAGATGAAAAGATTAATGAATAACACGAATGTTAATTCAATTAAACTTACAAATCAAATCAAAAACCACAAGATTCTGATTGAAATTAGTGAAAAGCGATTAAGGGTTGCTAGGTTTTTTTTTTTTTTTGTCGCCTTTTTCTCCAGAGAGAAAAACATGGGGGTTAGACACTAGAAGGGGTTTACAATAGCTCTGTCATGAATTCAGCTTCTCTTTCAGCAGACTTCTTATCCAACCGCTTTGCAGCAATGATGTTATGTCCATGAGTATGACCTTTGTATACATTTCCAAAATCTCCACGTCCAATGATATTGTCTTGACTGAAGCTTTGGGTCGCCAACTTTATGTCTTCAAGTGACAGTTGGAGGTTGTCCTTGTGGTTCTCCTGTGAATCATACAATCGATTTGATAAGTAAAAAAACAGGCCAAAATGCATTTTAGTAACCCCCCTCAATTTGGCAAGGTGTGGAGAAGAAAATGATGCTTATGGGATTTAGGAAAAGGGAATTATGTGAAGGTAACTTTGTACGCTCATGTAATTTTGTAATTGCATGGATCTAATATAGTAATTTAATGGACATCAAAACTAGAGATCATTTTTGTTACTAGTTCAAACAAAGGTAAAGTCAATATGATAAAAATAATAATAATAATGATAATAAGGATCCTATCTCTAGTTTGGCATATACCACACATAGATCTGCCTAGCTAATTACTCAAAAATATATCTTGAAAGCATTGACTTACCTGGCAGTATAACGCTTTTTTAAGTTCATTGATGACAACTTCTATTGTTGGACGTTGCGCTTGAGTTTCTGCCACACATCGAAATGCAATTTCTGAGAATATGTCCAAAGACTCTTTATCGGGTCCTTTACTAAGAGAAAAGACACGTTCATCGGTTTCTTCCTTTATCTTGTGATCAACAATTTCCGTCAGTGTTCCCTTTTTAAAATGATCTCTTGCAATGGGTGCAATTCCCTTCTCATTCACTTTTGTGTATACAGGATCATAGGCCAAACTCCCGGTCAAGATCTCAAGTAACACTACTCCAAAAGAGTAAATGTCTGATTTTTTATGTAATCTTCCATACTCCTGATATTCGGGATCCAAATACGTATTTGTACCTGCAATCATATTGGTATTGATAGTGCTGGCCTCTTGATTTGCTGGGTGGAATTTAGAGAGCCCAAAGTCAGCAATCTTGGCCTCCCAATTATCGCCCAGTAGAATATTCGCGCTCTTGATGTCACGGTGAATTATCTTTTGTTTGTCCTGATCCGTGTTGGTGTGAATGTAATTCAAGCCATGTGCAATATCAACACATATTTTCAAACGTTGCATCCAAGTAAGATTAGTCATCTTATCACTATTTCCCAAATAATCTTCCAGACTTCCTTTAGAAGCAAGCTCATAGACAAGGATCATGTGATCACGACCTTCATCGCAAAAGCCAAGAAGGGAGATTATATTATCGTGTTTACAACTAGTCAGCATTTCAATTTCTGCAATGAACCCTTGTTCTCCTTGTGTATTGAAGATTCGTTTTATTGTTACAGTGCTACGTTTCTTGGGAAGATCACATTTATTCTCCCCATCTATCGATGATGATTATTGCTATCAAAATGTTCAAGTTGTGCCTTGTATACCATACCATATCCACCTTCCCCAATGCAATATGTGTCAGAAAAATTCTCGGTAGCCAACTCTATATCATTAAGTCCAATCTTCAAGTGTTCCAAGTTCTTCCACTGCAACATTAACAGCATAAATGCTAGTAAGATATGGGAGTGAAATTATAAAGAAATTGGTTTTATAACTGAAAGAAATCTATAGAATGTGAACATTTCAATACAGCTACTCACTTAAAGAAAACACTGATGATAAAAGATTCAAAATTTTTACTAATTTTTACTAATTCTTAGTTCCCAATATATCCTCGGCTAATGGATTCCTTAAACTTCAAGATATACAATAAACGGCTTAAAAATGATTTGTGATTTGTGAGTGTGAATGTGTCAGGTCTATGGTGTAGTTAACTGGCTCAGATGGCGTTTGGATTTCGGGTATTGATCAGATGGTAGCCAGTAAGTGGTTGGTGGCTGGAAGGAGATTGAAGGGGGTATGGAAGTGCCCCCATATTCAGCAAACTTATTAACGGTTGTTATCATTTTAGTCTGCATGCCACGGTTATGAATATGAGACATCAGAAATGTCTTGTCTAATTTCTTCGTAACAGGGATCAAATGTGAAAAGCCTCTAACCATATGTATCATTCGTGTAATTTACTCTTTTGTTTATTAATTAGGATGACCAGCCTTAAACTAAAACTAGACAAAAAATAATAATAATAATTACCTTCAAGTGATTAGATGATGTACCGTCAACTGCATTCTTTTGAAGTTCCTGGAAATGATCAGTTGATAATATAACGGTTATTATTACATAAACTTGATAGATAGAACATTTATCATCGCAAAAAATTGATAAACAAGTTGATTTTCTTACTGAATTTTCATGTTTCCGCTGAAGTTCCAACGCTTTATCAAGTCTTTTGACAACCTGGTCTATATACGGACGCTTTTCCCGTTCCACTTGTAAGCAGTAATATGCTGTGTCTGAGAAGATTCTGAATGATTCTGGGTCCATCTGTTTTCGTAAATGCAGATCTACCATATCATCCAAATGAGATTTTTCCGGTTGACTTAATAACCCCTCTCCCAACTCATCTGCACTCCGTCCGCACAAGACTTCCAATAACACAACACCGAACGAATACACATCTGACTTGTGCGTCACACCGCCGGTCTTTTTATATTTTGGGTCCAGGTATACATTCTCGATAATATCACGAGTAAGAAGAAGATGCTGCCTCCGAGCCACTGTATTTTTCAAAGAAAGTTCAAAACCAGATAACTTGGGTTCCCATTTGTCATCTAGTAAAATATCCGAGCTCGTGATGTTGCAATGTATGACACTAAAATCTCGTCTAGCATCATAATGAATGTAACTCAATGCCTTCGCAACACCAACGCATATCAACCTTTGCATCCATGTGAGGGTCTGGTTTCTTAGATAATTTGCGAGACTTTTGGTGGCCTCCTTGTATATGATAATCTTAGTGTCCTTGGAGTCATAAAACCTAATAAGAGACACTAGATTCTTATGTTTGAGACTAGAAAGCATCGAAACTTCTGTCCAAAACCATTTGATCTCATCATTTTTATAGAATCTATTTACAACAGCCGAATCATTGAGTGATTTGCGTACATCTTCCAGGCTGAGTTTTAAGTGAGAAAAATCATTGAGTGATTTGTGTACATGGGACTCAATGTGTGTAGATATGGAGGTGAATGATCCCTATATGAACCAAGCAAAACAACATTACCAAGTGTACCAAAAATGACACATGTATATAGGGAGGTCATGTTTCTAAAATTCTAGTGACTTACAAAATACTGTAGTAATAAGTAAATAATTACCTTGTCATGATTGGATGATGTATCTTCAACTTCGGCTGCAACTATTGAGTGTTCCTTTAATATCATAAATACAGTAATAAGTACTAAATAATTTTACCCGTGTTAATATTGATATTAATAGAGATTAGTAATTATTAAAGACAGATGAAAGAGAAAACAGTCTTACATGATCCATTTGAAGTTTCAATGCGCTCTCAAGTCTTGCGACAATCTCATCTATATTTGGGCATTGTGATCGTTCTTCATTTAAGCAGTCATACGCTGTTTTTGCGAAAACATTGAATGATTGCGGATCCATCTGTTTCCACAGATCCGGATGAATTATATCATCGAGTATTTTCTCTCTATAATGGAAAATGGCCATTGGAGCCAAATACTTCACTACTACACAAAAGCTTTAAAAGATCACTTCAAATAGAGTGGTTTTCTTAAAAACCGATCTAACAAATGAAAAAGAGGGAAGAGTGTAATAAATAGATCGGTTATTTGGATAATGACCGATCTAACTAACTTCTAGTTCTAAACATGATTAAATAGATCGGTTATTTCGATAATGACCGATCTATCTGTGAGTGAGCTTTTGATAGAGTTACTAGAAGTTCATGCTTTCTATTTTTCCGGTGACTTGACATGCGACGAACACTATCTGTGATATGAAATTTAGAACGAGAATTCTTTCAGTTTCAGCAGGTTATTTTGTTTTTGTTGTGTGAAATATAGCTTTAAATTTGTCTAACCTTATCTATTAGACTATGATTGGACTTCACCAACACTTACGCGGCACTGTACCCGTTAATGATAGTATAGAGTCGGTAATATCGGGTCATTCACTAGAGCGTGGGTACCTAAGTAATTTAAAGTAAACTATTTCTAAGACGATTGTGCCTCAAATCTAAGAGATTATGAGTCTGATTAAATTAAACTATTAAATTAACTAAAAGACAATTAAAACTAACTAGGTGCAAAACAAACAAGAGTCAAAAGACGCACCGGCTTGCTAATCATATAATTCAACTAACCATCTGACAAACACTAGTACTTACTCTCTCGTCGGAGCTTAATCGTAGGGTCTGTCCTCATGGTAAGGCTAACGGTTTGTTTCTATTTGTGCAGGGATTCAACTCATTACTTGGATTAGTGCATAAGCCATACAGCGGACGATCCACCAAGGACGGTCCGCACTGAACTAAGCCAAATTCTAACCCATTCACACTTTTTGCACTAACAAAAACCAAAGGGCTTGTGTCTCAACGGTACCTATGTTGTGTGAGAAACTCCCCAACTAAATTATGACAACTCGAAAATTCCGGATTCCTATCCGTTTATCCTCCTATACTATTTATTTCATTTCGGGAGCATTTGTCGTGGCCTAGGTTATTTCACGTAAGACTTAGCCCAATAACGGATAAAACGCGAATGTTTATTAGTTCGGACAACGAGAATTAAAGATATATGTATATATAGTAAAAGTTTATGGGAAAACAAGAATTCGGCTGGTGATCCACCTCTCTATTTCCCAATAGAAAGAGTTATTATACGAAAAAAAATATATATGTTTTTTTCTTCTACACATATATAAGCTAAAACTACGGTCAACATGGTGGAAGTTGTGTCTTTATAGTAACTCTCCTACTTTGATCAAGTGGAACATCTCCCACCCATGAGTCCCTTCGATTCCTCATGTGGCAATTACACTCCCCGAAGGACTCGAGGAAGAAGCTCTCTGACCTGATAACGAGTATCGCCCACTCGCCCAGCTATATCAACAAGGCCTTTCTTTTGCAATACTTACAAAAGTCTCTCATGGCCCAATTGTTACTACAACGTTCTCTACCATAGAATTCGGCCTTCGGGGTCAATCCAACGGCTTCTATTAGGAAGGCGGCGCAAAGGAGGCTCGAGGGCTTGTTAAGGAAGGCAGCCGACCCCGTAGACCTGACCTGATATCGTTTGTCTAGAAAGGAAAAAAGTAGGGAGGTGGATTTGACTGAAGAGGAACTTGCTATTTGTGATGCTTATAATATAAAGGTTTGTGGTCATACTAGACGTTCGTAGTTTTATAGAGTAGTTTTCTTAAGTCTTGGTTTGTCATACTTATGATATGTTGGGTTTGAAGAGCAAATAGTGCGTTTGTTTTTCTGTCTTTGTAACGGGCTGTGATGTAAGATTGACTCACATCTTATGTATTTAAATATTTTGTGGTGTAATAAAATTTACCCGATGTATTAAACATCTTTTAACAAAAAAAAATATACTGTAAAATAGTTAAAAATTATCGTTTTAAAAAAAATAAAAAATAATATAAAATGAGAAACTAAATAGATCGGGTATTTAGTGGTTCACAACCGATCTATATGTGTTTCGCTCATAAAGATCACCTTTGTATAGAGTGGTTCATAACCGATCTTTTTGTGGGTTTTCCACCGATCTTTATAACATTTTTTGTAGTAGTGCTTATTATCTTGGTGGTCAATCTTTGATGTCCTACCACAAAGTAGTTCAAACAATACTATCCCAAAGGAGTAGATATCCGACTTGTGGCTCACAGTGTTAGTCTCTAAATATGCTGGGTCCGCATATCCCTCCCTATCCCAAACTGAAGAAACTGTATTATCAGTATGGAAAGAACTGTCCCTTTCAGATGCTTTAATCTTCAAACAACTTTCCCAATCCGTTAACACTGGTTCCCAGTCATCATTTATCCAAACTGTGTAACTGCTGATATTCCGGTGTATAACGCTAAAATCGCGTTGTTCGTCATAATAAATGTAGCTCAATACTTTGGCAAGACTGACAGTTATCTCCAATCTTCGCACCCATGTCAAGCTCATTGGGTCACTTAGATCGTTGCTGAGACTCCCCCTAGATGGATCCTTGTAAATGATGATCTTCTCATCACCCTCATCACAAAACCCAAGAATAGAAACGAGATTTTTATGCTTGAGACTAGAAAGCAAGGAAACCTCCGTCCAAAACAGCTCGTTTCTATCCTCATGTTCTTTCTTACATCTGCGAGCACAGATATTAATAAACTCACCGGACTGCGAGAGAAGCCCAATGTATTTTATTGCATATATATCTTCTCCCAGGACATGGAGGAAAGAAAAGTTGAAGGTGGCGGATCGTATGTTTTCAAGGGGGATTTTCAGGTGAGCAAGGTCATCGGGTGAAAACATGATGTTTCAAAAAAAATACACAGATCAGAGTAAGTGGTGGACTGGTAGTCAATATCCAAAGAAGGAGTGAGGTAGCTGCCTAGCTGGTGGTGATATAAAGGTGTCTTATCTTACTACCTGTATATTATAAAAAGGAAGTAGCTTTTTACTAGATGGCCCAACCAAGGTTTTCAAGATCGGGATCCTACCCAGGATCATTTTCGTCTTTGCAAGATCGTGATCGTAAGATCGGATCGGGATCTTAAGATCTTTCTATAATGTCATTTTCTTAATAGTTTTGTAATATTATACAAATTTCCAAATTATTATATATCATAAACACAAAATTATATGAATGTTCCATCGAAATGTTGTCCTAAATTATGATTATGAAATGTTTAATAAGATTAACATGTTGTTTTTTATATTCTACAAAAAAATAATCCAGAAATTTGCAATTTTTTAGTTTGTTATCCGAGAAAAGTAGGATCGGATCGGATTAGATCTTAAGATCCTATGGTCAAGATCGAGATCCTATAAGATCTTAAGCTTTCAAAGATCCTATGTAAGATCCGGATCGTTTTTGCTTTGCAGTATCATAAAATCGTAAGATCCTAAGATCAGGATCGGGATCGGGATCCTGACAAACATGCCCAACCATTGCCATTTGGACTATGTGCTTGCTACCTTTTTCTTTGTGACTGATTTATATAGTCTAGCACCATACCCATAGTCATGATGTAGTGCTTGTTTTAGGGAACAAAGTTGATTTAGTCAAGCAGCTACTTTTTTTTGTCAATTTTCAAACTTACTAGAGAAGAAAACTAGAGAAAATTCCGAAAAAGGTACAAAAACATTGGGGTATTTCAAGTTTTGGTCATGATTTGACCCCTCTTTCTAATTTGGTCATACTGGCAATTTAGGGAAACAATTTATAAAACCCGCATTATTTTAAATTTTATAATTTTTGGAATATTTGAAAAGTTTATTCGTAATGGGAATTGTAAACGTTGAACCGTGGTTTGAACTTCGTGATATTTATGGGAATTGATTTTAATTATTGGTTTGGTATAATATATTTGTGGTGATTTATTTTTGAAATGTCTATTGGCACTACATTGACTCCGGCACTAGGATAACCTAACGAGATTAAATCATTTGAATAACGGTCGCGGTTATCTATTAAACGAACGTTTTTATATTTATATAACTCGGGAAGTGTCTTTGGAAAATTTATGGCGACGTGTACGAATATGTTTGGCGACGTTTAATATTTTTGAGAACGAATAATCATGTTGCGGGAAAACCGATTAATAACATTTGTTAAATGCCAAAGTTATTGTGGCTTATATTAGAAAAAGAGAAGTAGAGGGACCAATGTTGTAAAATTCGGGTATATTACGCTAACCCTAACCCTTTCACTCTCATATTATCACCTCCCCCCACTCCCTCTTCTCTCCCTCTTGTCGCCGTCCACCTGCATCACCAACACCATAACCACCGCCGGTCAAAAAGGATTTCAAGGGGGATTTTTAGATGAGCAAAGTCGTCAGGTGAAAACGTACATCATGTTTCTATTTTCATCAAAAAGTGAAGTAAAATGGGTCATTTGGGTTACAAAATGATGCAAATTGAATTGAAGGAGTACTTCTCACGAGATCTGAAAGAACAAATACAAAGATCAGATCGAGTAGTGGTGGACTGGTAGTCAATAGTAAATAAGGAGTGAGGTTGCTGGTGGTGATATAAATGTGTTTAGCGTGCTTTGTTGTATATATGTGGTTGTGGATGAGTATGTATACGTCCTTGCATAATTCTATTACTAATACAAAAGACTTTTGACTTAATAGAAGACTTTTGACTTGTGCAGTGGACACTTACTTTATTTGTTATAGCACTAGATAATTTTTTAGTTCATGTTCGATTTTTTATGGTTGGGCAATTGTGTAAATGAAATGGGTCAAGTCTTTTCCGTTTCTTTGTCCCGAACCGCTCTTTAACTTTGAATTCTTCGATTTTTTTATTGACTTCATCTTCAACTCACAGTCACATATGAGACATAAGGACTTCTATAGAATCCCCATCTACACTCATATTCGATTAGTAGGGAAATTTAGATATATCTTTAGCTCGTATATAACTAGTCAATATCTAATATCACATATACATGTCTTTCTTCCACAATGTAAACCCACTCTTTATATTTGGTGTTCAAGATATATGTAAAATCTCATGTCATGCAGGCAAGTTATTTATATTACCGGGTTTGAATACATGTGGCGGTGTGTATTCAAACCCATGGATTAATTTGCCAAAAGTTAAAATCATTGTTAAGAAAATTAAAACATCTATTTATAACATAGAGCCTTTTAAAAAATTTATATTGATGGGTAGTTTAAAGAAACAATTACACAATTACAATAACATGAAGTAAAACAAACGTGACTTTCTAGTATATTCTTCTTTTGGTTCAAAGTTCAAACTATATAACACTTGAGATAATGTAAACTTTATTTGTTGCATGATATAACCATAGAATAAGAAATAGTCCACATTTACCACAACACCATACTTTTCATATCATTTATTCCACTACCACATCTCACCACATTTACCAAAGCAACATACTTTTCATACAATATCATTTTTTCCACCATCAGTGTATCACATCTCACCAATTTCACTTATTGTATTTTATGTTCAGTTAACTCTAAACATGTTTAAGTGTTAAAAAAAATACTCATGACGCTACTCTTATTTATTTCTTTTGAAATGCTTCATCTTTTATATGACACATTGATTTTAACTTCTATGCAACCAAAAGTGGTTCATGCTTATTGTAGAGTATCAATCAAGTCACAAACATGATGGTTCTTGTGATTAGTGTGGCGTGTGAATTAAGAGAGAAAGGAGGATGAGAGAACTTGGAACCTTGAGAGAGAATATGTGATATTAGATTGAGATTAGTGTGAAGGTCCAACCCTCTCCACATGTGGAGAGGGGTATTTATAGTAAGCTACAAAGAAAGATAAAAAAGCCCACACCCTGGCTGTGGATCAGGCATACAGTGGGTAAAGACCCGTCCTTCTTCCACGATGTTACTTAATCTACTTCTAACTAATAACTATAATTAACTAACTACGAGCTAACTAAAATGCTATTACATCAATTAGGTGACCGAGACTTTTACAGGAATATTTGTATTCCTAACAATCTCCCCCTAAGCGAGGTCACCTTGGAAATTAAGCTCTTTGATCTTCAAGCATTCTTTGGTCATGTAGCTCGTAGGTTCTGATTCTTCACTTTTCCGCACACTTTGTACTTCAAGCAATGAACTTGTGATTTTGATTCCTTTGTGATGTGTGATCTTTGAGCTTCATTAAGATCATCAGCCAATGTAAATCTCCAAGCTCATCCATAGTAGTATCGCCTTCATGTGGTGTAGTGACTTAAGGACCATCATCCTCACACCCTTCTGGATCTGGAGACTTTACATCAGTGTTGTGGATCAGGAGACTTTTTCATCAGAGTTGTGGAAACGTTGTTGGTAGTCTCTCAACATTTGTCGTAGTAAGTCTCTCATCGTCATTGATAGTGAGGAGGATATGTGAGCATGAGGTGTGGATTGACCCGATTCAGCTGGAGATAGGAGCCATCAACTCCATCTTTATGTGTGTCCCTGAAATAAAACAGTTAGCAATAAAGATAGAGAACGAATATGGCTTTGTCATTCATTCTGCGAGGACAGACTACCCTCCGGTTTCGTGAAAAACGACCTGTGATCAGGTAGAGTCTCTTTTAAAGAAGACTCTCTTTGACAGGAATTTCCAGCTTGTAGTAATGAATTTTCCAAAGAATCCACTTCGGAATCTTCATACTTATCATGTTCTCATACGGGAACGTCTCAAAGCAGACAGCACGATAGAGTGAATCGGTGAATAAATATTCACGGATTGATGAGAAATTGATTTATAGAAATCACTCGCGTGTCATATGATAAACATTTTTGAGACACGACGAGAGTTTTAAGCTTTTAATCATATTTCCATCAAAAATACTTTTGTTTGAAAGAGTATACACAATCAATGTGCTCGAAAAATTAGTTTTTGAGTACATTGAAAGGTTTTAGCAAAAGTATCCGTCAATCCATATCCTGGAACAAGTTTGATTCAATTTTGAATCGCACCATTGTTGCTTTCCAGTTGTCACTTGATCATTGATCCAAGATGGATCTCACATGTCACCTACCAAGAGCTTGAGTGATGTTCGCTCTAGATGGATTTCCATCTTCATTGTGAATATTTTCATATCACTCGGATGTTCTGGCAATACCACACAGATAATGCGTAGGACTCTAAATATTTTGTCTTATTTCCCACATTGTGTGAAACAATAAGCATATTTGGAATGTGTCCTATCGAGATTTATGGATGATCTCATGGCTCTAGACTCAATAGTGCGTTTTTATCCGCTCCTGGAGACTGGGGAGGCGTCTCCTGTTTTAGGTATCAACATAGCTCGCAATGAGCGGTCGATACATTGCACAGGATTCCCCGTGAGATTGAAACAAGCTCTTTTAAGAGAACTTGAGTGGTTGGGAAGTTTAGTGCAGTGCGTTACTGGGTCCATGACGTCTTGTCTTCAATACTAGTGTTACCTTAGTAACCACTAGTAGCATATGAAGTTGAACCCGGTTTCTGCCCTAAGGTTAAATATATGGAGGGCTATTTCTTTTCACCCTTTCTCAATTCAATTCTTTTTGTGGAAAACTAGAAGGGGGGTTAAATAGTTTACCGATTAAAATCTTTTTAACTTGTTAAGTTAGCTTTGAAACTTTCCGTTTGATCAAAGATATATGCACAAACACAATATATAACATGTAAGTAAATGAAAGAAACGATCAAACCACAACACGAGTATTTATCGTGGTTCGGCTACAAGGACTCTTTTTCCTTGCCCTACGTCCACGCCCCGAGTATCCAACTCGAGAGTTTCTTTCACTAGTCAACAAGCTCCTTTCACCGGCGGAGAAAACCTTACACGTCGCTTATACTTTTACCGACACAAAGCTAAATGTCGAGTTCTTTTACAAGGGCACAACCACTCCCGTTAGTTCTTTTACTAGGGTACAACAACTCCCAACACTCTTTGTATTTTGAGGACTAAAATACTAACCACTCACTACAGAATATACACAAACAAATGACATGTAAACAATATGAGTTTACACAATACTAAGCTAACAAGTCTTGCAACGTTGTGTTGGGAACTTGTAACTTTTGATGACCTTATGAGCTTCTTTGCTACAAAAGGAAACTTCACATTTACAATGTTAAGAGGTTAGAAGAAAAGATGAGTGTGTGTGTAAAATATGATCTCAAGAGGTTAGCCAAAAATCAAGTTATGGCTTGGTATTTATAGCACACCACACTGCATGCTTGGCGGATCAGGCGGAACCCTCAGATGGGTTCCGCCCGTGTACCCCCAGGGTACCGCCGGGTCTGCAGTAGGTTTTTGCAATAACTCTTCAAACCAAACAAGGTCTTGTCTCATAACTCCTAGCAACCAAACAATGTCACATCACTTAAATCAAGTCAAACACAAAACTTGTAAGCAACATCAAAGCAAGTCAAACACATTTCTTTCCATAAATGCATAATGACAAAACTTGCCATAAATGTGATGTGACTATTTCTAATTTAAGAAATAAACTTGTGTTGTGTGTTATGAAATGTAAAATGTAGCAAAAGTCTAGTTTATGCAAGTCTTAAAAACTAAGATTATGTTTTGCTTAAAAACTAAAGTTTACATTTTGTCGTTAACAAAACTTAGCGAAGATCGTAAAATATAAATAACGTTTTTAGGCGATATTTGTATTAACAATCTCCCCCTTTTTGTTGATGACAAAACATAAACTTTGTTTTTAAGTAACACGCAAAATCTTGGTTTTCAAGACTTAAAAAAAATTATATTAACCTTGTTTTACTTAAGAGACGAGATAAAGTATTGAAGGTTTAATATATTTCTCCCCCTTTTTGTCAAAACAAAAAGTAGAGTAGCGAAGCGGAATAATGGCCATACTCCCCCTTGGTCGATACTCCCCCTAAATGGAGTACCAATATGGGAAATATGGATTTTGAGACCTACAAAAAAATGGTTAGTTGGTGATATATATAGTCAAGCTTGTAGTTACCACACACATTGCAACCACATTGACAACACAACAATGATCAACCAACAATGCACAAAAGTAAGTAGAAAGAAATATCATTTCAAGTAAAATTTTGACTTATAAAAGTCAAAAGACAAGAAATGTTAACTATTCTTCTACTTTGTAAAAAAAAAATAACCAAGAAAAATAAAATAAAAAAAAAAGATAAAATCCTACATTCCTAAATTGGGGCAAAACGGCCTCCAAGGGTTGTCTAGGATTTGTTGGGGTGGGAAAGTGCATCCAAACGTTCTATGACGTGTTGGAATGCAAAACGCGTTTCGTTTTGGAATTGGTTAAGCTATGTTTTGATGGTTTCACCCATTTGCTCACAATTTGAGCAAGCATGGGGATGAGTGGGTTGAAATGGGTTGGTTTTGGTTTCTTGGTTTGATGGTTGGTTGGTTTTTGGTTCTTGGGTGGAGGATGGATTTGGTATTGAGTCAAGCAAGGTGGTTTGAAATTCCATTGCTTGATGAAGGTGGTTCTCAACCATGCTTTGGATTTCCTCATATGAGGGAAAGAAAGTCTCATAGGTTTGGTGTGACACCCCCAAAATTTACAACGCAGCGGAATACCAATTTGGGTGTCACTTCATAATTCATAAAAACAAGTTACATAAAACGACCTCAAAAGAGACGTTTAATAAAATGTCACATTCGATTTGATAAATCAGAGTACAAATGTCCCAACAATTTATATTTAAAACGTAAGTTACAAGAGTTCAAAAATGACTCATTTGTATATTTAAAGAAAATAATTATCGAATGTGAAGAAAACATGTCCTTCAATGTTTGATATCCACGTGACTCCGATTGCTCCCAATGCTCAGCTAGCCAAATAATACCTGAGAAAATACATGCTAAAAAGTCAACATAAAGTTGAGTGAATTCATAGAGTTTAATAAGTAATAAGTTGAATACAAGCATTATTTATCGGGCGACAAGTATTGCAATTACATGTCGGTTTATTTGATTATAGTATTGAGTTCATGTAACCGAACCTTAACGTAATTTAATAATGCCCCGGAAAGGTAAAAATTTTCCATTTACCACAATTCTAACTATTATGTGTCCGTATCCCGAACAAGCCCGCCAAGCCTAATATGCATATCCATAATACTAGCGTTTACTACTCGAGTAATTAACTGTTCATGAGGGGACTTAATTGGCAAAAAGCATTCAATATCTATAATCATATGATCGGGTCCAGCATACCAAAAACTACTTGTATTCAGTTTGTAAAAACTAGCATGTATCCCCCTCGCGAGGTTTATAAAACATTTAAGTAAGTAAAGGCGAGGCTATGAACTCACCGTGAACAAAGGAAGTGATGCAAGTAACACAACGGTGCCAGAAAGTATGGCAGAACAATATGAGTATAGCACAACAAACAAGCAAGTGAAGAATGAGCCGCGAAAGTTCTACGATGAACCTAAAAAGATATACACGTGTCTTAGTTTTTGAAAATAAATATTTATGCCATATGGCTATATGTTATATAAATTATGATCTTAATTGTGCTTGGTACACATATACTAACTACATATATAACAAGTTTTAGTTTGACACTAAAGAGTTATTTTATTCTTTATAAAAGTCAAGTATCAAATTTATATTTGTTTCTAAGTCCAAAATATGTTATGAAGGTCCAATGATGAGTCTAAGGTTCAAATTTAGTCCAAGGGTCCCATTTTTAATCAAAAAGGTTCAAATTAAGCCTAAAAGTTCAAAATATAGGAGGTGGTTCAAAATATATTTAAAGTCCAAAAGTTTTATAAAATGTAAACATTTTTATACTTTTTATTCCAATGCTGATGGAAATTTTTATAACTTGCTCATCTTAGAAATTCCGTTACTTGTAAACCATAAGTCAAAAATTTACGTTCTTTATATCCCCGGAGAGGTATTTGTCTGTACTAACAAACTTTGTAGGTCCCACTAAGTCAAAATTTTGATTACATTTGTAAAACTATTTATTTACCCATACTACTCAGTCCATCAGTTTTCAAATTTACAACTGTCCTGCGAAAAGTGCGATATCTAGAGTTTTACTAACCCGATTAATTCCCCGCTTTCGGCCACGTTTAAGTTAATATGTTATCTAAAACTTTTATGTTTTGAGTAACAGTGGGTTATTCACAAAAAAAATGACTTATACACGTTTCAAATCTGTTACTCAGAATGTGACATGTTTCACGAAAATAATTCTAGTTTAATCATCGTAATGAGTTATTCGATGAAATACCCGTCAAAATGACCACAAGACATAGGGATATAACTACATATTTTTATTTTAGGTCCAATGTTCACTGATTAAATCAGTTTATTCCGTTTTTACCCCTGAATCAGATTTACAGTTTGCATGTTTAGTCCTTTAGGGTTTTCTAGTGATTAAACTTATGTACCAAGCCTAACCAAGCATTATAATTTATATAAGGTTCAAATACATCAAATAATATCATATTTACAGTAGTGAAAATAAAATAAAGATGGAAATTGAGTGGAGAGTTTCTTACAAAAAGAGATGGACAAGAAGATACAAGACAAAGAACACTAAACTTAAGTTAACCCAATCAACACTTGCACCATTTCTTTACCCCATATCAACCCAAATTTTATCCACCAAAACCCTTAGTAAATACTTGAAATTCACAGCCCTTAACCCTCTTGAAATCCTTTAGAAAATCACCAAATAAAAACCCTTGAAGAGAAGTCTTGAAGATGAAAAGAACAAGGAACAAACTAGCACCAAGAGATCACCATTCTTACACTAAATTTTTGGAATAGAAAAACACAACACCAAGGGTGTGTTGGCCTTGAGAAGCCACGAATTTCAAGAGAGAAAACCAGATTTTTGAGTGAAATAACAAGGTGATATGATCTATGTGCTAAATTTTGATGCTTATATATGGATTTTAGTGAGTGGAACTCCAAGTGTTGGTTGCCAAGACTTTCACCAAGCCAAGTGGATTGGTGCTCTCTTAGGACCAGCCACACAAGAAAAGAGAGGGGGTGAGTGGGTTATTTGGTGATTTATTTAGTTTATATTATGTGTTATGTAGTGTATTTTGCTCCCGGTAATTAAAACGTAAGATTTTTAAGACGAGTAACGTAGTAACGGGTAGTAATAATTTTTAAAACTTTCAAAAATATTAAAACTTGATATCATAACCTATTTTAATAATTTAGATGAGTGGTGAGTTCATCGGAGGATTTAAACATTGTTAAAACTAAAACCGTGAGTTGAAAACGCGTTTGGTGACACCGGTTCTTGATAAAAGTAACGTAAACTATAAAATGAAACGACAAGTAATAAACTCACTTGTAAATATGAAAATTGGTTAAAATGCATAAAATATGTAAAATTATCATAGTCTAAGGTTGGTTCACATTGTTAAAATCATAAAATTTAAAATTTAAATCGCATAAAACGTAAGATGGGCAAGGTTTACATAAAGTTGGAAAAAGTAAATTATGACTTTTAAAATAGGATTGTAAGGAAATAATGGTGCATAGAAAGTGTAGACTGGACATAGTATAGTTGCGGTTGAATGAATTGAACGTGTTATGACGTACGTGGATAACTTCCGACGAAGTTAATTATTTAAAAATAGAATAGTTAAATAATATTAAAATTAATGATATGAAAATTTTGAAATGTCACATCACGTACCCCTTAAGAGAGCGACGTCCCGGCGCTCAACTCGCTTTATCACTAGACGGTTCACTTCCGAAAAGATGAGGATTTGTTTAGTTGTTTTGCTCGATCGTATAAATACCGCTGAATTGTTACACTCACATAAAAATTTTGTGATTCTCGAAGATCAAGAAAAAGATCAATTAGACATAACCCATATATAACTATTCCTAGTATTTGAAAAATCTAAGTCGAACATAGGTAGTCAGACTATGTTCCACTGTCCCAAGGTTAAATATAGGTGACTAGACTATATTTAATCAAGGTTCGATAAAATTTTCAAATACTTAACTTAGTTATACTCGTGATATGTCCATTGTTGGACAAGTATGGAGTTTGCATAAGTATCTTATATACAAAGAGTGATATAAGTTTGTACATACGTAAGAATCAATCATAAGTAGGTAGTATGAGTGTGTAACACAAGCGAATAAGGAAAATGCACGCAGAAAAGGAAGTTTTAAGCAGTTCTAAATCAGTCCATATCGGGCCAGAATCACGGACCTTTAACAATGAAGGATTCAAAAGAGAACTTGATGAATGTAGAGAAAGTTACTGAACTTCAGCTTTTGAAGATAAATCCGTTAATAAGAATTATTGGAAAATGACGAACAATAAAATAATAACAAAATAGTTCATGAGGCAATAATAAATCAATGGTTTTAGTTAAAAAAACAAGGTCGAGTAATTCGTAAGATAATAACAAAATCGTTTATAAGGTGGTGAAAATTTGGTAAAAGGTAAATGACAGAACAATTTATAAGATAACAAAATAGTTTATTCAAAACTAGTCCAAACAATTTATTTAATAGTAGTACATCAGTGGATAAGTTTATAAGATGGTGGTAAAGTAGTTTATAAGAGAGTGGCAATGAGTTTATTAATATTGTAGTGAAAATGGTTTAGAAGATAGTAGTAAACTAGTTTTACAAGGTAATTGACCAAATGATTTGTAGAGAGGTGACAAAAGTAAATTTTGAACTAGTTAGGGCAGTTTATAAAATAGTATTGAGTAAGGTTATTAGTTTATAAGGTAGTAATGGGGTAATTCTTTGGGGAATAGTAAATCCATTTGTAATATAATGAAAGATAATTTATATGACAATAAAGGAGTTGTTTATAAAATGGTAGTGAATTTCTAAGGTAAGTAATTTGAATGCGACGGGTTTCATATAAAACACCGTTGTATAAGGTCATGAAAAGATTTTAAAGCTCATATGATTACTCACGATTTTTGGGAAAATAAATGAGACCACTATGTCACCCACAACGTACAAGAAAGTTTTTAGAGGATCATCAAAATGAATAAATAGGTATTTAATAGTTTAGGAATTTAATGAAACATATATATACTTGGGACTGTTTGGGTTTGACTCGATGTGTAAAGAATCGGATAAAACATTTATAAAAATAACCTTTATACAAATAAGAAGTAATGTTTTGATGGGTAAAAATAGTCGAGAGAAAATCAAGTGTATATAGATAGTCTTTTAGATAAATAGTATCAATTTGAAAAAAAAAATGCAGATATGCTCAGGAAACATAAGTTTACGGGGAGTAAAGAAATCAAGAGGAATTGATAAATTGTAACGAGTTTCGCCGTTAAATGTAATGATAGTATATAAGGTTATGAAAGAGTTTATAGACCATTGTAATCACCTACAATGTCTGACAAATAAAAGAAACCATTGTGCAACTCACAATGTTAATGGAGTAAATGAGACCATTGTGTAACCCACAATGTCTTAAAAAAAAGTTTCATAGATCACAAGAATGTAAGAGTAGGTATAAGAGAGCAAAATCATGACTAGGGGATATATTCATTAGTCATATAATAGAAGTATTGATGTAAAATAGAGCATATAAGTTACCTGGGAGCAAGCGTGCGCGGATATCGAACAATGGTGAAAGACTAAATTTTTTTTTTTGAAAATCAGTTATAGTTTAGGTTTTGAAAACGGCCTAATTCGCTATAACTAATGCTCTGATACCATTCTGTGCACCCCCAAAATTTACAACGCAGCGGAATACCAATTTGGGTGTCACTTCATAATTCATAAAAACAAGTTACATAAAACGACCTCAAAAGAGACGTTTAATAAAATGTCACATTCGATTTGATAAATCAGAGTATAAATGTCCCAACAATTTATATTTAAAATTTAAGTTACAAGAGTTCAAAAATGACTCATTTGTATATTTAAAGAAAATAATTATCGAATGTGAAGAAAACAAGTCCTTCAATGTTTGATATCCACGCGACTCCGATTGCTCCCAATGCTCAGCTAGCCAAATAATACCTGAGAAAATACATGCTAAAAAGTCAACATAAAGTTGAGTGAATTCATAGAGTTTAATAAGTAATAAGTTGAATACAAGCATTATTTATCGGGTGACAAGTATTGCAATTACATGTCGGTTTATTTGATTATAGTATTGAGTTCATGTAACCGAACCTTAACGTAACTTAATAATGCCCCGGAAAGGTAAAAATTTGCCATTTACCACAATTCTAACTATTATGTGTCAGTATCCCGAACAAGCCCGCCAAGCCTAATATGCATATCCATAATACTAGCGTTTACTACTCGAGTAATTAACGGTTCATGAGGGGACTTAATTGGCAAAAAGCATTCAATATCTATAATCATATGATCGGGTCCAGCATACCAAAAACTACTTGTATTCAGTTTGTAAAAACTAGCATGTATCCCCCTCGCGAGGTTTATAAAACATTTAAGTAAGTAAAGGCGAGGCTATGAACTCACCGTGAACAAAGGAAGTGATGCAAGTAACACAACGGTGCCAGAAAGTATGGCAGAACAATATGAGTATAGCACAACGAACAAGCAAGTGAAGAATGAGCCGCGAAAGTTCTACGATGAACCTAAAAAGATATACACGTGTCTTAGTTTTTGAAAATAAATATTTATGCCATATGGCTATATGTTATATAAATTATGATCTTAATTGTGCTTGGTACACATATACTAAATACATATATAACAAGTTTTAGTTTGACACTAAAGAGTTATTTTATTCTTTATAAAAGTCAAGTATCAAATTTATATTTGTTTCTAAGTCCAAAATATGTTATGAAGGTCCAATGATGAGTCTAAGGTTCAAATTTAGTCCAAGGGTCCCATTTTTAATCAAAAAAGTTCAAATTAAGCCTAAAAGTTCAAAATATAGGAGGTGGTTCAAAATATATTTAAAGTCCAAAAGTTTTATAAAATGTAAACATTTTTATACTTTTTATTCCAATGCTGATGGAAATTTTTATAACTTGCTCATCTTAGAAATTCCGTTACTTGTAAACCGTAAGTCAAAAATTTACGTTCTTTATATCCCCGGAGAGGTATTTGTCTGTACTAACAAACTTTGTAGGTCCCACTAAGTCAAAATTTTGATTACATTAGTAAAACTATTTATTTACCCATACTACTCAGTCCATCAGTTTTCAAATTTACAACTGTCCTGCGAAAAGTGCGATATATAGAGTTTTACTAACCCGATTAATTCCCCGCTTTCGGCCACGTTTAAGTTAATATGTTATCTAAAACTTTTATGTTTTGAGTAACAGTGGGTTATTCATAAAAAAAATGACTTATACACGTTTCAAATCTGTTACTCAGAATGTGACATGTTTCACGAAAATAATTCTAGTTTAATCATCGTAATGAGTTATTCGATGAAATACCCGTCAAAATGACCACAAGACATAGGGATATAACTACATATTTTTATTTTAGGTCCAATGTTCACTGATTAAATCAGTTTATTCCGTTTTTACCCCTGAATCAGATTTACAGTTTGCATGTTTAGTCCTTTAGGGTTTTCTAGTGATTAAACTTATGTACCAAGCCTAACCAAGCATTATAATTTATATAAGGTTCAAATACATCAAATAATATCATATTTACAGTAGTGAAAATAAAATAAAGATGGAAATTGAGTGGAGAGTTTCTTACAAAAAGAGATGGACAAGAAGATACAAGACAAAGAACACTAAACTTAAGTTAACCCAATCAACACTTGCACCATTTCTTTACACCATATCAACCCAAATTTTATCCACCAAAACCCTTAGTAAATACTTGAAATTCACAGCCCTTAACCCTCTTGAAATCCTTTAGAAAATCACCAAATAAAAACCCTTGAAGAGAAGTCTTGAAGAGGAAAAGAAGAAGGAACAAACTAGCACCAAGAGATCACCATTCTTACACTAAATTTTTGGAATAGAAAAACACAACACCAAGGGTGTGTTGGCCTTGAGAAGCCACGAATTTCAAGAGAGAAAACCAGATTTTTGAGTGAAATAACAAGGTGATATGATCTATGTGCTAAATTTTGATGCTTATATATGGATTTTAGTGAGTGGAACTCCAAGTGTTGGTTGCCAAGACTTTCACCAAGCCAAGTGGATTGGTGCTCTCTTAGGACCAGCCACACAAGAAAAGAGAGGGGGTGATTGGGTTATTTGGTGATTTATTTAGTTTATATTATGTGTTATGTAGTGTATTTTGCTCCCGGTAATTAAAACGTAAGATTTTTAAGACGCGTAACGTAGTAACGGGTAGTACTAATTTTTAAAACTTTCAAAAATATTAAAACTTGATATCATAACCTATTTTAATAATTTAGATGAGTGGTGAGTTCATCGGAGGATTTAAACATTGTTAAAACTAAAACCGTGAGTTGAAAACGCATTTGGTGACACCGGTTCTTGATAAAAGTGACGTAAACTATAAAATGAAACGACAAGTAATAAACTCACTTGTAAATATGAAAATTGGTTAAAATGCACAAAATATGTAAAATTATCATAGTCTAAGGTTGGTTCACATTGTTAAAATCATAAAATTTAAAATTTAAATCGCATAAAACGTAAGATGGGCAAGGTTTACATAAAGTTGGAAAAAGTAAATTATGACTTTTAAAATAGGATTGTAAGGAAACAATGGTGCATAGAAAGTGTAGACTGGACATAGTATAGTTGCGGTTGAATGAATTGAACGTGTTATGACGTACGTGGATAACTTCCGACGAAGTTAATTATTTAAAAATAGAATAGTTAAATAATATTAAAATTAATGATATGAAAATTTTGAAATGTCACATTTGGGCTTGAGAATGTGGTGGATTTGGGTGATCATTGTTTTCAAAGTTTGGTTCTCCATATAGAGGACCATGGATGTAATGGTAGATGGGGTGAAACAATAATGGTTTAGGTTGATGGTACACTTGTTGTGGTGGTTGAATGTGGTTAAAAAGGTTATCTTGGTGAAGAATTGACCTTGGTGATACATTTGCAAAAGGTGGTGGTTGTGTAGGTCTTGGTGGAAGATCATTAAGATCTTGGACAAATGGATGTGGTGATGTGGGAGGAGACCCAAATAGTTCCATTGGCTCAATTTTGGGTAATGGTAATGGTGATGAAGTTTTGGATGGTTGAGTTGGAGCACTTGGTGGAGTTGGGTCAATAGGTGATTTAGTTGGTGGTGGAGTGAGCTCATTTGGTTCATTGGGTGATGGTGATGGAGATGCAAGGTTCAAAAAATGTTCATTTTTGATAGGTGATGTAAATTCATCCGAGGATGAGGAGCTTAGGTTGATGGGTTGATTGCACCATAGTGGTTTAACACTTATCCGGGCGGTTTTTCGGATGGGTCTTGATGGTTGAGAGGTGTTTGTTGACTTAGTCATGGTGAAAAATGGTTTATAAGTTTCAAAAATTGTGTTGAGGAAGGTGTGATTTGATGGTGTTTAGGATGGCTTAATTTATAGTGTTGATGGATTATGGAAAGGAGTGTTTGGATTTGATGTTAGTCCATACAAAAATGGAGGTTTCTAATGATTTGGAAAACTAATTGTGGGTTGTCAAATCATGGAAGTGAATCCAATGAAAATGGTGAAGTGAGAAGACAAGTTTTGCACTAAATGCATAGTGGTTTTGGTGGATTTTTGGTAGTATAAATCTCAGGGATTTCAAGGATCCCTTAAAAGGGTTCCTTCCTTTATGTTTGAGGGGTCCTTGTGGCTGTTATGGTTAAATTTGAATTTTGGCGGGAATTGGTTTTGGTTAAGTTCATGGAAGAAGGAGTATCCTATTATGCTAAACACATTGCAAGTAATGGGTTTCTACCTAAAAGGATTGGATTTTGGTGTTTCAATGTTGAATTGGCGAAAAAGAAAACAAAAAATCTGCAGGTTGCTGACGGCACCCTCAGAATACACAGGCGGAACCCTGATGAGGGTGCTGCCTGGTCCGTTGGGCAAATTCTGGGATTCCCAGAAATTGTACTGGCGGAACCCAAATTTGGGTACCGCCAGATCCGCCAGGGGTGAAAAAAGTGGCAGTCCACGTTTTTGACCCGCGAGACGATTTTCAAAATTTTCGAAAACTCCTAAAATCAAAGAGATAAGGCATTTCTGGTTGGGCAATGCAAAAAATAGACACGTAAACATGCATTTCATAGGACTTTGACCTTGAGGTCGAGAATTTCACTATACTTAGTGAAAATATTATAAACTTGAAAATTTGACAACTTGCCAAAAGTTGTCTCCCTGCATCATTGTTAGTTGAAACATGTTTCAAATAGTATCAAACATCCTACCAACACATAAATTCAAGAGAACCATTGTTTACATAACCAAATTGTTTAAATAGCACCTTGTGCCAAACACTCCTAACACACCCGCACTCATTGACAGTCAATCTTCTTCTTCATTTTTCCAAGGAATCTCCCGATGTTTTTGAACATCCCCTTTGTTTGCTTGAACTCCTCCGACTCATTTGGAATATCCGGAAGTTGAGAAAGGTATTCTAGAGGTGGAGCCTAGAGTTTGGCAAATTGTCATCTTCACTCATTGAGGAAGAAGATGATGAGGTAGGAGGATGTGGGGGTTTTCCTTGGGCTTTGTAAACTCTCTTATCACTAAGTGGAACAAAGGTGTGTGGAATGAGAGTGTAGTCAAGACGAAGACCATTTGAAGTTGGTAGAATGGGTGAGATGAACCTAAAGAGACGGGTCAAGAGCATTCCATATGGCATAGCCGTTGTGCCATGCACGGGAATGTCGGCCATTCTCTTGGCCATGTAGTAGGCAAGGTTGAAGGGTTGCCTAACGGACAAGGAGTAGAGCATGTAGCAAAGGCAAAGGTTGATATGGTCACGGTTCCCTATTGTGCTAATGACATTGGCTCTAAGGACTTCCTCCCATTTCTTGAATTGGGGTTTGAGTTCGTTCATTTCCATTCCATATGGGTCCTTATCGACCTCATTCCCTGAACGGGTTCTCCTAGTGGTGGTGGTCCTAACAAAGAGGTGGTCGCAGAGAACGTCTTTTGAGACAAGAGGTGTGTCATAAGGGTGGATCCAGTCTTGAAGGTTGTCAAGAGTTTGGAGGGAGTGTAAGTCGGAATAGAGGCAAGTACCACGGTTTGGAACACCTAAGATTTGAGCAAACTCCTCAAGAGTGAAGGAGTATTGGTGGCTGCTAACCCTAAAGTTGATAGACATATGACCATAATCATCCGTTGAGAGGATGCATGATGCATAGAACTCTAGAATGAACCTAGGACAAATAGGCTCGTCGATATTCAAAAGACACTCAAAGTTGATTGTGGCAAAATCGGCGTAAAGGTTTGTGCCTTCTAGGAAAGATGGGTCTATGGTTCTACCCTCATGGACATAGTGTTTTTCTAGGGCTTTGAAAACGTTTACTTGATTTGCGGTAAGGCCTTTGGTTTTGTGGTGTTTTGGTAGGTACTTAATGGTGTCCTTGTGGTCGTAGGGGGTTAGAGGAGGCATGATGATTCCTAGAACAACAAAATTTCACATTTTAGTTTACGTAAACCACTATTATAATGTGGAAGTTCTAGTGTGTGCCTATATGAAAACAATGTGGAGGTGCGGTTATCTTGACTCATTTTGATGCTTCAAAATCGTTTTATGCAAGTTTTGTTATAAAACAAAAGATAACCCAAACGCTCCTAGTTCAATGTAGCTTCGTTTGAATGTACCTGAAAATACATATTGGTTATGTATTCCCTTTAGCATTCAAGAGACATTATGCAAGTGATGTTTTAAACATAACGTTTTGATTTTGTATTCTCAATGTGAGACGAAAAAATATTTGTCCTACTTGTGAGAAATTTTTTTGGAAAGATTTGACATGGGGTGTTTTAGCAAACATGTTTATACTAATTAAAGATGCAATTCCTAACTATGGGAAACATGATTAGTTTTATTAAACACCTAATCTAATGCATGAGTTTTTCAAGTTAGTGCATAACCCCAAGTTTTTGTTTTTGTGCAAGAAATAGAATTCCTAGACTCAGATCAGGATTGTAATCATGTTTAGAATACTTACAATGATGATTGATTTGGAATGTAAATGAATGGAGGACCAAGAATTCGTAGGTGTGGATGAGTGGTGAAGTGAATAGTAGCACCCTTGAAGTGGTGGTATGAGATAATGGGTGTTTGGTTTAATATAAACAAAGAAAATGATTCTGCAGGTCGACGGACACGGCGGAACCCTGGGTTGGGTTCCGTCCGTTATGGCTGAGGGTTCCGCAGACCCTGCTGAGAAAAATGGTTTTGGATTTGTTTTGATTTTTGTGATTTTTGTCTAATGTCCAGAACTACAATGTAGGTTCCATGAGTCCTAAGCCTAGCCTAAGAAGATTAAAAGGTTCACGTTTAAGAGGTTTTGTGAGAATGTCAGCTATGTTATCTTCAGAAGAAACTTTCTCAATTGAGATATTTCCTTTTTGGACGTTGTCACGAAGGAAATGATGACATATTTCAATATGTTTGGTACGAGCATGTTGAACCGGGTTTTTGCTAAGATCAATGGCACCTTTGTTGTCACAAAGAATTGTGATGTCGTTGAGTTGAATTCCGTAGTCGACAAGAGCTTGCTTCATCCAAAGAGCTTGTTGACATGCCTTTCTGGCCGAAACGTACTCGGCTTCCGTTGTTGATATAGCAAGAGCCGTTTGCTTCTTAGAGAACCATGAGGTGAGACAATGTCCAACAAAAGTACAAATACCACTTGTGCTTTTTCTATCGACATAGTCACCGGCATGATCCGAGTCGGCATACACTATGGTGCCTATTCCCGTTCCTTTGGGATACCATAGACCTAAATGTGTAGTGCCCTTAATATACCTAAAAATCCTTTTTACGGCTTCGAGATGGGTAGTTTTAGGATCTTCTTGAAAACGAGCACATAGACAAACACTAAACATAATGTCGGGTCAACTAGCCGTTAGGTAAAGTAGACTACCAATCATACCTCTATATTTAGTGCTATCTACGGATTCACTTTCCTCATCCTTGGTGAGTTTAGTTTCCGTGGACATGGGAGTTTTGATAGGTTTCGAATCTTCTAGTCCAAATTTCTTAAGCATGTCCTTAATATAGTTAGATTGGTTAAAGAAGATACCATCTTCTAGTTGTTTGATTTGGAGTCCTAAGAAAAAGTTGAGTTCTCCCATCATACTCATTTCAAACTCGTCATGCATGATTTTTGAGAAATCCACACATAATTCTTGACAAGTTGATCCGAATATAATGTCATCAACTTAGATTTGGACTATGATAATATGTGAATCTTTCTTCTTAGTGAAGAGAGTATTATCAACTAAGCCCATGGTATACTTATGGTCAACTAGGAATGTTTTAAGTCGATCATACCATGCTTTTGGAGCTTGCTTAAGTCCGTAAAGAGCCTTTTTAAGTTTGTAAACATAATTTGGTTTTTCAAAATCGATGAAGCCCGGTGGTTGAGCAACATACACTTCTTCATTAATGACTCCGTTTAGAAATGCACTTTTGACGTCCATTTGAAAAAGTTTAAAATTGTGTGCACATGCATATGCAAGTAAGATTCTAATTGACTCGAGCCTAGCAACCGGAGCAAAAGTTTCATCGTAGTCAATGCCTTCTTGTTGGTTATATCCTTGTGCAACTAGCCTAGCTTTGTTTCTAGACACAATTCCATTTTCATCCATTTTATTTCGAAATACCCATTTAGTTCCAATTATAGTTTGACTCTTTGGTTGAGGAACTAATGTCCATACATCATTCCTAACAAATTGATTGAACTCTTCTTGCATTGCAATTACCCAAGATTCATCTTTAATGGCTTCATTAATATTTTTGGGTTCAATAGTTGACACGAAACAAAAATAGTTGCTTTTATTTTGAACTTTTGATCTTAGTGTTCTTTCATTAATGTTGCCAATAACACCATCTAATGGATGACTTTTAGATTCTTTGATATTGACAAGTTCTTTGTTAAAAAGTTCATCTTCTTTGTCATCACTTAAAATTTCTTGATTTTCAATTGCTTGGCTTTCAACTAAGTCATCATCTACCAAAGGTGATGTCTTAGAGGGAGGTGGACTCTCGTCAAATGTTACGTTCAACGATTCCTCGACTATTAAGGTTTCTTTGTTCAAAACAATGTAAGTTTTACTATTTTGTGAATATCCAAGAAATACACCTTCATAAGACTTTGGGTCAAATTTGGTGAGATAATCCTTGGTGTTAAGAATGAAACATTTACTCCCAAACACTCTAAAGTATCCTAATGTAGGCTTTTTACCTTTATATAGTTCATAAGGAGTTTTATTCAAAAATGGTCTAATTAAGACTCGATTTAAAATGTATGTTGATGTGTCAACGGCATTACACCAAAACTTTAGTGGAATGTTTTGTTCATTAAGCATTTTTCTACTCATCTCTTGCAATGTCCGGTTTTTACGTTCTACTACACCATTAGATTGAGGAGTACGTGGAGCCGAAAAGTTATGAGTTATGCCATTATTATTACAAAAATTACCAAATTGAAATTCATTATCAAATTCACGACCGTGATCCGTTCTAATAGACACAATATTAGACCCTACTTGATTTTGAATTTTCTTGCTTAGAATTTCAAATTTATCAAAAGCTTCATTTTTACTTTTCAAAAATTTTGTCCAAGTATATCTTGAGTAATCATCAACTATGACCAAAGTGTAGAAGTTACCTCCATAACTTTGTATAGCCGACGGACCAAATAAATCCATATGTAAAAGTTCTAGACACCTAGAAGTAGAAACTAAGTTTTTAGCCTTATGGCTACCATGGACTTGTTTACTGACTTTGCAAGCATCACAAAAGTGTTGGTCATATTTCAACTTAGGTAGGTTTCGAACTAAGTCTTTGGAGGAGAGGTTTTGGATTAGTCTCATGTTAGCGTGTCCTAAACGTCTATGCCATAAAGTTGAAGATTCATCTAATGAGGTAAGACAAAGTTTGTCTCTAGATGTTGAATCCAACTTCATGACGTATACGTTGTTCTTAAGGACACCTTTGGCTACGGTTATACCATCTTTAAGAATTTTACTACCGTTTTCACTAAAAAGGACATTATACTTATTACGACAAAGTTGACTAATACTAAGAAGATTAAATCCTAAGTTATCAACATGAGCAACATCATCTATAGAAAGGGAGTCATGAGAGATTGTACCTTTTCCGATGATTTTGCTCTTAGCATTACTACCAAACGTAACATTACCTCCATCACATTTGTGATATGTTGAGAAGAGGCTTTTATTACCCGTCATGTGCCTTGAACAACCGCTATCTTTAATCCATTCATCCGGTTCCAAACAAACTTTGAGGCACACCTATTTTATGAAAAACACTCAAACATTTGGTCCCCAATTTCTCATGGGTCCATTTTGGTTAAGCATGCCATTAATTTGTTCCAAGTATGAAAATAGAGCATAAGGGTTCCATGGCATGTGGTTTTGAGTTTGGTAATGTCTAGGAGTGTTTTGGTTCCAAACATGTTGGTAGTTTGGTCGAGCGTTGAAGTTGCTCTTTGGAAAGGGACGTTTGGGAATTGGAGTCTTAGGTCTTGGTTGAGTAGTTTTAGCTCTAAATTCATTTTTACTAAATCCTACTTCAGTTTTAAAGGCAGGTTTTGTTCCATTTTTATATGTAACTTTAACAAATTTTGAACGATCCGATGTGGATGGAGTTACTGCTGCAGCAGACCTGGCGGAACCCTCGGGGCCAACGTTTGGGTTCCGTCTGGTCCGCGGGCTGCTGTAGCAATTTTGTTTGTTTCATGTGCATTCTTTTCTTGTTTCGTTTGACCCTTAATGATTTCTACTTTCCTAAAACCTAGACCTGTTTTATCAAAAGGTGACTTTTGAAGTTTCATAATTTCATCCGCACATGAAATGCTCTTATCGAACTTTTTGAACTTTGTGGTTTGTTTGATTAGATCATTTTGAGTAATTTTAAGTTTCTCAACTTCAAGTTTAAGTTCTTCACATGATTTGCATGAGGTGTCAATACCTTTACCCTTTTCTAATCTCTTAGCTTTTTCTTTTAACTCATAGACTTCATTTTCTAAAAACTCCTTTTTAGTTTTCAAAAATTTATTTTTGTTTATGATTTTTAAGCATAACTCACAAAGTTTGTGTGGAATTTGTTATACTCCATGGAACGTTTTGAGCACTAGGGTTAAACAATAACAATGATAACAAACATGTATACGCAGCGGAATTAAAGCAAATCAAAGTTATTGACAACAAGGTTTTTTTACAATCACCTCCAATTATTATTTGATCGGAATAATAACTTGTTACCTAATTGTAACGAGGATCTAAGACTCCTCAGACCTTGAAGGATTCGAACAACCTCTATCCCTAGACGTTTATAATCTACGTCTAGGTTACACACACACCCCTTTCCTGGACTACATTATGGAAGACTTAATTAAAACCTATTCCCTGTATTCTGTTTATATAATACAGAATTAGGGTCACAAGAATACTACGAAGGACTAAAATATAAATCTTCTTTTGCAAGCAAGTCCTTCCCCATATTTTGTAGAATTCCCTCTTGTCATATTAAGTCTCTATTGTTTCATTCCTTGTTGTTTTGTCTCATCAAATTAATAAACCCAACAATCTTCCCCTATTTGATGATGACAAAACAAACATGGTCTTGTACGAACTTCCCTAGACGAAGTAGAAAAGTTGAGATGTAATCATCTCCCTGAATGAAACAAATCGTGTCTTCCCCTAAATCCATGCTATGCCACTCCAAAATTTCTTCCCCTTTTTGTTATCAACAAATAGGGAATGTAAGCAATATAAACTTCCCCTTGAGTGGTGCATGTAGATGATTAAACATTTAATCAATAAGCTTCCCCTGAAACAAATATGTTTACCATCTCTTGAATCTTCAATTCTGTAGGCTCTAAGTAATGATCACTTGTGAAGAAAACCAAGTATAACAAACTTGATGAAGAAGTAGAATTTTCCAAACTTGTGTCTTATGTCTTGTACTAACCACGTGACTTTGAACTTATACCCAAAACCGAATATATATAAGTAGACCGCAATCTCTTGACAAAATCCTCATCTTCAATGAGACACTGAGCACAATAACGTAACTCCTTCAAGTGATAGTTAACTAGGTCTTCGTCCATCCTCCCCTTGACCTATGAAAACTAGATTTGACAAGTCTTCGTCACCACCGTATAAAACAAACAAGTTATCTTCAAAGTGTAACACCCACTTTGAGATATGATAAGGACACGAACTTGTGAAACTCAACTACAACATCAAATAAATGATAATCAATCTTCTTCGTAATCAATTAATCCAATAAGAACGAAATACCGAGCCTTTTTAAACCTTTAAGAACAAAAACCAAACCAATCTTCCTTGTGTGTGTGAACCAAAATCCCATAAACGCAGCAGCAGAAGAATAAATTTTTTCGAGCAGCAGAATAAAATAACTAGAAGTAGAATCTCAAAAGTAGCAGTAGTATCGAATAGTGCAGCAGTATTTGGCAGCAGTAATATACGAAAGCAGCACAAAAATTCTAACATTCACACCAATTATGTACTCATCGATTCAGTAGCCAAACCTCAACAGCAGCACTACTTAAGAATTAAATAATTTGCTTCATTAAGATCAATACCACAACCAATAAATCCTTATGCCAACCAGATAAGATCAGTACGAGAATTATTAAATTCTCATTCACATCGAAAGACGACAACCATATTATTCTGTCCCATAATAATATTCTATCACCGACCATGATCTTTGTAATATTATCTTCTAACACAAATCCTTTAATATCATACCCACAATCAATATTAGTACGAGGATAAATAAATCACCACATGCAACAAACAGCATAACATTCAACTCCCATAAAGTACTACCGACCCACGATCATGTCTTCAATTAATAGATACGAGGTATCAAGCATCAGCCAATCATAGAGTAATATTTAATGACTAAAACCATTGACCCACTTAACTTGAAGTAATCTATTCAATTTAAATCATATGTGGCAAACTAATTAATAATCTTCAAACACCAATCCACGTGAACCTCTAATGAATAATATGAACTTCTCACAATTATAATCATTGACCAATCCGCAACAACACTTCATTCACTGGCCCACGATTAATGATTGTTTAAACAATTAATTTAACCCCTTCGACTCATGAGACAGCAGAATAACGAATAAAGGTCGATACCAAATAAAATTGATTAAACAGAAAACGATCGTACCTTTTCCAAATTCAGTTTCTTCGACAGTAAACACCTTGTTAATCCCTAGGTAACGAGCCAACCTGGCTCTGATACCAATTGTGGAATTTGTTATACTCCATGGATCATTTTGAGCACTAGGGTTAAACAATAACAATGATAACAAACATGTATACGCAGCGGAATTAAAGCAAATCAAAGTTATTGACAACAAGGTTTTTTTACAATCACCTCCAATTATTATTTGATCGGAATAATAACTTGTTACCTAACTGTAACGAGGATCTAAGACTCCTCAGACCTTGAAGGATTCGAACAACCTCTATCCCTAGACGTTTATAATCTACGTCTAGGTTACACACACACCCCTTTCCTGGACTACATTATGGAAGACTTAATTAAAACCTATTCCCTGTATTCTGTTTATATAATACAGAATTAGGGTTACAAGAATACTACGATGGACTAAAATATAAATCTTCTTTTGCAAGCAAGTCCTTCCCCATATTTTGTAGAATTCCTTCTTGTCATATTAAGTCTCTATTGTTTCATTCCTTGTTGTTTTGTCTCATCAAATTAATAAACCCAACAGTTTGTTAATAACATTTTCTTTCAACTTTTCCTTTTCGATCTTCACGATCTTTCCGGAAGGTTTTCTTGTCATCTTTAGGTTGCCTTACAAACTTCCCTCGCCTACGAAAGAACTTCTTGAAGTCTCTCACGGCCATAGCATATTCCTCATCATCACTATCCGAAGTAGATTCTTCATCATCACTTGATTGGACTCTAGCTTTCAAGGCAATGGACTTAACTTTTTCTTTCTTGCCTCTAACTAGTTCCGAATCTTTTTCCATTACCATTTCATGAACTTTGAGGTTTCCAATAAGCTCATCAAGTGACATGCTTGAAAGATCTTTGGATTCTTCAATTGCCGTCACTTTTGCTCTCCACTTCGGATGGAGTGCTCTAAGAAATTTCCTGACAAAGTTCTTACTACAAAAAGATTCATCAAGTGCTTTAAGTGAAGTAATAATAGTGTTAAACCTAGCAAAAGCATTATTATTAATCTCATCTTCGGAAATAACAAATTGTTCATATTGTTGAACAAGAAGATCAATTTTATTATCTTTAACTTGTGAGTTTCCTTGATGAGTGACAATTAAAGATTGCCAAAGCATTGTAAAGCATCATTTTAGCTTCATTATTTTTACCAATCAATTTCTTTTGATCATCATCTTTAATGTTAGTAGCTATGTTATCACCATCAACAATTATATACCATAAATCTATATCTTTAGATTTCACGTAAGTTTCAAAACGGTTTTTCCAATATATAAAACCATTTGCTTCAAAGAGTGGTGGTCTTTGCATAGATTGCCCTTCTTTGTAATTTTCAAAATCCATGGATCGTTTCAAGTTTTAAAACACAATATATTTTAAAATCTTGAGTAACGTAGCTCTTGATGCCAATTGTGGAAAACTAGAAGGGGGGTTGAATAGTTTACCGATTAAAATCTTTTTAACTTGTTAAGTTAGCTTTGAAACTTTCCGTTTGATCAAAGATATATGCACAAACATAATATATAACATGCAAGTAAATGAAAGAAACGATCAAACCACAACACGAGTATTTATCGTGGTTCGGCTACAAGGACTCTTTTTCCTTGCCCTACGTCCACGCCCCGAGTATCCAACTCGAGAGTTTCTTTCACTAGTCAACAAGCTCCTTTCACCGGCGGAGAAAACCTTACACGTCGCTTATACTTTTACCGACACAAAGCTAAATGTCGAGTTCTTTTACAAGGGCACAACCACTCCCATTAGTTCTTTTACTAGGGTACAACAACTCCCAACACTCTTTGTATTCTGAGGACTAAAATACTAACCACTCACTACAGAATATACACAAACAAATGACGTGTAAACAATAAGAGTTTACACAATACTAAGCTAACAAGTCTTGCAACGTTGTGTTGGGAACTTGTAACTTTTGATGACCTTATGAGCTTCTTTGCTACAAAAGGAAACTTCACATTTACAATGTTAAGAGGTTAGAAGAAAAGATGAGTGTGTGTGTAAAATATGATCTCAAGAGGTTAGCCAAAAATCAAGTTATGGCTTGGTATTTATAGCACACCACACTGCATGCTTGGCGGATCAGGCGGAACCCTCAGATGGGTTCCGCCCGTGTACCCCCAGGGTACCGCCGGGTCTGCAGTAGGTTTTTGCAATAACCTTCAAACCAAACAAGGTCTTGTCTCATAACTCCTAGCAACCAAACAATGTCACATCACTTAAATCAAGTCAAACACAAAACTTGTAAGCAACATCAAAGCAAGTCAAACACATTTCTTTCCGTAAATGCATAATGACAAAACTTGCCATAAATGTGATGTGACTATTTCTAATTTAAGAAATAAACTTGTGTTGTGTGTTATGAAATGTAAAATGTAGCAAAAGTCTAGTTTATGCAAGTCTTAAAAACTAAGATTATGTTTTGCTTAAAAACTAAAGTTTACATTTTGTCGTTAACAAAATTTAGCGAAGATCGTAAAATATAAATAACGTTTTTAGGCGATATTTGTATTAACACTTTTTAATTCTTCAACCCCTTCAGTGCTTACCGAGACTTCATCACTAGAACCTTGTTGGGTTTGTTCCAGTCCTAGCTCTATCTCAGTCCGCACTCTTCCCTTTCTCACTTTTCTCCTTTTTTTAATCATTCCTAAGGACTTCTAATCTATCTATGGATTGTCCCTGGGAAGATCCTTCCGGTTCTGGTGGATCATGGGAACTCATACCTAACCTTAACCATCCTTATAACTCCATGCATAAAGATAAATGGTCGGTCTTTGGTATTACTTCTACAAACGCCTTTTGCTCCCCCTCAATATGTGCATCGATATTCGAAAGAGTTTTAGCACATATGTGGGAGCCTATTATTGAGTCTAAAAGATCTCATTTGATTATCATATTTCATATTTAAATCACATTCTCTCCCCCGGTCAAAAATTTCAAATCTTTCGAGATTTTTGATATCAGTTGATTTAAATAAGTTAGAAAGCTTTTGGGAGAGAAATGCGGTCAATTTTACTATTTTCTGATAAAAGAAACCTTTTTCTTGCTCCCCCTCAATCTGTGAGGGAGGTTGTTATGTGTCAGAGTTGATGAGTTTACAAAAGATTTGAAGTTTCAACGAAAACTCTTTGAAAATGTTCTCATTCTGACACATAACTATCACAAATTGTTTTATTGCAAGGTTTTTGTACAGAGTGTGGAGAGTTTTGATGATACATAAAATTTTGAGAAATCACTCTCCCCCTCAATCAATGACGGATGTTAACACTGAAATATTGTCATAAAATATTAAGGTCATTGATTGAGTGAAAAATTTTATCAAAATTTTGAGTACAATTTGATTTTCAATCAAAATCTCATGGTACCACCAAGTTTTGCACAAATACTTTCTGGAAAAATCATAGAAGAGAAAGTATTTGGCGGTAAAAAGAAGACTTCTCTTCTTTATCAAGAAATAATGCACTGAAGCGTACATTAGATCGAGGGTGCATGAATATAAAGTAATTCACGCTCGGATGAATGACACCCTTTGCTAGGAACAACCGTCTTTTTGGCGACGTGTTTTCCTCATTTTGAAAACCGGGTTGCTATCTGAAGTAATAGCAAGCCAAAAATTTTGAAGTCCAGGTTGCAGCCTGAAATGACTACAAGCCATAGTTTTGAAGAATTTTTGAGAAACGACATGTTTTTGAAAAAAACTTTATTCAGAAACCGAAAAACTCTTGCTCAAGCATATGTATGATTCCATGTCATTGTTGAATGACATTTCTAGAAACGTACATAATATTGATTATACAAGAGACATGTCATGAGAAGAATATTTTTGGATTTTTATGATTTTTCAGATTTTTATGGATTTTATAAGTTTTATATTTTTCTATTTTCTTTTTGATATATTTTATGTACAAAGGATATGTGAAGCCAATCCTTCAATCATCATTCTCTTCTTGGAGAGACTTAAGAGTTTCTGGAGTGAGGCTCTTCATTCCAAGTCGTGGGAGAATGAACTGAAATCTTTCCCGAGAAAGAGCCTTTGTGAATATGTCAGCCAGCTGAAACTCCGTTCTCACAAAGTAAAGTTCCACTATCCATTTCTCCACTTGTTCTCTGATGAAGTGATGACGAATGTCTATATGCTTGGCTCTGGAGTGCTGGACATTGTTGCAACATAGGGCGATGGCACTTTTGTTATCACAATACATTGGGATTTTGTTGAAATCATACCCATAATCTGATAACTGTGATCTCATCCACAAAATTTGAGCACAACACGAGGACATGGCTATATATTCAGCTTCTGTGGATGATATTAAAGTGCACATATGCTTTTTGGATGACCAGCTGACAAGTTTCTCACCCAAGAATTGAGCACCTCTGGAAGTACTTCTGTGAGTATCTTGACACCCCGCATGATCAGCATCTGAGTAGGCCGTGAGAGCCATTGCATTGTCTTTAGGGTACCAGAGACCCATGTGGATTGTCCCTTGGAGATATCTGAAGATTCTCTTGACAGCTTCCAATTGCTTTTTGGTGGGCTTGGATTGATATCTGGCGCACATGTATACGGCGAAGAGAAGGTCTGGCCTACTTGCTGTGAGGTACATGAGAGATCCAATCATGCTTCTGTATTTGGTCTGATCAATTGTTACACCAGCTGAGTCGTCATCGAGTTTGGATCTTTCAACCATGGGTGTATCAACTGTGTCACTTGAATCAAAGCCAAACTTCTTGAGGATGTCACTATCATACTTGGCTTGATTAATAAAGATGCCTCTCGGGTTTTGTGAAACTTGTAACCCCAAGAAGAAAGACATTTGTCCCATCATAGACATTTGAAACTGGGAACTCATTTCTGTAGCAAAGCGATCACATTCCTTGGAATCAGACGATGCAAAGATGATATCATCAACATAGATTTGAACGTGAAGTAGGTTGTTCCCAGTCTTTCTAGTGAACAAGGTAGGATCAACTACACCCTTGGTAAACCGATTTGCAAGAAGAAACTTGGAAAGTGTGTCGTACCAAGCTCTAGGAGCCTGTTTGAGACCATAGAGTGCCTTCCTTAAGCGATATACATGATTAGGTCTTTCTGGGTCCACAAAGCCTTCAGGTTGAGTAACATAAACCACCTCCTTTAAGTCCTCATTCAGGAAGGCAGTCTTAACATCCATTTGATAAACAATCATGTTACAGCTGGCAGCATTGGCAAGAAAGATTCTAATGGCCTTGATACGAGCGACAGGTGCAAATGATTCTTCAAAGTCAATACCCTCTTGTTGACTGTATCCTTTCGCAACTAAACGAGCCTTGTTTTTCAACACATCCCCATGCTCATCAAGCTTAACTTTGAAAATCCATTTGAGAGCAATGATCATCGCACATTCAGGGGGTGGTACTAATTCCCATACATCAAGGCGATTAAACTCATGGATTTCTTCTTGCATTGCGGTGAACCAAGACACCTTTGTAAGGGCATCTTTGAAGTCTTTGGGCTCGACTTTGGATAAAACTGAGTTGAAGAAACACCACAAGGCATCAGTGGCAAGTTGTTTTCTGGTGGATACAGGTCGTGAGGGGTTTCCTATGATGTTGTCAATAGGGTGATCATTTGTCCATTTTCTGAGATGTTCATGAGGTTGAGGATAGTGAACTGATATAGCATTATTTGAATCTTCTGAGGAAGATGCTTCATTGGAGGATTCAGGTGCAAAAACATTTTCAAATGGTTCTTCCTCAGGTGGTGCAAAAGGATTGACTTCCCATGTGCTATCAGATGTAACTCCTTGGTGTTCAGAAGACGATTGTATATTTGATTCATTTTGAGTGTTGCTACATTCTGGTGCATCCGGATCAAGAGAGAAGGAAACAGATGGACCATTTGTATCTTGAGGTGCATTCACAGCCATAATATTAGGTTCAACAGCCGGCTGTACCGGTTCATGAGGAGGCTGTAACTCAAAGTACTCATCAAACATAGGATCAAATAGCTTTTTCAATTCTTCACTCATGGGAGGAACATAAGGAGTGACATGATTGGAGTTCTGTACAAGTCAACTTATTGGTCCAGGAGATAGAAGATTTTGTGAGGATCCAGAACTGGTGTGCCTTGAAGCCGTATGCTCTGTCAGCTTATCAAACGTGACATGGATTGTTTCCATGATTTGTCGGGTTCTTTTGTTGTAGATTCGGTACCCTTTTCGATTTGGCGCATATCCGACGAATACCCCAATATCAGCCTTAGCTTTGAGCTTCCCTAAGTCTTCACTATCGTTAGTTGGGTAGCACAGGGCACCAAATACATGAAGAAAGGAGAGATCAGGCTTTTTGAGATGCACCAGCTCATACGGTGTCTTGTTGTGGAGAGGATGTATCAATGACCGATTTTGAGTGTAGCAAGCAGTAGCAATGGCTTCCACCCATAGAAACATTGGTGTCTTTGAAAATATCAGCATAGTGCGAGCAGCTTCAACTAGTGTACGATTCTGTCTTTCAACAACTCCATTTTGTTGAGGAGTTCGAGGAATACTCTTCTGATGACTGATGCCGATACTTTCATAAAATTGAGTGAGCTGATGATTTACAAACTCAGTTCCATTGTCAGTGCGAATGATTCTAACAGTTTTGTTGAGCCTTACTTGCAACTGCTTGATGATTTTGATAATGATATTGGGTGTTTTATCCTTGGATCTTAAGAATTTCACCCATGTGAATCGTGAATAGTCATCCACAATAACAAGAACATATCTTTTCCCATTGAGGCTTTGCACTCTCATGGGTCCGCACAGATCCATGTGAAGGGTATGGAGTACTTCAGTGTTGGAGTTGGTGGGTTTTGGTTTATGAGTTTTTTCCTTGCTTTTACCTAATTGACATGATGAGCAGAGATGATCTTTTTCATACTTCAATCTGGGCATGCCTCGAACAAGATCTTTGCGAGAGAGTTCATTTATGGTGCCGAAGTTCAAGTGGTTCAAACGACGGTGCCACAACCATGATTTGCTTTTTGAGGCCTTAGAAAGTAAGCAAATGGGAGATGACCGCATCATGTCTTCAATAGAGATGGTATATAGATTTGTACCACGACTTCCCTTGAGGAGATCAACTCCGTCCAATTCTCTAACGAAACATGTGTGTTTTCTGAAGGCCACTTCAAGATCAGAATCACAGAATTGTCCAATAGAGAATAAGTTGTGCCCAAGTCCTTCCACATAGTAAACTCTTGAAATCACGCTATCACCAAACACATAATCACCATACCCCATAATAGCTCCAAAGTGGTCATATCCGAATCTAACTGTCCCGATAAACTTTTTCACGAAATTTCTAAGCCGAGAACGATCCCCAGTCAGATGTTTTGAGCAGCCTGAGTCCAAATACCACAGGACGATATGTACGACCTCAGATATGATGGATGATTTGGATCGATCAGATTGTTGTGTGGGTGAGACAACAGATGATAAATTAGCCATGAAGATTGTCTGAGAAGTGGATTCGTCATCAACATCTGAGTCGAAAGCATCACAATCTTCTGCTTGGAAGATGTTTGGATCATTAAGAGCTAAATCCTGAACTGGCTGTTCATCCACATCATCATCGAATGTCTTTCCATCATCACCAGCAAGAAATGCTAATTCATCCTCATTAAGCACCACTCCATTCTCTTGAGCTTGCATGAGCAACATTTTGTCCTTAAAGTAATCTGAGTTTTGAGGACGTATTGGTTGAGTGCAGTTTCTGGCAATGTGACCTAAACCCCCACAGTTGTAACATTTTGGTTGTCTTCCTTGTCCCTGATTCACATTTGCACCTCTGTTCTGAAAGTTACCCCGCACAACATTCCTTTGATTCACATTCTGTCTTCCCTGAACGTTTTGCACCATAACTTTTCCATCTTCCACAATAGCCTGATTACGTGGATTGGAAGAAGTTCTGAGTTGATTGTTGGAAGATGGGAGTGCAGCCCTGAAATGTTGAACTAGTAGAGACACTTGATTGGAAAGGTTGTCAATCATCTTGTCAGTATGAGAGTATCCTGAATCGAGGTGAGTATTCATGGCAGCCGTTGATTGTAGCGATGAGTGATCCATTGATGACACAGGTTGATTAGTTGGCACCATGCTAGTCATGAAAGCAAGTGAATCATTGGTGACAGTTGGATTGAGCTTATCTCTTAGTTGACGATCATAAGCAGCATGCTTCTCATGTTGTTGCAAATAAGCAAACAATTGCTCATAGTTCGTATTTCTCAATCCTTTGTTGAGCTTGACGGCAGTGACAAAACGATCCCACTCAGGTGACATGTTGTTCACAAACTTAGAGTTGAGTTGAATGTTGGGCATTGTCATTCTGATCATTCTCATGTCATTAACCAGCTTGTGAAATCTGACATAGTAATCGGTAATGTTTTCACCAGGATTCATTTTGAAATGCTCAAACTCATCATACAATTGAGATTCACGATCTTCTTTGGTCAGCTCTAAGCCAGACAGAAGCATTTTGACATTGTCCCACACCGTTTTGGCTTCAGTGTTGAAGTTGATTAGCTTGTACACATCTTTGGGTAAACCTTGTATTACTATGTTGGAGGCACGAATGTCAGCATCATAGCGCTTATTTTCAACATCAGTGAGATCATTGTAAGTGCGTGGTCTATCAATTCCCTGAACAACAGAGCCATCCTCAGCCGTGGAGATAGCATCTCTGGTTGTACCCATCTGCATAGGACCTTCATCGATAGATCGTAGAATGTTCTCACCATTTTCTTTACCCAAGCAATACAGTCTGATTCTTTGTGCCCATGATTCATAGTCTGTCCTGTCGAGCATTGGAGGTCGGGTGTCGGACCCAGCAGCTTGAATGTCATCTGAGGCTGTCGACATCTCAAAGTCTTCAAACGGGATTTTACAGCTTTAGTGACTTAAACCGAGAAATGATTCTTTCTAGGGATTTTACTAAAGTCAACAAAAGAAACTGGAAGATATATTCAGCGGATTAAACTAATAGAGAGATACCAGATGAGTCACAGTTTGCATCAAGTGTTAAGTTGTGACAAGTCAAGTTGCAATATATCCAATTGAGATTAGTCAAGTCGTAAGGATTAACTCACAACGTCATATCACAATTAGATCAATTGAAACGACTAAGGTTACAACAATTCACGAATTGAAAAATGATTACCCAATCACATGTATCTCATCACTTAGTAAATTGCCAAATAATTTGAGAAAGTCACAACAATAAGCACAAATCCCAGTAGGAGTTAAACGCAAGGTGAGCCAATCGCAGGGAAAGATAGCCGCAATGTTGGTAACCACAAGGAGGGGTAATCACAAGTTGAGTTAACCGCAGGGAGCAACTAACCGCAGAGTACACAAACCACAAGATGGGTTACACGCAAGTCACTAACCACAGCAAGTAGCAAACCGCAGAGACTAAGACGCAGACCAATTAATCGCAGAAGCTAGACGCAGTCAGCCAACCACAGATACTAACCGCAGACCACCTAACCGCAGGAGCTAATCGCAGTCTACAATAGTCCAAATCTGTCACTATCCTTGCGATTTGTCCTTTAACTCAGAATAGTAATCGCAGACAACTAACCACAGAAATCTGGAGCAAACCGCAACTAAGCAATGAAACAGTAGAGGTAACCGCAACAATGAATTTCCACCTAAACCCAATCCAATCTTCAAAAATACATGTGAAATAGCAAAACCAACTGAGAAATAATGTAACCCTAACACAAATGATCATATAAGTACACCTCTAACATGTAAACTAACACTAGATAATTCACACCAAGAGGTTTTCAATAAAAGCACTACTAACACACAAAACCACACAAAATAAGATTCACCAAGGCCCTAAGATGAAACCTTGGCTCTTGATACCAATTGTAGAGTATCAATCAAGTCACAAACATGATGGTTCTTGTGATGAGTATGGCGTGTGAATTAAGAGAGAAAGGAGGATGAGAGAACTTGGAACCTTGAGAGAGAATATTTGATATTAGATTGAGATTAGTGTGAAGGTCCAACCCTCTCCACATGTGGAGAGGGGTATTTATGCTAAGCTACAAAGAAAGATAAAAACGCCCACACCCGGGCTGTGGATCAGGCATACAGTGGGTAAAGACCCGTCCTTCTTCCACGATGTTACTTAATCTACTTCTAACTAATAACTATAATTAACTAACTACGAGCTAACTAAAATGCTATTACATCAATTAGGTGACCGAGACTTTTACAGGAATATTTGTATTCCTAACACTTATCATTGCTAAGGTTTTAGCATACTTGAAAATAAAACTTTATTTACTGTAAAACATATTAATGGCAGAAAGGTCAACACCTCCTTACCTATCTACTACATTCACTCATTTTCTTGAATGGAAGGATTGAACGACTCCTCACTCTTACAAGTTACCACCATACATTTACATGTCTTGTCACTTCATATATAACAACACATTATTTTGGTTTTTCCGTTTTTGTTTAGCTTATAATGTCAATTATCGGCTTCCAAATTAAGTAATAACATAAAATGTACACATTTCTAAGATCATTGATAAACATAACATAGATATTTAGCTTTCGTATTGTTTACTATAAACATAAGTTAAATAATCTCAATATAAATCACAAATATAATTGAATAATTCTCTAAACAAAGCTCTTTTAAAGCAAAAATATGAAGCTTAAAACTAATTACAAAAAAGTCTCGTTTTATTTAATAGGTAGATAAAGGGGTCATAAAAAATTTCACTGCCTCAAGTTCAACCTTAATAGTCATAAATTGCATACAAGATATTATGTATTATGGAAAGTATGTTCTCTACTTCCCTCTATATGAACCATGTCCATACTTAGTAGCTTCAAATCTTGGGAAACAAAAGATAATATTGTTTGTAAAGATCAAAGATATTTTAACACAAAAACTACCAAACACCGACAACTCCAAGGAGGAGACGCAATCACCCAATCTAGAAAAAATTAGAAAAAATGATACACCAAAAAGAGTATGCTACATTAGAATTAACCCACACCTTGAACCCTTGATAGGATTCAAGTTCGAAGGATTAGAGATCAAGTGTTACATTTCAAAGTAGCCTTCTAGCACCCGTTCGAGATCCATAATAAAGAGTTAAATTATACACGTAAAGCATTCTTGCTAAAAAAAAAAAAAAAAAAAAAAAAAAGTTAGTTTGTTAGTTACATCCACAGATCCACTCGTATCACAAACTCTAACAACACAACTACTTGGCACTAAGAACAATTCAAAGGTTCCAAAACAGAACACAGTTTATTGCTCAAAAAGATGATGCCAAAATGAATTTGAAAACAAAACACTAACTGAGTAGCTTAATAAAAACAAAATAGCTAGTAAAGTAACTTAGTAAAAACCTTACACGATCAGAAGAGTTCCCACACTACCAAAAAGTGAAAAAAAATAATAAAATAATAATAAATAAATAAAACACCTGGGTACAGCTATCTCTTCCACTCCATCTTTATATATCTGACTTTAGGATAAGAATGTTGGAATATATGAAAATCATAAATAATATATAAACATATAAACACATCAAGCACGCAGCGGAAATAGATTAAATACATGTAATTGAAATTAACTGAATATAAATGAATGCGTACCTCTTTTGTCATTTCTAGCAAGAACAAGAACTATAAACCCTAATTAGGGTTTAATTGGGGATCGACTAAAGGATAGTCGAGTGGGCAATCACCACGTTAGCAAAAGTATGCTAACACTTCGTTCTCTAACACACGTACTAATAGCATTACAATAAGAAAAGCTATGTTCTTAATTCACGAGCAAGCACTACTAGTTGAGCCTTAGTTGATCACTAGGGATCGCCTATAGCTCAAAGAAAAGGAGATGAGAAAGTGAATTGGCTTGCTAATGAACCAAGGGATGAGAAGAATGAATACATGAGGCCATGTATTTATACTATCCCAAAACTTGGAGCAAAAGAAATCAACCCTACCCCTAAAGGGTGGGTTTCGGCCGATCCTAGAGCCCAAGAGGGTTTCTAGATCCTTCTTTCCTTCTTATTTCATATTTAGTCCTTTAACTTTCGTCTAACAGTCCTTAGGTACTGTTAAGTGCTCATTTCGTGAATTTAATAATTATTCGTCACTAAAACAATAATTATTAATTAATTAAAACTCATACGTAAAGTGTGCAATCCCGAAGTCTCGAGTTCGAGTCTGGACATATTCATTAATTTTTATCCGTTAAAACTAACAAAAAAAGCATGCATAATTTGCAAAGACAAAGAAATGAGTTAGCAAGTGCTGAAATTTCATCACAAGAAACATATAGAAAGAAGATATTTAGCAAATACCTTGATAGTGAGAGAGAAGAAACAGCCGGAAGCTTGATATTACACTTTTCATCTACAGAGCACGGTACTGGTACCGTACTGATCCCGTATCGAATTAGTGGTACCGATTTTTTCCCGAGCATAAATTAGTGGTACCGGTACCGTACCGAACGGGATTCGGATACCGGTACCGGTACCAGAAAATCGGGTTTTCCCCATTTTTTTCTGGAATTTTCCCAAAAAATCGGGTCTCGGTCCAGTCCGGCTTACAAACCAAACATTTAGCCTATTTGGACCGGACCGACCGAAGGACTGACCGGACCGAGACCGGACAGACCACATTCGGTCCGGTCTCGGTCTAGGATTTTTGCCTAACTCGGTCTCGGTCCGGTCCAGCCTCGGCCGGTCCGGTCCGGTTTTTAGACCTTGAGCACCCTTATTCACCACATCTTATGCTCTTATACTAGTTCTGTGCAAATGGTATAAAGAAATTGTCACTTTGAAATTAAAACATCACTAATAACGAACATCAACATCTTGACAAAAATTTATGAAAGATGCTTATGGTATTCTTTGTTCAAAAAAAAAACAAAAAAAACCAACAATATTCCTGTAAATTATGCATATGAACAATCTTAGGAAAATAATAATAATAATAATAATAATAATAATAATAATAATAATAATAATAATAATAATAATAATAATAATAATAATAATAACATATCCATAAATGAGATATGTGGCATGAGCTATGAAAGGGATGATGTGTGTTTTAGGCAAAAGAGACTCGCAAAGCGAATGTAATTTATCATAAAAAATAATGGTAGGTTGGCTTTTCAACATATGTAAGGAGAAGATTATTCATGATCATTGGTTAACTATGTCTAATTTTTTGAGGTTGCAACATGAAAAAAATAGCATTTGACATATAAATGTAGATAAATAATTCAAAGTTCAAGAAGATAAAATTTGTGAAAGAAATTAGCAGTGAAAATACGAAGCATTTTACAAGATAAAATAACAGTTACGAGAAAATTGGTAATAAAAATACGAAGCATTTTACAATTACAAGATAAAAAACACTCGTGAGAAAATTGATATTGAAAGTACAAATACGATTTTAGAGTTACTTACAAACTGTGTCCTTGTGGTTTACCTACAGTAACACTTTCCGTCCATTTTTCAAAATAATTAGCCTGCTCATATCTGTGCGTGTCAAATCTTGTACCGTTAGTCCTTTTGGGTGATGGTCGTTAGTTTGTACCGTTTATCCTACATAATGCAGGTTAAGTCTATAGGGGCTAAATGCGCGTTAGTCCTTTTAAATCGATAGAAACCAAACGGGCATTAATAACTAAGAGGGACGATTTATGTAATTACAAAGTACCAAAAACCAAAAACAAAAATATATGAGTGTTAATTACGTAAATCGAAAAACAAGTAAAAGAAACCGAAAAAAAAATTAAAATAAAAAGGAAAAAACAAAAAATCCTTTTTCAAACAAAATGAAAAATAAAATAAAAGTTAATTACGTAAATCATCCCTCGTTAGTTACAAATGCCCGTTTGGTCTCTATGAACTAGAAAGGACTAAAGCCTATTTAGTCCATATGGACTTAACTTGCGTTATGTAGGATAACGGTACAAACTAATGACCAGCACCCAAAAGGACTAATGGTACAAGATTTGACAAGCACATGTATGAGTGACGAAAGGTGTTACTGTGCGCAAACAGTTTGTAATTAACTCATGATTTTATAAAGAAATTCATAAATTATACAAAAAAAATAATAATAAAGGAATGTGGCATGATAAATTTAAGTTAATATGATTCGTGAAAATCAAGTTATATATATAGTATAAGTATTACTCAAGAGATCCGCAAAGAAATACGGATAACCCGAGGTCGTAGTCCGTGAGAAGGGTGAATGGAATTCTCAATTCCCGATTCGTGAAACGTGTCGTGAAAGTGGTAAAAAGTGATTTAGATGAGATTATACTAATGTAATAACAAATGAAGTACAAATAATCACTTAAGCACGTATTTCAAGTAAACAAATTAAAAACGTAACGAAAAATCAAAAACGTAAGCTTAAACGTTAACGTACGAAATAAAACACGAATTTTAAGCTACACTACTCCTATGGACTTCAAAATAATTTTGAAAAGTTAAAAATGATAAAAGAAAATTTAAGAAAAAGAAAAATATTTTTTTGACTTTTTTTTTTTTTTTTTTTTTTTTTTTTTTTTATGAATTAAAAACTAATTAACTAATTAAAAATTAAAAGAAAATGAAAATAAGGTGATAAAAATTAAAAATAAATTTTGAAAATTATAAAATAACTAAAAAGTAATTTTAAAACTAAAAACTATTTTTTTTGACATTTTATGTAATTTTTGGGAATTAAAAACTATTAAATCTAATTAAAAATTCAAATTAAATTCAAAATAAATGGGAAAAATGCAAGATTAACTTCTAAAATTCTAAAATAAATGAAAACAAATTTTAAAAATATTTTTGGATTTTTCTTGGCTTTTTCTGATTTTTTTGGATTTTTTAATAATTAAAAAGTATTAAAAATTGAATAAAAATGAAAATAAAATAGGAAAAATAGCAAATCAACTTGGAAAAATATGAAAAATTCAGGGAAATTCTAAAATATTATTCTAAACTTAAGAAAAATTTGAAACTTGGAAATCCAATGCTTTTTGCTTAAGAACAGCTTATTGGAAATGCTTATTGATAAGCAGTTTGACCAGGGTTGACCCAAATTTTATCAAATGGTTTTCAGACTTAAATAAGCTCATATTAACAAAGTATGGACCAATTAATACTCAGAAACACAGGATAAAGCACAAACAGATGATAATAAGCACTTATGCAATTAGCAATAAGCAAAACAGATTAAGCAAAGGGTTCCCAACCAGTGAATAAAGCTATTAGATGTGCAAATGAATACCAATGATCAAATAAACTCAGAATATGGGCACAAATACTCAATTGCAGGCCAACTTTAGAAATAGATCCAATGCTCAGGTTTCTTACTTGCAGCTTAATTTCAAGACACCAAATAAGCTCTAAAATCAAACCTAAGGGGGGCAAATATTGCTCTGACCAACTGAGATCACTAAACAACGAAGATAAACCACTTAAGACCCTATTTGCTAGACTAACATGTTACCTAAAAATCTGACCAAACCTGGGTGGCAGGGGAACTTATAGTTAAGACAGACAACTTTAATCAGATGTTTCAATAAGCAAACAAAATCCAAACAGCAATTTCCCTTTTTATATATGTTCCCTTACTTATAAACTTTCAAATTCAGCATAAACAACGTAATTTCAATCAATTATAAATCCTACAAGTGCTTCCAAAATCTGAGTGATAAACTATTTTGACTTTTTGCTTTTACTTAGACTTTGACTAAATAGAATTTAAATCTATTCTAAATGATTACCTAAGTTGTAATAATCTATTGTTCAACTGAAATAAGCTATGTAACCTACTATAGTAACTAAATTTAAGCTGATGCAATCTATAAAATCCAACAGTTATGAAAATCTTAAGATGATTGACTATGTTAGCCTTGCTATTTTATAAAGATAACGTCACACAAGTGAAATGGACTAGATATGTAGCTAGTAGTAACTTCAGGGACTATTAGTGATCATTAGGCAAACTTATTATGTAATGAGCCTATAAATACCCCTCATGACTCTCCATGAGGGGTGTGGGAAATCATTGTAGCTTTCATTTGTTCTAATCTAATAAACTTTGTGTTTTCTCCACCCTCTCTCTACTCTTTCTCTCTCTAGAACCAAACATGGAATTCATCTTCTTTGATCAACCAAGACCTCCCGAGCCACATGAATCTTACATATTCGGTCCTACAATTGGCATCAGAGCCTCGTTGTGTTATTTCACTGATTTTTGTGGTTCGAATAGTGTTATTGAAGCTGTTTTGCTATCCCATATTTTTCGGATCTGAAAAAAAAAATTCTTATCTTTTTGTGGGTACAATTTCATAGCAGCTTTATACATATTTGTGTATCCAAATGGTCAAAACAAGAGTCTCGTATTTTTTTTACATGGTTCACAAAGCTGGTTTCCTATGATTTTTTTAAGCCCACGTTATCAGTTTTGTGTAACATCAGATTTGTGACTTGTTTTAGTACCATCCGTGAATAAAGTGGTCAAAAAGGTTGAATCTCACCGGAAAACTCATCAGAATCTGGGAAAATGGGTCACCGGAATCCGGTCGGAATTTCTTGTATAAGAAGTTCTCGATATGTACTTGTTTTCGAGAACACACCTGTTATCGAGAACATAAAACCCTAAACTATCGAAATCACATTCTCGATAACTGAGGTTCTCGATAACATGAATCACGTTCTTGATATGTCCACGTTCTCGATAAGTCATGTGTTAGAAATGAAGCTGAGCGATATTTACGTGAATTGGAGAAGACAACTAGTATGCATTAAGTGCAGGGACTACTAATGTAATATTGTAAAAGTTGTCTTATGTAAGGCCTATAAATACCCCTCAAGGCTTCACTTGAGGGGTGTGGGTGTGCAACATAATTTATCATAATAAAAACATCTTTGTTTCACCTCACCTTCTCTCTACTTTCTCTCTCTAGAAACATGGCATATTTTGATCAACCTCGTCCTCCGGAAGGTTTTTCTTGGGTTCTACAATTGGTATCAGAGATAACCGGGGGCGAATCGTGGTGTTTTTGGGTGAAAAAATCGTGTTTTTGGGTGAATAAAGCGAATCCAGTACCGTTCATCGCAATTTTTTCGAGTTTGGCAGATGATTATCGAGTTTGGCTGATGACTATCGAGTTTGAAGACTGCTTATCGAGTTAAGGGACAGTTTGCGAGTTAAGGGAATTACCGAGTTAGGGACATTCTGAAAAGTTTGCGAGTTTGGGAGCTTTATCGAGTTACAAGAATGTTTCCGAGTTACAAAGGTTACCGAGTTAGGGAGTTTATCGAGTTAGCAAAAAAAAAAAAAAAAAAAAAAAAAGTTTTTTGGCGAGAAAATTTGAGTAAAATTTATTTTTGAGAGGAGACAAAACGTTCAATTTTTACGCGAGATTTTAATTTTGATATAACATTGAAAATTTTGGCCCGAAATTTAAAATTTTTGGCCAAAATTCAAATTTTTTCGGTGAAATTTTGCGTAAAAATTTTCAAAACTCAAATTTTTCTGGTAACCTTAGAATTGCATTTCGTAGTGATTTCCAAATTATGGGCGAGAAAATTTTCCAATTCTATTTTTGGAGGGAAAATCAGAAATCACTACGAATATACGAGATTGAATTTCTAGCTTCACCAAAAACACACCACGAATTGCTTAAAAGATCCTGATCAAGATTCACCAAAGATCAATGGCTAAATTTTGAACGATTATCAAAAGGTGACTACGGGGATAATTTGTTTATTACTTATTTGAGCGTGAAGTGATGTTTCACGGGTGCGTGTACTTAGTATCTCAAGGTCTAGGGGTTGGTTGGATGAAGACGTTTGAAGATCCTTGTTTGAGCATTCATGGGATAGTGATTAAGACTTGGACATCTAGCTATGTGTGAGATCTATAAACGCATAAGTTGGTTCTTAATGCTCACAATAGCTATCACTTTAAGGAGTTACGTTGTAGTGCTCAGTGTCACATAAGGTTGTGGATTGTTCAAGAGACGGATATACAATAAAGGATGTGTTAGGTCACCATTTATGTAAACACAAGTATGATTGATAAAGAAATAAGATGAGAATGAGAGGTGGTTGATTAAGAGACAATATGAAAGGTGAGAGTGCAAGAGTTTCACTAAGATAATCAATTAACCAACAACATAAAATGTAACATAAGGTTTCTATTTATAAGGGAGGAGCTAGGGCAACACTCCCTTCCTCCCTTATCCTTTCATACGTGGGCTTTTAAGGCCTCATGGGCTTTTACAAGTTGCCCATTAATAAAACAATAAACATAAACAATACTTAAGCAACCTATTACAAAATGTAATGACCGAGACTTGACTGAATACTAAAGTATGATCCCAACAATCTCCCCCTAAGGGTCGGTCATCACGGTTGCTTGACGTCTTCATCTTTGTCGTTGACTTGTGACATGTAAAACTCTAGACGTCTTCAAAAAATGAATGATAATAAATGTACTTTGCTCTTTGTCTTTGTTCTTTGGTGATGATGTAGTGATTAGGTTATGAAGTTGTCTGCCGTTCGTCACTCCTGCGTCTGTGGTGGTTGTCCACCATTCCAACATACTCATACATCTTTAGACTTTAGACTTTTCACTTACAAGAAGTTCCTTTTCATGCATTATGATCTTTGTCTTTATACTTTGTAGATTCTTCTAATTGCCGTAGAATCTTTCTTTGAACTTTGTGTTGCTAAGATCTTTGGGGGAGCTTTCTTTGACTTCAAGATGTATGTATGAGCATGTTGGAATCTACCATCATGGAAGTGAGGTACCTGCGAGTAAACAGTTAGTAATAAAACAACCGGTACTTACGGATAAGGAATTAGAGCTCATCAACAGCATATTGTGAAGACTCCTTCTAATCCTTATCCTGGCCGTTCCCATATCAGATACTCCCGAAGGAGCTTACGAGACCTACTGAGTAGCTCAATGACTGGGTGAGTCGCTGGGGATCACTCCACGACTGTAGACCGTAATGGAACCACCGCAAACACTAAGCGTAACCCTTGTGGGGTTACCGAAGTGACCTGCTGTCAGGGCTGTTAGATGTTGACCCTGGCAGGATTTCCGTTCAATCATTGAGAAATACATAGGTAATCCTCTCGTAAACGTTCTCGGCAGATTGCTAAGATCTGCGAAGGACTCGATAGTTTACAACTGATGCCCATTGATGTAGAACACCAGTTGTAGAAATACTAAGTGTTCCTAAGAGATCTTTGATGTATCTCAAGGCTCTAGACTCAATAAGTGCACACCTAGGTTTCCTATGCGGAGACTGGGGATGAGTCTCCTGCTTCAATATCAACCGTCTCTAAGAGATAGGTCGATAGATAACGCAGGTTCCCCGTGAGAATGAAACAAGCTCTTTTAAGAGAACTTGAGTGGTTAAGAAGGTTTAGTGCATTGCGTCACTGGGTCCATGACGACTTAATCTTCAATACCGGCGTCGCCTTAGCAACAACCAGTAGCATACGTATTGAACCCGGTGTCTGCCCTAAGGTTGAATCATCTGGAGGGCTATTTCTTTTCACCCTTTTCTTTACTTTTCTTTTTAATTCTTCAACTCCTTCTTTCCCTTTCATTCATTTCTCCTTTTTTTTTTTTTTTTTTTTTTTTTTTTTTTTTTTTTTTTTTTTTTTTTTCGTATCATACCTAAGGACTTCTACTTCTAACTAATGGTGATGTCCTTGGGTAGATCCCTCCGGCTCTGGCGGATCATAGGACGAATATTCATATCTTAATCACCTTATAACTCCGACAGTAACCAAGAAACCTTTGATAGAAAATCTCTCAAAGTGTTTGGGATAATCAAATATTTTGGTTAACACTTTGAGAGTTTTGTGTTCACTTTTGAAGGGCTCCCCCTGCACATGTGCTCATAAGTGTTTAATAAATTTGCACATGCGGGAGGAGCAAGCACTTTTGAATTGATCCACTTTCCGTGAACAAGACCGATTCGAGACACGCTTACATCACTAGTTAGACTAGCTTGAAATTATTACCCGGCCTGGTCAAGTCCACAGAAAGTTTCTCGAGACGGTACATTTCTACTAAGACTAATCCTTTTCGAGACACGCTTACGTGGTTAGATAAAGAGATACATTGTCAGCTTTTAGGTGACAACTAGCTCTAGTATCTAACTTGATGTTATTACCCGTCGAGGATAAGTCTTTTCGATATTACTAACATTTATTGCCTCGTCAATTCCTGGGTTAAAACTGAGTCTAGCTCGCACATGATACATCTTTTAAGCATTGACTTCGTATATTTTAATCACTTTTTCATTTTCTCCCCCTCAAAAATAGCATATAAAATGATGTTTTTGATAATCTTTTAGATTAAAATATGTCTTTTGAGTCTTACGGGGAGATTCACCAAGAACTTTTGATTTTAAGCAGTATTTTGTGTTGACAAGTGCTCCCCCTCAACAAGTGATTAGGTCTTATTGAGGTGAAATACTTGTCCTTTTGAGCAGAATTATGAAAAATCATAAATGTTTGATTAATTCTACTCAAAAGTAAGAAGCCTTCGCTCCTTATATCAGGATTGAGGCACTGATGCGTACCTCAGGGTCCTTTCTTTACAAGTACGGGTTGTACACTGATATGCGTGCACAAACCATTATGAAGTAAATTATTGACAAATCAAATCAAATTCTTACAATGATCTACCAATCAGGCCTCTGAAATGTCAACACCGGAAATTTGGATCTGCCTCCCACATAACTCTCCAACCTCCGAAACTGATCCCTGCGCCTCAATCTGTTCTCAATCCTGAAGATGAATCTGCGAGCATCCCGGGCTTCATTGGTGTTCCACCTTTTGGATTTACCCAGTTCAATATCATTGATTCTGCCTTTGATCCCATCTCTGACGAACTTAAGTGTTTCATCACAGAACTTATGAATTTCTTCATATCCCATAAAGCAGTTGCGACCGTTAATACTTCGGTAGGTGAACCCAAATGGACGTCTGATCAAGGAGTATTGAGGTAGATGTTGAAGGTCGGGGATGTCAAACAGGTTAGGTTTGGTGAGATTGAGCTTCTTCTGGTAACTTTCCACTCCTAACTGAAGATCTTCAACTCTTTCTCTTATGACAATCTGCCTGATGTAGATTAGAAGAGCTTGGATAAAGGCAAGCTGCATCTCTTTAGGCAAGCCACAGAGTTTTCCTTGAACTTTGAGCAGGTACATGTCTTCAATGTCGTTGAGACGTAGTCGTGGAAAGTCAGACTCGGAAATATCGTACTCCTTTTCATCAAGCCTTTTCAGTGTGATTTTGCTGAGGAAGGGGTACCCAAAGAACGTGACAGTCGAGATGAATTGAATGGAGACAATCTTCAGATCACTTTCTACATCACCCATCGTCTGATTAAGTCTGCTGCTTCGATAGTACTGTGCCCGGTTGGTTGGCCAATGATGAATACCATAAAGTGCATCCCGGTCATATTCAACAATTTTGTCGATGAATAATGCTGAAGCTTCTTCTTCGATGGCATTGTTGAGATATCGAGCAGCAGGGAGAAAGGCGAGTGAGGTAACATACTTCTTCTCGATCTTGCTGCCAAGTGTCAGAAATTCCAAGTCTGTGTTGTAGAAGAACTTGTACGGGATCTTTGGTTCCTTAGGCTTCCCAATCATCGGTAGTGGTTTGGACCAGTCAGTAATGTAAGGTGCAGTTTTCTTTGTGACCGGATCGACATATGATTCAGGGTTGATCCAGTCAATATTGCTTGACATAGCTCGAGCAATATTTTCCAGATGGTATTCAAGCTCGATTGAGTTAGCAGACCGATCTTTCAGAACATTGAAAGCATCATTTTTGATTCTTCGCAGCTCTTTCTTATTCATCTTTTTCATCTTAAACTTTTGCTGAATCATTTGAGCATATTCCACCGTTCGACCATCTTGAGGTTCATGATTGTCTTCCAGTGGTGGTTACGAATTTATCATCTTCTCAAACCAGGAGTATTCGGCACTATTGTCTTGGTCTAGCCAGCTAAGGACGGTTTTGGGTTTCTTAGGTTTGGTGCCTTTAGGTGAGGTGTCCGGTTGAGGTTGATGATGCTTTCCTTTCTTATCTTTCTTCTTCTTCTTAGGGAATGGTTCTGGAACTTCATCGGGCATAGGAATGTCGTCACCACCTGTGTATTCAAAGTGGTCGTGTGCTTTGGGAGCAGAACCTGATGCCTTCGGTTGTTGTGAGGAAGTAGTTGTGGTAGGAGGGATTACCGGTGTTTTGTGCTGAGATGAGGGTCCTTCGGCTTGTTTCTGTTTCTTTGCCTGAGAATTAGGATCCCTGTCTTCATCATCTCTGTGACGTTTCAGCTTATCGGCCTCTGTGCTGCAAGTCTCTTTAGTCAGTTTATCTTTCAGTGCTTCCAGGACTTTGACTTCTTCAGGAGTTAAGGTAAGTTTGCTTGCCAGCCTGTCCAAAAGTTGAGCCTCTAAATCATCCAGAGATAGTCCTGGTAGAGGAGCAGTAGACTTGTCGGCACGAAGAGTGAAGGTTGTTGATCGAATAACTTTCTTAACTGCTTGCTCAGCGAACTTGGTGAGTTCGTCTCTCATTGGTGCCAGCAGTTCTTTCAGCTCAGCCACTAAGTGTTGTGCCATGTATTCTTGTGCTTGAGCTGCTAATGCGGCTTCCAAGTTCTCTGTTACGTCTTTAGCTAAGAAAATGTCAACCTTATCTTGGAGCTCTTTGACGTTTGAGTTCAGCTTCGATAGTTCAGCAACCTGGGTTGCAAGTTTAGCAACCTGATCTTCTAGTTTGCTTCTCTTCTTATCATGCACTCTTTTGAAAGCTGACTTGAGTAACTTAGATGCAGCAGAGGCTTTGGAGCTTGGTTTCTTGATTGATTTGCCATGTGTTGATTCAGAAGCAGGAGGTGATGACTGTGTGGATTCAATGATGGTGGTGGAGTCTTTGTCATCACCTTTCTTTGTTTCGGGTTGTTCAGCTTTCTTATCTTTGGCTGCTGCTTCTTTCACCCTAAGTTCTTCTGCCAGTTTTTCAGCTTCAGCTTTCAGTCTTAGCTCTTCAGCAACCCTGGCTTCTTCTTCTTTCTTTAATTTCTCTTCAGCCAGCTTATCAGCTTCTGCTTTAAGCCTTAGTTCTTCGGCCAGCCTGGCATCTTCTTCATTCTTAGACTTTTCTTCAGCCAGTTTGGCTGCCTCCTCTGCTTTCCTGCTCTCTTCCATTCTGATTGTTTCTTCCAGTCTAGCTTGAGCAATCTCTTCGAGTCTGGCCTCTTCAGCTTCTTGTTTTCTTTTCAGTTCCTTTTCCTGAGCCCTTTCTCTGATCTCCATTTCTTCCATAGACATAAGTCTTGGAGCATCGGTATCCATAGGATCATCTTCTCCTTCTTCTCCCATTGCTGTAGTCATCTCAACGTCAGTGGGAGATACTGAGGGTGTATCATAAACAACTAAGTCTGAAGTGATTCCTGTGGTAGGCTCAGGAATGCTGCTTGAGCCGCCGGCTTCGGTGGTCTGAGAGAAGACTGGAGGTGGAGGCATATCAGCATTGAATGCATCAATTCGGCTGTGGAGGAGACCAAGGTTGAGAGACCTTTCATTTTCTTCTTCTGCTGAAAGTCCTTCAGGCTCTTGTACATCAGTAACTGGTTCCTTCATCTTTTCCCTCCTGATCCTTTCTTCTACCAGCTTTTTCTGAGCTTCTGTGACTGTACTTTGATTGAGGTAAGATGGATAAACGGCATTGTCAGCAAATTCATCAATGTTTTGATCCCAATCGATGTCTTCCTGATTCTCATCTTTCTCAATATTAGCATAGGCTTCACTATATTGAGGACCTTCGTCAGATTCAGTTCGTTCAGAGTCAGACGGCTTTGGAGAAGATGGAGGTGAGGGAAACCACCCAGGTTCAGCAGTAGGTTTCTTTGCAGGAATTCTGACCTTAGATGTTGGCTTTTTCTTAGGTTTGGACTTGGTAGAACTTTCTGAGCTGCCAGATTTGCTACCTTTCTTACCTTTCTTCTGCATGTATGAAGGTAGAGCAGCTTCGTCCAAGAACCCAACTTTCTCTGCTTCAATGGCTTGTAGGTAGTACTTGTAGTTATTGCCAGCCTTGACTTTGTCAGTTAAGAGGATATCTGGAAGTTTCTTTCCCTGTTTCCTTGTACTTGTATCCATTCTCTTGATGACCTTCAGTGTGTCCTCATTCTTGTATGTGTGCTGAAACTCATCATTCAATCTTTGAGGAATGTCATCATATTCATGGAGGAAGCTTGCAATAAGAAGTTTGGTGAAACGGACGAATGGAATATTGGTCGTCTTGCGTTGTATGTGCCACACAATGTCTTCCCAGATAATGCTGGCATAATCAACCTTCTTGACATTAGCAATAGCCCAGAACAGCTTGAGATGTTGGAGCTTAGGGTGTTCATGGCCTGTGTCTCTGCCAGATAGTGACTTGGCAATTATGATGTAGAGAGTTCTCCAAGGCTGTGGAAGAAATCTGATATTGACCCTAGAGTGCCTAGTAATGACCCCTTCAGACTCATCATACCCAATATCTCTCAGCCATTCTATCAATTCTTCTTCAGTGGGAACTTGGTCATACTCTTCATTCGGTTCAAGTTCGGGAAGTCCAAGAGCACTACGGAGAAGATCCTTGTCGACCGTGACTTGTCTCATGTGAAGCATACAAGTAAAGGACTCTTCCAGGAGGTCCAGGTGGATTGTGTGCCAAAACTGATGTATGTAGAAGCATGCCACTGCAGCAGATTTGGTGAGTAGAACTTTGCACGGGTGATAGATGAGAGCATCAACTGCAACTAGGCAAGAAGACTCATTGCATGTAAGTTTGTTGAAGTTGACTCTCAGGTTGTTCCTTCCAATCTTTCTGGAGTAGTTTTCAGGAAAGGTGTCTTCCCATGCACGAATGGGTTCAGGTTCTGGTCCGTATGGGATGTCATTGTGTTCTGCCATCTGAATAGATCATAAACACACAAACATGACAATTGTTGATGATGTTAGTATAGACATTCATAGAACATGTTTACATTTGCATGTTTGACATTGATCAGTGGGGGTTTGTCTGTGTGAAAACTTTTGATATGTGACAAACTTGAGTTATATTACTTGTTAGAAACATAAAACAATTCAGTTACAACATAAGTTTATCATTTACAACAAGTTACACATTGGAAAAATTTCCAACACTTAGAAAATTTTGGAATATGACAAGTTTACGCGTAATTTGCTGTCTTTACGCGTAACCTGACTTAAGCGTAAGTATAGAAATAATGCGTAAGTGCAAAATCTACGCGTAAGTTAGAATATTACGCGTAAAGTGAAACTTACGCGTAAGATCAATTTTACGCGTAAGATAAGTCTTAAGCGTAGAAATTGAAGATACGCGTAGGATTACCCTTAGGCGTAAATTGCAACTTATGCGTAGGTAATGACTTACGCGTAAGTTCTAGACTTATGCGTAAGGTCAGAACTTATGCGTAAGAACAATTTTATGCGTAAACTATGTCTTATCCAAGACACAATTTGTCCACGTGTCGAATCTTACGCGTAAGATTCAATCTTACGCGTAGGATGAACATTTAACGCGTAAAGACATCTTTTTCCAGAAATTCACCTTAGAAATTCGAGATGTATGTTTCCTGAAAGTGCACAAACATTACCACTGATCAATAACACATCCAATACACTTAATTCACACATTTTAACGCGTAAACATGCTAAATGAAACCTAACGCGTAAACACGCATGAACACCTAATCACAATCTTAATCAAACGTGATTCTGGGTAGGAATAAACATGGGGCAAGTGATACAAACATCATAAGGATCATATGTTCCAAATAACAACACAAATTATCCACAAAATCTTAAAATTGAATCTGCTAGTGACATTCGAACCCTAGATCATCGATTAATGATTCAAACACGTATGTGATGTAATTAATCTACTGGGATATGATCCTTATCACTAATACGCCCTATCCCTATCATTAATCAAAAACAAAACATTCACAATCAAGAATCCCTAATCTATACGTATGAACCCTAATAAACCAAATCATTCAAATCACTCAATTGATGATTCTGGGTGAGATTGGAGTTTACTAACATGTTTAATAGCATCATATGAACAAATCCCATCACCAAATTCAATCAAATCATCACATCTTTCTGGGTTTGATTTTTACGCATAACTCAAAAACAAATTAAACAATTGTGATTGATTGAGCCGTTGGATTGTTATAAAATTAAAAACCCTTGTTTAGAATTATGATCAAAACATGTTACCTTTATCAGATTAGATGAAAACTTCTTGGATTAGTACAATGATTTGTTGCCGTTTGATCAAGTAGGTGTAGTAATAAATGTGTTTGGTGGAAAAAATGAGTTACTGTTGGTCAAAAGTAGTTTTGACTAGGGTTAATGAAAGTTTAGTAAGTTGACATTATTAGTCCCTTAACCTAACAAAACATTCAAACCAAAGCCTAACCACATTATCACACATAGTATTCGTATATTAACTCCAAAAAATGATAAGAACAACTTGTCGTACTCCCCCTCGACCTTAGATCATGGTAAAATTAATTGGTTTTGATCAAGGAGAGTAACCCGAAATCCTTTTGAATCAACACTTTTGATGAAACGTATTATGTTTTTCGTAAAATGCAAGTATAAAAGGTAAAATATATTTAAAAACATTACTTTTCCTCCCCCTCAACACTTGTTTTAAACATTTGAAGACATTTTATAAAATAGTGTTGAAAAGAGATGGTTTATACTTGCATTTTTTTTTTTTTTTTTTAAGATAAAATGACCAAAATATTTTTTGAGTTTTTGATATGTTTTATATTTTTGTATTTTTGTTTTTGAAAAATATATTTACAAAGTTAGTTTTGATGTTTGACAATCAATTGTGTTTTAAAAACTTTTCCAGATCCTCTGGAGTCAAACATCGCATACCAATTTGGTGAACTAAACTAGCAAACCTGGATGGTGCCAAGGATTTGGTAAGTAAGTCCGCCAATTGGTATTCAGTTCCAACAAAATAAAGTTCAACTATACCCCTTTCCACATGCTCTTTGATGAAATGATATCGGAGATCGATGTGTTTGGATTTGCAATGATGCACAGTGTTGCAGGAGATAGCAATTGCACTCTTTGAATCACAGTAGATAGGAATCCTGTTGAATAGGTAGCCATAATCCTTAAGTTGTGATCTCATCCAAATGACTTGAGCACAACAAGCAGACATGACTACGTATTCAGATTCTGTAGACGACAGTGAAGTGCAGTCCTGCTTCTTAGATTGCCATGACACAAGTTTGTCTCCGAGAAATTGTAATCCACCAGATGTACTTTTGCGTGTGTCTAAACATCCTGCATGGTCAGCATCTGAAAAAGCAATTAGTTCAAAGCCAGAATCCTTCAGATACCAGATCCCCAAGTTAATGGTTCCCTTTATGTATCGAAGGATTCTCTTGACCTCACTGAGGTGTTTTTCAGTTGGTCTGGACTGATAGCGGGAGCACATGTAGACAGCAAATACTATATCAGGTCTACTAGCTGTGAGATACATGAGGGACCCAATCATACTTCGGTATTTGGTAGGGTCAACTGGAGTCCCATGTAAATCAGCATCTAGTTTTGTGGTATAGCCCATTGGTGTATTATAAGTATCACAAGACATCATTCCATGTTTCTTCAAAATTTCAAGAGCATATTTAGACTGATTTATAAAAATTCCACGGGGTGATTGATGAACTTGAAGTCCTAGAAAGAACGAAAGTTCACCCATCATGGACATTTCAAAATTATCTTTCATTAATTTTGCAAAATCATTAGAGTAACTTCTTTTTGTTGAGGCAAAAATGATGTCATCGACATATATTTGAACAACAAGTAAGTCCTCCCCGTAGGTTTTTGTAAATAGTGTGGGATCCACCGATCCTTTAGAAAATTTATTGGCCAATAAGAAAGTAGACAGTTTGTCATACCACGCCCGTGGGGCTTGCTTGAGTCCGTAGAGTGCCTTTTTGAGTCGGTAAACGTGATTAGGACGCTTAGGATCAACGAAGCCTTCAGGTTGGCTAACATAAACTTCTTCACGGAGATCTCCATTAAGAAATGCTGTTTTGACATCCATTTGGAAGACTACCATATTCCTGTGTGCGGCATAGGCCAAAAAGATCCAAACAGCTTCATGTCGAGCCACTGGAGCAAAGGATTCAGCAAAATCTAGACCTTCCAGTTGAGAGTATCCTTTCGCTACCAGACGTGATTTGTTTCGTATGACAGTGCCTTCAGCATCAAGCTTATTCTTCCATATCCATTTTAACCCAATGACAAAGACTCCGTCAGGTCTTTCAACTAATTCCCAGACTTCTAATCTTATGAATTGCTGAAATTCCTCTTGCATAGATTCAATCCAGTTGTCATATGTCATTGCATCTTTAATGTTCTTGGGTTCTTCATGACAAACTGTGAGTGCGTATATGCAAGTTTCTCCATCTGTGTGAAGTCGTTGTCTTGTCATAACAGGTGCATCTGGATGGCCAATAATATGAACTAATGGATGGTCTCGGGTCCATTTATGTGTTGAAGGGTGTAGTTGATATGTGTCTCGCATGTTAGCAGGATCCAAGTTGCGTGTTGACGACTCAGCTATATCAGGAACTGTAGTAGCTGGTGCAAACGGATTAAAGAACGCATCAGGATCATGCTCTGCGGATTGTGGAACTGATATTGGTGTTGGATCTTCAGCTGAATGGCGGGAGTTAGAAACAGTTTGTTCTACTGTAGATGGTGAAGCAATTGGAGGACCGTCTCTCTCAACAGTTGTAGAAGTTTGTTGAGGTGAGTCTGGTACATGAATATTGTCAGGTTGAGCAGCGGAATTCGGTGGGTCCTCAGTAGGACGGTATTCAATTGTGTCATCAAACAGTGGAGCAAACAAGGTTTCCAATTCTTTGCGGTTGAGTGGCAATGGTTCAGCCGAAGATGCCGGAGAGTTAAGACGGTTAAATTCGGGTCCTAAGCTGTGTTGCTCAGAAGCCATTTGGGTGAGTTCATCAAAATTAGCGTGAATGGTTTCTTGAATTTCACGAGTACGACGATTCCAAATCCGAAAACCTTTAGAATTTTCACAATATCCAATGAACACTCCGATGTCAGCCTTTGCTTTAAGTTTACCTAAATCATCACGATCATTTTTCGGATAGCAGAGTGCTCCAAAAACATGAAAGTAATCGATGTTCGGTTTCCTTTTGTGAACAATTTGATATGGTGTTTTTCGATGACGTTTTGTGATCATACAACGGTTTTGAGTATAGCATGCGGTTGAAACAGCTTCTGCCCACAAGTAATCAGGTAATTGAGCATTAATCAACATAGTTCTAGCAGCTTCCACTAACGTCCTGTTGCGTCTTTCAACAACTCCATTCTGTTATGGGCTTCTAGGAATAGATGTTTGATGTTCAATTCCCACTTTCTCATAATAAGACCTAAGTGTCTGATTCTTTAATTCAGTTCCATTGTCAGTTCTGGCTATTCGGACCGTGTTGCGTAACTGAACTTGAATTTTAGTGAGAAAGGTGATGATCATAGAAGGAGCCTGATCTTTACTTCGTAGAAAATAAACCCAAGTCCATCTGGAAAAATCATCCACAATTACAAGAATGTAGCGTTTACCGTTGATACTTTGAACACGCATCGGTCCACACAAATCCATATGAAGCAGTTGTAGAACATGATTCGTACTGTGTTCAGGTTTTGAAGGAAAATGAGCCCGAGTACTTTTTCCTTGTTCACAGGCAGGACATAAGTGATCTTTGGTGAAACGAAATCTTGGAAATCCCTCAACAAGTTTATAACGAGCAAGGTCAGTCATAGTTTTGAAATTCAAGTGTGAAAGACGTTTGTGCCATAACCAAGATTTAGTTGATTCTGCTTTGGAGAGAAGACATATCGGAGATGTTGCAATCATATCTGACATTGAAATTGTATAAAGATTGGAGCCACGGGAGCCAGACATAAGATCGTTTCCTTGTAAGTCACGAACAAAGCAAGTTTTCTCACGAAATGCAACTTCTAGATCCCCATCACAGAATTGACCAACAGAGAAAAGGTTGTGTCCAAGGCCTTCCACATAATAAACACGGCTTATTTCGATGTTCCCACTGATAAAGTCACCATATCCCATGATTAAAGCGTAATGATCATTCCCGAATCTGACAGTACCAATGAACTTTGAGACAAAGTTGTGTAACAGTTTGAGATTGCCTGTCATATGTCGGGTGCATCCGCTATCAACAATCCAGAGAACAATCTGTACCACCTGCATCACAAGAAGAGGACACGGATGGAACAGAAGTAAGGGTGGAACCCAAAGAAACTGCGGGTTCCAGATGGTTAGAAGCACAAGTATTCAATAATTTAGGAATCCATTTAAAATCAGGTTTGTGTTGTAACCAACGTTGCCAATTCCAACTAGTTCGAGCTTTCTTAATGGTGTATTCACTAGTGTTTGGCTGATTCCTAGACTTGTTCTCTGCACCTATGGGGGTAACATCAACTTCATTAGAAACCGTAGAAGGCGGCTTTCCTAAGATAGACTTAGAGGCAGTAGTGGGCCTAGAAGGAATGCGTGTCCTACTTTTCTTATGACGATGAAGTAGAGAATTAGCAATACATTTAGTATGATCACCAGATGAAACGCTTTTACGACAAAACACACAAGATGCATTAATATTCAAAACATTTAAAGGTACATCATTCGTTACATTTAGATTTTGATTAGAATTTGCCAGATTAGAATCTAAATCCGATGCAACATGAGTATTATTTAAATTCCTAAGGTGATCTTCTACTCCTTGAGCTTCTAGTGATCCTCTCTTACATTGCCAGAGCCTATTCTTCTTTTTACTTTGTCACTTGGGTCTGCTAACGCTATTAGGGGAGACTAGTCCTGTAGAAGTGGAGTTATCAACATTAGTATTTTGAATAACCTTTCCTTTATCAGTTTTGTCTAATTTATACATTCCTGGTGCGATCATCGTGGTGTCAACCATCTTTCCTTTTTCAAGTATCTTTATTTTCTCTTTTAACTCAATGATGATGTGATTCTTATCCTGAATGTTTGACTCAAGTATGCCATTGCAATATTTACTGTCGATGTGGTTTTGTAGAAATTCGGCGTTTTCAATTTTTAAATCCGCAATTTCTTGCTCGTATTTGAGACACAAACTTTTGAAAGACTCATTGTTTTTGCAAAGCTGACAAGAGTTTGAAATGGTATGACTTTGAAGTTTCAATTCCATTTTAAGACTCTGAGATTGACACCATTCAAGCCTCTGTTTGAGTTGACAAATTTCTTTTGAAAACTGTTTTGTCACATCATCATTCTTTTTCCTCAGATTATCATTCTCATGTTTCAGTGTCTCAATTTCCACATTCAACAAGTTATTATCAACACAATGATCATGCTTAAGCATAGAAGTACCAGAATTATAGAGATCATTCATGATAACAGACAAAATATCAGCATTGAGAACTTGTTCTAAGAGTCGATCAGCATCATTTTTGAAAACTCTAGTTCATTGCTTTTGAACCAAAATTTCATTTTTATTATCATTGAAAACGTTTATCATATGTTTGACCTCCTTTTGAAGTTCCTGATCCCAACGTGTAGCACAGAGACGGAGGTGTTTGACAATTGGCAACATTTGTTTTTGAAAAATATCTCTCTTTTCGCGCTCGTAAGCGGATTGAAACGTTTCAATTTTTATTTCAGAATTACGTTCAATTGTCTCCTCCAAAATTTCGATGCATTCCATAAAAGTTTTGAAATAATTTAAGACACGAACACTATTTGGTAAGGGTGAAAGTTCACCGGATGATGGTAAAGGACCATTTACTTGTGCTACAGTTTGGACAGGGGCCTCATTGTGAGATGAAACATACGACTCTTCGATAAACCATGATTTCTCAGGTAAATCCTTTTGAGTAACGAACTTGACGGGATTTTTTGAATAGTCATATGGTGTGCAATATTGAACATTACTCATTTTTGACCGACTCTCGTCTTCAAGTTCTTCTTCTTCCTCAGTATCAAAAACAACAGCACGCACAATCGTATTATCAAGAAAATAGTCCATACTGTAAATTTTTGGAACATCTTTGAATGCATTGTGAAGAAACATTGAATTGTAATCGCCAAGTGCAAATCCAGTACCGGGTCTCGGTTTTAAAGTAAATTTCTGAATTGTTGTGACAGAGTTCCCGTGTTTGTAAACAATGTTACGAAATTCTTTCAATTGTTTTTCAAGATCAACAATATCACCGAGTAAGTCATCTATATACTTCCTTTTTCGTATTTTATGTTCACAAAAATCTTTTTGACAACTTGACAATTCTGTTTCTGTTTTTGAAAGTTCTGTTTGAAGACGTTCGACTTGCATTTTCAATTCACTCTTTTCACTTTCGAGTTTTGAAATCAACTTTCCGTTTGACTCGATTAAATCTTGCATTTTGCATTGAAGATCTTGTTCTTTGTTGTAGGAATCGTGAAAAGCTTTTTCAAAACTTTTTGCATGTTTAATCTTGTCTTCCTGATTAGAAAGCTGAATTTTATAACATTCAATATCTCTTGCAAGTGACGCATTTTGTTCTTTCAAAACTTTGTTTTTCTCGTTGCACTTTATTATTTGCAATTGTTGAGCATCCAGTTGTTTTGATAACAATATGAGATCAGGGTCTGGATCAAATGATGGTTCATGTTGTTCGAAATGATCATGTTTATCATTCTCAATAGGATCATCAAATGAAACAACTGTGTCGTCATCGAATATGACAACTGTGTTTATTTGTTCATCTGTATGAGATGATGAAGATGATTTAGATGGAACAACTTGCGCCATATCTGATTCATAAGCAGAAGGTGACACTATTTCATTAATAAAGCATTCATTGAGGTCATGTACCTGAGACAAGCCGTCAGTGTCATACACTGGACCTGAATCATTGAGCTTAAGTTCCTGCATGTTGGCCATAAGCATCACAGCAGCATTGGCTTCCAGATCTTCCATGTCATCATCGTTGTTCACATTTGCCATGAAGTTGTTGTCCTGTTCAGGGAAATGTCCATCTTTTTCATCCTGAAGAGCCATGAGTAATGCCTGCTTGTGAAACTTACTACCCCGAGTTCTCGGTTTGGGACATGCTGTAGCAATATGACCTTGTTCATTACAATTGTAGCACCAAACTGCATTCCCTGAGGTGGAGTTCCTTGTAGCAACTGAGTCAGACCTTTGTTGAGAAGATCCTGAGTTGTTCCTGAACCCTCCATTGTTACCAAACCTCTGACCATTCCCATAACTTCCTGAAGAACTTCCTGAACCAGATCTACCATAGTTACGATTCTGAATTTCCACTCTTCCATCATTTACAACAGCTTGATTCCTGGTATTAGAAGATGAACGTTGACGGTTGTTCGTTTTGTTGGAGAATTTGCTGAAAGCACGAGCAATAAGAGCAAGTCCCTGATTCAACGTATTAAAGTCATCATCGTCATCATCATTGCAGTTGGAGTAGTACACAGCATCATTGTTGTTTGACGGAACAAGTTGAGTAGAAGTATCTTGTGGAGATGAATCATAAGGGACCATTTGGTTCGAGGTGGAAGATTGTGGATAACTGAAGTAGTTCTGCTCTTGAACATATGCATGATTTGACAGTGGTGATGGAGCATAGGGAGATTGAGCTACGAGAGCCAAAGAATTTGGTGTTGTTGTGGGTGTGTAACCTCCTCGTAGAGCTCGATCTTTTTCCACTTCAGATTCATGGTGTTTCAGAAAGTCATACAACAACCCATATGGAGCATCATGAAGATTCTTCGTTTGACGAACAAATGTCACATATTTATGCCAATCAGGGCCAAGACTACCAATAAATTTAGAGTTCACAGCGATCCTTGGTACTGTGATTTTGTGACGTTCCAGATCATTGACCACATTTGTGAAATGATGATAGTAGGATTCAAGTGACTCTCCAGGTTCAATTGTGATGTCAGTGTATTCCATGTATAGCTTGGATTCCATGTCATCTTTGTTCAATTGAGTTCCTTCCATAAGGAGATGAACGCGTTCCCACATAGCTTTGGCTGTTTTCTGAGCATCGACACTTCGATAGATCGGATTAGGTATACCTTGAAGTATATAAGCCATTGCATACTGATCAGCTTCACGATGTAGTTTCTGTTCTTCAGTGAGTGCAGATTCTGGAAGGGGTCTATCACCAGGAGGACGTGGAGGATCAGCATGTGGATCACCAGCTTCAAATCTTGTTGGCCACTCAAATGGTCCTTCAAGTATCACTTGCTTCAAGAATTTCCCATGAGGTTTCTTTAGTTCAAGAAATCGTAAGAATCGACTTGACCATTGCACATAGTTTCCAGGTGTAAGCATTGGAGGTGTTTCAAGTGATCCTGCCTCATGTCGGGATTGTTGAGTTGTAATAACTTCACACATTCTGTCAAACCAGTGAGGTTGTTTGGAGGAAAACTGAGTGTTTTGTAGTGGCACTTGATATGGTTGTTGTTGAGGAATGAGCTGTTGTTGCATCATTAGGTAATGTTGTTGTGGATTGTATTTAGGAGGTTGTTGATTCATTATGTGCGGAAGGTATTGTTGTTGCTGATACTGCTGAGGTTGTTGTTGCTGATACTGCTGAGGTTGTTGTTGCTGAGGATAAGAGTGAGGGAAGTAGTGATTAGGTGGTTGAGACATCTTAGAACACTTGTGTTGAAATGGATCTTTGTAGAAGATTGAAATGCACGTTCCTTTGAGTAAGCTGCAAAATCCTTGGGGTAAGTTCAATTCTTACGCGTAACTTAATCTTACGCGTAAAGTTTAAGTTATGCGTAAAGAGTAGATTATGCGTAAACTAATAGTTTATGCGTAAGTTTTCTCTTTACGCGTAAGTTTAGACTTATGCGTAAGTTTAGACTTATGCGTAAGGTTTAAACAACCAAACAAATCTTTCAAACTTATCCAAGCGTGAAAGATAACCGTAGTCGAAGTATTCCACTAACTTATCCAAGCTAGGAAAGTACTGAGTCACCGTTACTCGAGGAGAAGATCGTTGATGAAGCGTACGCGTAAACTCTGGCAAGTTACGCGTAACTCTGACTTACGCGTAGAATCAAACTTAAGCGTAGGTTTAAGGCGTAGAAGAGCACTTAACGCGTAGGATCAGGGTTTTAACCAATTTAACGCGTAAGAAAAGGGTTTTGGCCTATTTAACGCGTAAGAAAAGGGTTTTGGCCTATTTTACGCGTAAGAAAAGGGTTTAGACCAATTTTACGCGTAAGAAAAGGGTTTTGGCCTAGACTTATGCGTAAACCGACCAAAAAACACTGTAGACAGCTGGAAATAGTACTTTTTTCGACCACTTTACGCGTAAACCGTACTGTTCATCCAAAATAATGACTTTTTGATGAAAAATGCTTATAAATAAGGTACTTTTGATCAAATAACTTCACCAATACTAAGAAAACCTTAACTTTAGAAGATGTAGCTACCAAAAACTAGTTTTCCAATATCAAAGAAGCTATAAAACCGTAAAAAAAACCTTAAAAATCACAACTTTATGCAACAACTAAGCTTTAAATCACTATATCAACCTTGAAACTTATCCAAGCTTCAAGATTTGAATGAAAGAAACAAAGAAAAATGCAAAAAGATGAAGAAATAAGCACCAATCCCCACGTTAACCAAAGAAACTCACTTCAAACTTCTAGTAGGCGAATGATACCACTTGTTAGGTAACCATTTATGTAAACACAAGTATGATTGATAAAGAAATAAGATGAGAATGAGAGGTGGTTGATTAAGAGACAATATGAAAGGTGAGAGTGCAAGAGTTTCACTAAGATAATCAATTAACCAACAACATAAAATGTAACATAAGGTTTCTATTTATAAGGGAGGAGCTAGGGCAACACTCCCTTCCTCCCTTATCCTTTCATACGTGGGCTTTTAAGGCCTCATGGGCTTTTACAAGTTGCCCAATAATAAAACAATAAACATAAACAATACTTAAGCAACCTATTACAAAATGTAATGACCGAGACTTGACTGAATACTAAAGTATGATCCCAACAGGATGGATGGTTGGGTATATGCCACTACCTATATTGTAAGGAGTAACGTTATTGTGCTCATATAGGTTCATAATCAGGATAGTACAAGCGTAAGTCACAAGTCTGGGGAATTTTACTTCACACTCAAGTTTGTCATATTGGGTTGTCTCCACACGTGGTCATTTACTATTAGCCAATGGAAGAGGGTTGATCTGAGATGAATTGTAGAGAGAATAGTTATTGCCATTTCACTCATGGGGTATTGATTTGTATGTTGCTTCCAGTTGATATGTTTATGTACATATATTTATGATGATTCCGAGAGATCGTCATCATCTAGGAGGGAGAAATGTGTACATCGGGGCTTTTATTGAAGAACTGAAAGCATTCTAAGTGAGTTGAAGATGACGATATGATGCTCCCCAAACAAACCTGTGAAGAAGTTACATATTATCAGTCTAAGATTCATTTTCCGCTGTGCATGAGACTGAAGATTATTTGGGTAGAATTCAAAGATACTTCTTCAACAAGCATCAAGGTTATATCAAACGGGTTGTCTATTTGGGAGGGAGCATGTAAAAGAAAATGGTTTACTAATTGGGAGGGAGTAATAACCCAATTAGATTAGCAAGTGATTCGTCTACAAGTAAAGAAAGATTGTTGGGGATATTTATGAAGAAAAGAGCTATGAAGTCTTCCTCCGCATTGCTGCGCTTACTTTGATAGTTTTATTTTACTTGTTAGGAATCATTGTAACCAATTCACGTATATCTCCAGCTGGAGGGAGATTGTTAGAAATGAAGCTGAGCGATATTTACGTGAATTGGAGAATACAACTAGTATGCATTAAGTGCAGGGACTACTAATGTAATATTGTAAAAGTTGTCTTATGTAAGGCCTATAAATACCCCTCAAGGCTTCACTTGAGGGGTGTGGGTGTGCAACATAATTTATCATAATAAAAACATCTTTGTTTCACCTCACCTTCTCTCTACTTTCTCTCTCTAGAAACATGGCATATTTTGATCAACCTCGTCCTCCGGAAGGTGTTTCTTGGGTTCTACATCATGTTTTCGATAAATTGGATATTCTCGATAAGTTAAAAAAAATTGTCGATAAGTGTCAATATTATCGAAAATTTTACAGAATGAAGATGAAGAGAAGAGACTTAGACCACTTAACCAAATACCAAAAACTCTAAGTGACATCAGTTGTATAACCATCATCAGTCCATGACAACATCATCTGTCCACAACAACAGAAATAGAAAAGCAAACAGAAGCAACATCAAACCCAACCTATCCTACACTCTTCACCGTGTCTCAAACCAAAATACAACAACCTTCACCAACACAAGAAGCAGAAGAATGAACAATATTTACAAAATCTCAGCTTACATTCTTCCGTGCTAATCAAAGATAAATAAAGACCTTCGAAGGTCAAGCATACGAAAGAACATAATCATCATCGATCTATGTGGAGAAAAACTCTTTCATTATCCGAAAAAACAAAGATAGAACATAAACAACTCGTGTTTAACTCTATCTTAGTGTTCGGTTCAAAAATGAAAAACGAAAACACAACAATAATTAAACCTACCCGCGACCCCAATGGATCTTGAAGCCATTGCAACTGCTATCGTGATTCGCTTGAGCATGAAAGGAAGAAAAGACGAGTAAGTTTAGTTGTGATACGTGATTGATGGATAAGAGTGTTAAACTTGTGTTTATGAGATTCGTTTGATGTGATGATGAACCTAAGATCGGTTTTGACTGAGATGAGAAAAGTTTGGTGGAGATGACTGCTTTTGTGTGGCAGGAGCGTATTAAGAAAAAATGGGGGCGGATAAAATGTTGTAGGGTTAGGTTAAAATGGTTTATGTGTTTTGTGAATCTGGCTTATATCATTTTCGTTATTGGATTTGGACTCATGTGTTGGATTGGGGTACTTCATTCAAGTATTGGGCTTTGAGTTGTTATAAATGTGTTAGGCTTAATGCATAATACACGACCTTAAGATTGGGCTGAGCTAGTATCATTCAATTCGACACAAGGTTATGGACTGGGGCTGAAAATAATTGAAATATCAAATGTGATACAAAATCTATTTTTTGGATGCATAATTTTATAATATTTGGTTGATTGAGTGGTATTTTGGTATAAAATTTTCACGGGGATGCATTATTCACGGCTAGAATTGCTATGTTTAACAAAAATGACTATGGGAATATTGTACGGTATTATTGATTTGACTTTGAAGTGACATTTCAAAATGTGTACTTATTTATCTCAAAGTCTAGGGGTGGTTGGATGCATGACTTTCGAAGATACTTGTTTGTGCATTCACGGGAAATGATAATGATTAAGACTTGGATTATCTAGTTATACCCGCTGTAAGGAGTTACATTGTAGTGCTCACGGGTTATAGCTATCACTTTAAGGAGTTACATTGTAGTACTCAGTGTCACACGCAGTTGTGGATAGTTCAAGAGGCAGAGAGTTCATATACTATTTGATGTCTTGAGTATATGTCTCTATCTATACTTAAAGGAGTTACGTTGTAGTACTCAGTATAGGTTCTTAGTCACACCATCGTACAAGATTAAGTCACAAGATGGGATGTTTACTTCATTTTCAAGTTGGTCATATCGGGTTGTCTCCATATGTGGTCATTACTAGTAGCCGGTGAATTACAAGGAGGTTCGTTTAAAGGTTGATTTGAGAGAAATGTATTGAGAGTATTTATGCGACATATACTCACAAATTATGCTTTCATGGTCTATCTATATTGCATCAGAAATGTAAAGTACGGGTAATTATGGCATGTATACAAAATAGTATGATGATTTCGATAAATCGCAACCATCAGGAGGGAGAAGAACATGCCAAAAGAAGTAGTGTTTCATCTCTAGTACGTTGGTTGTTCGAGGGAATTGTGCTTACACCGGAACCGAAGGAGAACTAATGATGTGTACATCAGAGCGTATTACCAACCTTCTGTGCAATGTTATGTGAGTTATATTGTCAAGATGCTCCCTGAACGACAACCATGTGCCTACACTTTTGAATCTACTTTATCCACTGCGTGATAAAAAGAGAGTTGTCAGTTCAGGAGGGAGCAGGAATAAGAAAGAAAAGGCTCACTAGTTAGGAGGGAGTAATAACCTAACTAGACCATTACAGTTGAAGTTCAGAGCTACAAAGACCTTTGCCGTCAGTAAACCGAGATCGTTGGAAGAGAGAACTTCAAGTCTGCCTCAGTATCTAGACTACAGAGACTCGGCGCTTCAACAACATCAACATAGTTTACTATTGTTGTAATTTTACATTGTTAATGTATTTATAGGTCTCATTGTAACCATTCACGTGTGACGATATCTTGGAGGGAGACTGTTAGCCTTGCTATTTTATAAAGATAACGTCACACAAGTGAAATGGACTAGATATGTGGCTAGTAGTAACTTCAGGGACTATTAGTGATCATTAGGCAAACTTATTATGTAATGAGCCTATAAATACCCCTCATGACTCTCCATAAGGGGTGTGGGAAATCATTGTAGCTTTCATTTGTTCTAATCTAATAAACTTTGTGTTTTCTCCACCCTCTCTCTACTCTTTCTCTCTCTAGAACCAAACATGGAATCCATCTTCTTTGATCAACCAAGACCTCCCGAGCCACATGAATCTTACATATTTTCGGTCCTACAGACTATTTATGCTATACTACTTGATTTTGTGCAATATTAGACCTAAGATTACCCTATGTATTGTATCTAAATAAACCAAAACCTCAGAAGCAACTAATTGCAATCCACAGATCCAACCAAATGTTACCCAATCTCAACTCAATACCAAAATGATTAAATGATACAAGCAACTCACAGAAACACAGATCTCAGATTCAATACAACTAGTAACACGGATCCAATATTAGATGAATGAAACGGTAACTGAAAGTGAATAATCCAAATCCAATAAAACTGAGAACAACAATAAGGTAAGACTGAAAACTTATGCAATTATCAAAATTAAGCTAAAACAATTAATAATAACAGATCTAGGCTATCACTAATCTACTAATGCAATAGAAGTGAAATTGAAATAAAGTAAACTTACAACCAAATCCCCCTCAGCATGAAAAGAGGGGGTTCACTAAGCTTGCCTGTCTTTATGATAGACCAAGTGGACTTCTGATTGGCTGCGAAACTCCAATAAGCACAGCTTATTTCAATAAGCTCCTCAGTTGACTCAGTTTGACCTTTTTGAGTTTTTGGGATTTTTGAACAAAACAACCACAGTATACTATTTGAAGGCTTTTATGAATTATTTAAACAGAATACTAGCTTATTTGAAGCTTAAATTGAAACAGAAACTATTTTTTTTTGAACAGAAGCTTAAGACAGATTTAAATAAAAACAAATTACTACTACTGATTAAAACTACAAATAAGTAAATGAGAAGAATAAGCAGAAATGGAATTAAGATAATAAGCTGAAAACTTAAATTTATATTAATAAGCAGAAATTTAGTACAATACTTGTTGAAATGAAAATTAAAATAAACTTAAAAACAGAAATACTAAAACAAAACTAAAAACCTACACTCTACTTGTGATATGAGGGGGCTATTTATATTTGAAGCATGAGGCTCTTGTGAATGTTCTAGTCTGCCAGGTCACTGATCCTCGTGTGTTTTGTGTTTCTTTGGATGAATGTAAGCCCTCAGATACGCCTTGGTCCCCAATCTTGCATCCATAGCCGTTTGATCATGATGCTGCAATCATTAGGTACTCAATATCACGCAGATTCCTGGCATGGCAGGCCTGCCATGACAGGGCCTTCTAGAATCACACGTACAATTACCTGCGTACCCATAATTGTGGTGATTTCGGGTTTTACATGCGTGAACAGTAACTAGGGTTCATCCCTGGGTAATATTGGGGGTGAATTTGGGCGCGGGTGTTTGGGAATTGGGGGGTGTTTTAATATTTATGTTGACCGGCTGGGTTATTGGTTGACCGGGTTTAAGGTTAGTAGATCGGGTATTAAGGGAAAAAGGGGATGGGCTTAATTATTGTATGGGCTTTTTTTTCATTTGGGCCAGCAGGATTGTGGATCCGGTTATATTTAGGCTTTAGTTATTTAACAAGGACCAAAATTGTATAATCCATAAACTTAGGGATCAATTCTGTATATTATTCAAAGTTTCTTCCAAGGGCTTAACTTGTAATTTCCTGATTCATTAGGGACCATACTTTGACTTTTCTTCAAGAATTTCTCCCAGGGGCTATTTTTGCCAAATTCTGAAAGTGTAGGGACTGAAATCGCCAAACTCTCAAACTTTGATCAGGGACCAATATTGATACTTTATGATTCTTTGAGGACTTATTATGACATTTTTAGCTTTCTTTTATCATTTTGCTTCCCCGGCTCCGGCTTTTGACCTTTTTCTATTCTCGTGCTCGTTTTTGTCGGTTTTGTTGTGTTTTTGTTCATTTTTCTCATATCCGTACATGCTGTAACACCCCCAAAATATCGCAGCGGAAGACTGTGTCACTGGGGTGCTACTTCATAATACAAAGTACAAGTTATAGAAAACGACCTCTAAATGAGACGTTTTGAAAAGTTACCATTTGATTAATGAATTCAAAGTTACAAACATGAGATTCCAAAGTATGATACATAAATGTATACAAAATATTTTGAATGGTAAATGATAAAAGCGTATGTCTTCAGAATGTGCAGCTTGACTCTATGTTCCACGCACTAGCTATCGCCTTACTAACCTGAGATAAACATGCTAAAGTGTCAACACAATGGTTGGTGAGTTCATAGAGTTTGTCTTAAAATAGTTGAAAAGCCTATAAAGAATGTTCACACAGCAAAGGCATTGTGAATCCACTCAGTTGCAAGTCCCGCCATAAGAGACTTGTAACCTGTGTGTTCACAACCCACTGCTAATATATATTATGATTAAGACATATGAGTATACGATATGTGTACATGCCAATGCTCAAAGATTAAAGACTACTGGGTGCCATTTCCCAAAGTATAAAAGATTACTGGGTGCCATTTCCCAAAGTATAAAAGATTACTGGGTGCCATTTCCCAAAGTGTAAAAGATTGTTGGGTGCCATTTCCCAAAGTATAAAAGATTACTGGGTGCCATTTCCCAAAGTATACGTTGCTCAAGAATACACAATCAAGATTTACACATTAAGGCACATATAGTAGTTCTGCTAAAAGTAATAACAACTTAGTGTAGTATAAAAGTATAAACGTTTCAAGTATCAAAGAAAGTATTGTGAATGTATCTCCCCCAAGTAGTTTAAAACGATTAGTAAAAGAGTAAAAGCGGGGCTATGACTCACCTTAAGTAATGTAATGAGAAATGAAAGTGGTAGTCGAATCGCGAAAGTCTCTAAGAGCAGCCTATAATAGAACGTTGCGACTTAGGTTTGGAGTAACGTCTAAGAATACGAAGAATTGTCTATATATGTCTTGCATAATGTTCATGATGTAGTACTTAGTATATAGTGTAAGTCTTTGAATATAAATGGTTTATGAAACATGTATAGGTTGTATATCTCTTACTACCGTTCGGGCCAACATAATTTAGAAGTCATGGAGTAAACGTTCGAGGAGCCAGGACACTTTAATTCGTAAATCCACAACTCATCTCGACGGCTTACTTAATGAACTCCTCACATGAGGCTCCCTACTATTGTAGTATTTGATAACATATATATAAGTTTTTGATCTTTAAAAGTTATATGGTCTTTAGCCGTGGCTTTGCCGTGACCTTCGTCATTGTTACCATGGTCTTGAGACTCAACCTTGGCTTTAGCCATGGTTGTGGTCTTGGCTTTAGGTCATTAGACCTCTTGGTCTTAGTAAACCATAACTATTATATAGTAACTTTGGTATATATAAAATAGCTGTTAAGAAACTGAAGAAAATCTCATTCGTTATTGGTTTTCTGGATACGTGCTCCTGAGTTTTTGAAGAAAACGTGATTCCGGACAACTTTTGTGCTTTAACTTTTTCATGAAACGGAGCAGAAGGGCCTCTTTTTGCGTGTTTTATGTTCTGTCACAGAAACATTTGACAGTTTTGCCTTAAAGTTTTGGTAATTTCAAATGGTCATAACTTTTGACTCGGGTACTCGTTTTGGGTGATTCAAATTGCTATGTTTTCCTTGTTAAGTCCTATTTAACAGTAAGTAAGTGTCCAATATCATAGTTGTACTATTTTGGTCGTGGTTCTCCAAGAAAGTTACTAGTTTACTTGTTTAAATATCATAAGTTAACATATATATACCATAACTTGTTTTACCAATTTTTATATATCATGAACATAATAACAAGACAATATATAGTAAGAATGAAATATAAATAGCATGAAAATGATATTTAGCAAGAAAGTATGTTAGGGTTTGCTTACAACTTTTGGCTTTCTTAAGAAAGGAAGTCAAGTATGAACTAGGACACTAAACCTATGCTTGCAAACCCTTCACCACAACTCTTGAAACCCTTGCTAACCTTTACATAACCCTTGTGAAAACCAATTAACTTCAGCCCTAGTAACCTTGTGTAGCTCCTAATTCATCCATGGAATCACCAAATAAACTTAAGAACTAGGTAGAGAATACTAAGACCTTGAACTTTGTAGTGTAACTTGTATATTGAAATCAAATGGATGATGAAGATGGAATTAGGGGTGGTTCTTTTATATGGATGAAGCAAGAAAGGAAAATGAGTTTTCTAGTAAATGAAATGAAAGTATATATAAGGTAAATGAGGAGGTGCAAGATTTTAGATATTTTGGAAGCTTAATGGCCAAGTTTAACACATGTAATGATCTAAGAGCTCTATGCATGAGATCAAGCCACAAGGGTGTGAATCCCCTCCCCCCTAGAGGCGGTTCACAATGGATAGGATAGATGACTTGGTGGGTTTTGGTATTATCCTACTTATGGAGCTAGTTTTGGACCCGTAAATTGCTAACCGTAAGTTGTTAAGTCACGAAACGTAAAACCGGGTATCCTAAAAATATGAAACTTAAAAGAATGACTAAACTTGTCAATATACTCCATAATAAAATATAAAATGAGTGGTAGGTTCTATTGGGTTGCTCATACCCTGCTAAAACTGGAAATACGGGTCTAAAACGCGTAATACGTAAAACGTACGAAAGTTGCGTAAAATTGAGAAAAGTAAAATGTAACTTTTCTAATAGGATAATAATGACTTAAAATGACCTATAATGTCTAGGCTGGGCTCAGTCTAGTGTCGATTGGTATTTAATGTCTTTAAACTTAAAACCATAAGCCTAAAAATCAAGGAATGATTTATAAAATCAAGGAATGATTTTTGGTCAAAGGAAGAGGGAAAAATATGTTGACTTATTCCAAAAATGTGAAAACTCAAATTGTCTTAGAAATGCGGTGCAGGTATAGGCTAAGGTTACGGCTAAGTAAAAGTGCTTAAAAACGAGAATTCCTGTTTCTCACGGCCGAGGTTTATTTGGTCATATTTTTCTTAGTCATGATTAATTCTCTAATTAATCATGAGAGTACTAAACATTTTTCTGAAGCGGGGAAAATTAACGCGGTCGAGTTTCGTTGTGCGTAGGATTTTTAAATGACGTTTTAACCTAAACGTGTATTTCCTTAATAAATTTCGCGAAAATGATCTGATGAGTGTCAAACTTTTATTTTGCCATGGAAATGATTTATCACATGAGAATATGAAATAAAAATCAAATTTCGGAAAATAAATAGTGAAAGTGAATAGTAAAAATGAATAGTGAAATTTTCGTGAATAGAAGTTAACCTGAAAATGTGAATTGTTACACATGCACATACACAAATACAAAAACATACATTCTCTTGGCATATTTGGTTAGTATTTGGTCTGATTTAAGGCTAAAAAGGATGTGTGAAAAAGCACACATCAAAATCCCCCAGACTAAGGTATTGTCGTGTCCTCCCGCAATGTCATCACCTCACGCTTAAGAGATAAATAATTTCAAAACCTCTCTTTACTGACGTTGTAAAGTAGCAATGATGTTTAAAAGAGATATCAAAATCATTTATTCTCAAAAACGCTCCGTTTTCCGATTTTCATGAATACAAACTATTACTACTCTTTTTGTACTTTTCATTTCTATATATGTGACGGTTTGCCTTGACTTTCATTATCAATTCTTATCTGTTGATAACTTTCAGGGTCAACGAGTAGAAACACTTCTCACAGAGAAGAGACCATACGGATAAAAATCGTCATCCTTGATTTTTCACAAGCTCCCAAACTAAGCGTAAAATCGAGATCATTGTTTATCCATAAGTTAGATGCTAACACTATCCACAAAAGTTACTTGTGTAATTACCTCTTGTTCCCAGGTCCTAAGTTTTGTATCTCAAGATTTTAATTTGTGAGAAATGAATTGCTTCATATTTTCTCGTTTTGATATTTGTTAGTCCGATAAGAGCACAAAATTCGAACGCTAAGTAGTTTCCAAACTTTCCCTCGAAAACCCCTGCATACAAAAATCGGGTCCACATGAAGGTCTCTGATTTAACACGATTTGTGGAGGCCCCCCTTTTTATTTACGACCGAGACATCCCATGTCTGAGACCCGAAACGGAAGCTTTTTATTAGGGAAACCCCCGGAGTTGAAGCTTGGCATTTTTGCATAATTATAAGCACTTTAATAATACTTGGTCCTTAGTCCTTTATTTCTTTTACAACAACGGTTTATGAGCCGCCAAGATGTAAAAGCTTTATTATGACCTTGGATTTATATCCGCTGCTTTTTATAGCTTTGGATTCCTCTGCCTTTTTATTTGGCTTTGGACTATTATTATTGATATTCATAATCATATGCCAAACCCCGAGTCCTACGACCTTTACTAAGATCACAACATCGGCTGCGAACCGGCAAGATGCAATAGTCTATTTCACCGTAACACTGGCAGTACCCCTATGTGTACCAAACCCCCGTATGCAGAGATTTTGTTGGGAACGAGAAAAAACTAAGTATTGTCCAAATCCCATACACTTAATTAATCCTAGAGATATATTTTTATTGGTGTGCAATCTTGTGGGAACAAGAAGGCCACAAGTACCTTTCGTGAGCTCTAAAGAGATCCAACAACTCCATGTTTAGCACGAAACTTCTAAATAAACTCTATCATTCCTCGATCTCCGCTAATTTAAAATACCAAGTAATGAGATCCGTGGATGCTTAGCCATAATCTTTTGATTATATTGGTTAAGGAAGACGAGCTAGGGCTCAACATGCCCAGTCAAGTCGAAACATTTATTTCTACTCTCGCCGGTAGGAAAGTCAAAACAAGGTGTCAAATCTTATTATTCATATCATATATCATTCATTTTTTTTTTAATTTTTTTTTATAAAGAGGTGACAAAAATTTTAAATTTTGGTGGAAAAACGGAGTTGCTTAAGTTAACAGCTCGGACGAAGGTGCAAGGTCAAATCGAATCGAAGATTCACCTCCCCAGACTAAAGTGAAACATTGTCCTCAATGTTTTAAGGGTACAGGTAGTCTACGTAATAGCTAAGGCCGTTTATTAAGTATGCCAAGAGATAAACGTTAGTCGATAAGATTTTGGATATGGTGAATTTCCGAAAGATTTTGGATATGGTGAATTTCCGAAAGAGCAACGAAGAATGAGACTCTAGTGGAGAGAACGACAAACCATGAGCACGAGAGTCCTCAAACTTCGGGGAAATTTCTGAACATTCACAAACAACCACGAAAACACGAGTTTGGAAAGGGTCGCCCCCCTGACGTCACATTACTTAGAAAATAGAAAATAGAGAAAATGAAAATGGATAAGCATGGGGTGCCTCCCACGAAGCGCTTGTTTTTTATTACCGAGTCACATGAGCTTAACTTGATCCTCGAATTTAGTTATCCTTAGGGAAATTTTGGAGATCCGGGACAACCATTGGTGGTATGTCCCCTTCGAAGTAATGTTTGAGACGATGACCATTCACCTTAAAGTTGGGACCATTAGATTGAGCAAGCTCGACGGTTCCATAAGGAAATACTTGGGTAATGGTGAATGGTCCAGACCAACGGGTTTTTAACTTGCCCGAGAAAATCTTTAATCGAGAATTGAAAAGAAGGACTCGGTCACCAACATTGAAGATGCGATCTTTAATTTTAGCATCATGAATCCTCTTTGTCTTCTCTGTGTAGATCAAAGAATTCTCATAGGCTTGATCACAAAGCTCGACTAATTCATTTAATTGAACTTTACGATGATCACCCGCGGTTTGTAGGTCAAAATTAGCATGTTTCAAGGCCTAGTAGGCCTTGTGCTCAAGTTCAAAAGGCAAATGGCAGGCCTTCCCGTAAACCAGCTTGTATGGAGTGCACCCAATGGGTGTTTTGTAAGCTGTACGGAAAGCCCATAGAGCATCATCTAACTTATCAGCCCATGAAGCACGATGTTCACCTACGGTCCTTTCTAAAATTCGTTTTAAGCCACGATTGGAAACCTCAACTTGTCCACTTGTCTGTGGATGATATGCCGTAGAAAGACGATGTGTGAAACCATATTTGAGCATAACTTTTGCGAATTGGTCATTAACGAAATGGGTCCCACGATCACTTATAATAGCACGAGGTGCACCAAATCAGGCGAAGAGACTTTTGAGAAATTTTACTACAACTCGGGCGTCATTGGTGGGTAGGGCCTTCGCTTCAACGCATTTAGACAAGTAGTTGACGGTCACGAGTATATATTTGTTACCACAAGAAGACGGGAATGGACCCATGAAATCGATACCCCATACGTCAAAAATTTCACAGACTTGGATAGCATTTTGAGGCATCTCGTCTCTCTGAGAAATTTTTCCTTGACGCTGGCAAGAATCACATGATTTAACCAACTCATGAGCATCCCGGTAAATCGTCGGCCAATAGAAGCCGAAATCAAATACTTTTTTAGCGGTGAAATTGGCACCATGATGTCCCCCGTGGGTCTATTGTGGCATGCCATAAGAATTTCAGCGGCTTCTTTGCCGTGAACGCACCGCCGGATCACTTGATCCGCACAAATCTTAAACAAGTAGGGGTCGTCCCAGAAATAATGCTTAACATCTTTGAATAACTTCTTCTTTTGCTGGAACGTCATCCCTTTACGGATAAAATTCCCCGCATGGTAATTCGCAAAGTCGGCGAACCATGGGGTACTAGGATCACAATGTGATAAAGTCCCAAGTGTCTCGAGAGGAAATGTTTCGTTAATTTCCTTTTTCTTGAAAACACTTTGATGGGGATTCTCTAAACGCGAAAGGTGATCAGCAGCAAGGTTCTCAGCTCCCTTTTTGTCTCGAATTTCAACATTGAATTCTTGAAGGAGTAGAACCCACCGCATTAAGCGTGGCTTAGCATCTTGCTTTGCCATTAGGTATTTGAGAGCTGCATGATCCGTATACACTATGCATTTCTTCAAGGGCAAATAAGGTCAAAACTTTTCGAAGGCGTAAATGACGGCTAACATTTCTTTTTCGGTAGTCGTATAATGGTATTGAGCGTCGGTCATTGTTTTACTAGCATAGTGTATCGGCTGAAAATGTTTTGACTTGCGTTGCCCCAGGACTGCACCAATAGCATAATCGCTAGCATCGCACATTAGCTCAAAAGGCAAGTCCCAATCGAGGGCAACTAAGATCGGAGCCTCTGTTAACTTCTTTTTAAGAATATTAAATGCTTCAATGCATTCATTTGAGAAGATAAATAGAGCATCTTTTTCAAGCAAGTGGGTCAGGGGCCGGGCTATTTTAGAAAAGTCTTGGATGAAACGTCGGTAAAAGCCGGCATGACCGAGAAAACTTCTAATTCCTTTAACGGTGGTGGGATGAGGTAATTTTGCAATCACATCGACTTTAGCTCTATCGACCTCAATCCCGGATTTCGATATCTTATGGCCGAGGACAATACCCTCTTTAACCATGAAATGGCACTTCTCCCAATTTAGAACCAAGTTGGTGTCTTCACACCATTTTAGCATACTTTCTAAATGGGATCTCCATAAACCAAGAAATCGTCCATGAAAACTTCCATGGTTTTCTTGATCATATCCGAGAATATAGACATCATACACCTTTGGAACGTGCCTGGAGCATTGCATAAGCCGAAGGGCATACGACGATAGGCAAACGTTCCGTAAGGGCAAGTAAACGTAGTCTTTTCCTGGTCCGGAGGGTCAATCGGTATTTGAAAGTAGCCAGAAAATCCATCAAGAAAAGCTAGACGTTCTAGCATTTGATCCATAAATGGAAGTGGAAAATGGTCCTTACGAGTCGCATCATTCAATTTTTGATAATCAATACAAACTCTCCATCCGGTAACAAGACGTGTCGGAATCAATTCATTGTCTTCATTAGTCACTACGGTCATTCCACCTTTCTTCGGTACGCAGTGGATCGGGCTAACCCAGGAACTATCCGAAATTGGATAAATCATTCCGGCATCGAGGAGTTTGATAACTTCCTTTTTGATAACCTCATGAATTTTCGGGTTAACCCGTCGTTGTTGCTGAACGGACAGTTTGTAATTGTCTTCAAGTAAAATCTTATGCGTGCAAAAACGAGGGTCGTGATGAGTGCTTAATCACTCATCCTTTTTAAGCCTTATTCCAGACCAAATATACCAAATACTAACCAAAAATGCCAAGAGAATGTTTGTTTTTGTATTTGTGTATGTGCAGGTACGGATATGTGAAAAATGAACAAAAACAAGACAAAACCGACAAAAACGAGCATGAGATTGGAAAAAGGTCAAAAGCCGGAGCCGGGGAAGCAAAATGATCAAAGAAAGCTCACAATGTTCAGAAAAGTCCTCAGAGATTCATCAAAGTTTCATATTTGGTCCCTGAATAAAGTTTGAGAGATTGGCAAATTTAGCCCCTGCACTTTCAGAAATTTACATTAATGGTCTTTGGGAATAATATCCGAAGAAAAGTCGAACTTGGTCCTTCATAAATCGAAGAATGACAATTTATGCCCTTGGATTACATTTATGGAGAATAGCAAATTTGGTCCCTATGGTTTGCAATATTACTACTTTGGTCCTTGAAATTATACTAATCCTAATTCTAAACTACACAAACCGGATCCAGTCCACATCTGATTGGCTCAAAGGAAATCCAAAGCCCAAACTTACATTACTAAGCCCATTCCCCTAATATTGCTACCCGGTCCGCTCCTCTTACCCATGGTCAAACCCATACCCGGTCAATAATAATAAAAATCCCCCAATTTCCTTTCCCACCCCCTAAAATTACCACAACCCAGAAAAAAGTACTGTGCTATGAACCCTAGGATTCACTTTACCCAAAATTACCCCACAATTAGAAAAATTACCCAATCATTGGGTGTTCTAGAAGGAGCAGGGAAAGTCAGGAGTGGTCAGGGACACGTGGACCAGTGAGATTACACACTAAGGATTGGTTACATCACTAAATTTAATCCAACGGCTGAAGATGATGGATTGGGGACCAAGGCTATCTAAGGGTGGATATGGACTCAGAAGAAGCACACCTCCACAAGGATTGATGACCTGGCTTCTCTCCTCAGCTCACCTCTCATCAGTATATATACCCCCCTCCTAGCTCATATGTAATTGTCCAATCTTTCATGCTTTTAGAAATATTTTTGATCATTTTTAATTCCTTGTCATTTAAATTCAGTTTTTAGTTGTAATTTTCATTTTCAAAGCATTGTATCCAATTTACTTTCATTAATACATTTTCAGTTTTTATATATATTTTGTCTTAATTTTAATTTCATCTTATTTCAATTCTTGTTATTAGTTTAAAATCTAAATCATTAGTTTTATTCAGTTTCAGTTTTATGTTTATGTTTGTTTTTCACTTATATTGAAAATCCAAAAAAAATAGAAAATCAAAATATATATATATATATATATATATATATATATATATATATATATATATATATATATATTGTTTGAAGCTTATTACCTGTTTATATAAGCTCATATAAGCTCACTGATAGCTTTGTGTGAGCTTATTCTGTTTCGTTACTCAAATTTCACAAAAGTCAACTGAGGTCAAACTCAGCTTATTTGGATTGAGCATCTGCTTAATTGGAGTTATAGACAGCCATTTGGAGCTTTTTCGTCTGTCTAAGAGACAGGCTGTGAGGGACATCCTCTTTGTTTGGCTGAGAGGATTGGTAAGTCTCCAATTTAATTTTCAAAGCTTATTATTGAATTGTTTTCATTTGCTTGATTAGTTTTCATTTCAGTTTAATTAGTCTTATTTTAGCGTATTCTAGTTGAATTTTTATGATGCATTAGTTTGTTTGCATTTGGTGTATTACTGTTTCATTGCTATCTTAGTCTTAGATCTGTGTTGGGTGATGATAGTTGTTTGTGGTCTGTGTGCATCTTAGTTTGATTTGAGCATTAACTGCATTAGAATTGTTGGATCTGAGGTTGATTTAGATTGAGTTAAAGCAAGTCTGTGGTGGTTACTTGAATAAGGTGCTCACATCAGGGGTGTTTGGATCAGGTGTTATCTGTCGGTTTGGTTGCTTTTGTAGTTAATTTTCTGCTCAGTCAAGATACACTAGGTGAGTTTTAGTTTGTTAGTGCATAAAAACAATAAGTCAGATTGCAAAAAGTCAATAATCACTATAAGCTTCATTTACGTGTACTGTAGCAGCTGCAATTTTGTAATCTGATAGATTTTAGGTGAACATAGGTTAAATAACTCTTAAAATTAGCTTAACCTTACGTTTAGGATTAGATTTAGTAGATAGTAATTCACTATAGTCAACATAGGTTAGCTTTTTAAAAAGTCAAAACTTCCAATAGAACCTGAGTTTGACAGAAATTCATTTGAATCCATAGGCTTATATAATTGGTGAATTTAAGTTTGAATTGTGGATTTGTGTTGTTTGGTAGTTAGTATCTAAGTATCAGCAAGAAGAATTCAAATTGCAGTTTAGTTAAGCTCTTAACCATCTGCCACAAGCTGCTAGTCTGCTAATAACATACCCTGCACCTCAGTTCTAAACCACATTTCTTGGCTGCTTTTAGGTTGGTAAACTGGACTGAAGACCCTTTCCATTTGTTGTTTTGAATTCTCAGCTTGTTAGTGAGTAAATTTCCCCCCTAAGTTTGCCTTCATCAGCTGATTGGTACTGCTTATTGGTCCTTTTTTGTTAGGTGTTTAGCATAGGAGTCTGATTTAAGTGTAGGGCTGCTAGTGTGATTTTGTGATTGAAATCTGAGATTTGTTGCTCATTTAAGTTACTTTGTGCCTTTAGTTGCTTATCTCTCTGATTTCTCACCAATTGCTTAACTGCTTTTCAAACTGCTTATTCCCTTGAGTGCTTATTTGACCTATTTTGTGCCTTATCTGTGTTTCTGAGTTTCATTTGGTTCAATACTATTCCTATAAGCATTTTTGAGTCAATAAATCAATTGGTCAAAGTCTTGGGTCAAAAAAGTCAAAGTGCTTATCAAATAAGCTCTTTCAAATAAGCAGTTTCAAGCTTATCAGTAGTTGCCTAGCTTATTTTACTTTCAAATTTTTTTCTCAAGTTTATTTTATTATTTTAGATTTTCTGTAATTTTTTCAAATTTTTCTAAGTCCATTTACTATTTTTCTTATTTTATTTTCATTTTTAATCATTTATAAATATTTTTTAATTACTTAAAAATCCAAAAAAATCTGAAAAATCCAAAAATATTTTTAAAATTTATTTTCATTTATTTTAGATTTTCAGAAATTTAATTTGCATTTTTCCCATTTATTTTGAATTTATTTTTAATTAGATTTAATAGTTTTTTATTTCCAAAAATTACATAAAAAGCCAAAAAAAATTAGTTTTTAATTATTTTATAATTTTTAAAATTTAATTTTTATTTTTCTCACTTTATTTGCATTTTCTTTTTATTTTTAATTAGTTTAATTAGTTTTTAGTTCATAAAAAATAATTAAAAAGTCAAAAAAAAAATATTTTTCTTTTTATCAAAATTTTCTTTTATCATTTTTAACTTTTAAAAATTATTTCCAAGTCCTTAGGAGTAGCGTAGCTTAAAAGTCGCGTTTTATTTCGTACGGTTACGTTTATTTTACGTTTTAGCTTACGTTTTCGTTTCTACGTTACGTTTCTAGTTGCCTTATTTGAAATACGTGTTTAGTTGATTATTTGTGCTTCATTTACTATTTCATTAGTATAAACTCATCAAATCACTTTTTACCATTTTCACGACACGTTTCACGATTCGGGAATTCGAAATTCCATTCACACCTTCGTTGGGACACGACCCGGGGAAATACTTTCCTAAGCATTTCTTCGGTAAAACAAACACTATACTACAAAAAGACTGTATCAAAAATGGCGCCGCTGCCGGGGAAGGTTGAAGTGAATTTTTCGTTTTCGTTTTTCGAAATTGTGTTTTGAAAACCTTCCTTGTATATATTTTCTATAAAAACAAAAAAAAAAAAATTGAAAAATCAAAAACACTTTTCCTAAAGTGTTTTCAAAAATACCAAAAAAAATAATAATAAAGTTACAGCCTCGTCTCGACCGAAAGGAAGAGCGTTGTAAACCAAATAAGCCTTACAATATAACTACGCGTGAAATTAGTTGCTAATCGGATTACTTTGATTCTACGACCGAATAAGCGGAAAATACGGAAGCTTTGAAATTAAATTGCAAGCTGAAGAGAGATCCATTCTTCTCTCCCGTTCCGTCGCGAGTAGATTTGAGGGAAACGGTTTACGATTAACGTAACGTTTGAAAAACAAAAGAAAATAAAAGTTTTAAGATTTCGAAATTTTGTTTTCCAAAAATAAAAATACATAAAGATTTTCCTTTTCCATTTTGATTTTCCTTTCATTTTGATTTGATTTTATGATAATTAAAAACCAAAAATAATCTTCTTATCCTCTTATCATTTGATTCTTCTTCTTTAACCTTCTAAACCGATAATTCTTATGGATCCTACTTGTTTTAATTGTGGAAATTCCTCTGGAGAAGGAGTACTTTGTGAACGGTATTTTTGCAAAGAATGTGGGTTTACTCGTGGATTTTGTATGTGTTATGCTTCGAAAGCTGAACCCACATTCACATCTGATTATGATCCGAACTTTTCCAATTATTATCACAACGATTTCAACTCATATGAGCAAGTTCCATACTTCAATAATGAATCGTTTCAAAATGCACCGATTTCACAACAAAACGGTTGTGAGTATTGTGGAGGTCCACACTTTAGCACCGATTGTCAAACAAGGAAACCGTTTCCTAATGACAATAATTATCACGATCAACCTCCACAATATAACACAATTCTCACGGTTCAGAATGAGATCCTTAAAATGATGACTGCTCAAAATGACTTTAATGAGCAATGTCTAACTGCAATAAAACTTTTTAAAGAGGAAATTCGTAGAAGAGAACAAGTTAACACCATTGAGAGTGATGAAAACGAGCTTTATAAAGAAGAAAATTTTACGATTAATCCCACTCCGTCTTGTGAACCTTTAAATGTTGAAGATTGTTCTATGACATCTCTCGACGACGATTTCTTTAAACGAAAGGTTTTTCAAATAAAAATGGAACAACTTTACGTCTCATCAAAAATTGCAAAAATTCGTGTTGATTATGATGAACCATCGGTTCCTACTCCCTCTCCGGTGAGGGAAATGGAACGAGAAACCGAGGTGACAAAGGACTCGGTACTTTCCACTGACAATGAAAGTGCTAAATACGTCCAACCTACGGTTGTCCAAGAATCAATTTTTCCTAATCCGTCAAGATTTGATCCAAACCTTTCTCGATTTACAGTCAAGTGTTCGTCAAGCAGACATGTTGAGCTTAAAACGGTGTTTAGAAGAAACGACTTACCTAATCTTCACGAACAAGAACCGGAGACCATAACGGAAGTGGTGGAAATTCCTAGCTCTGAGAGCACACCACTTGTACCACCTCCAGATTCTTCAAGATGTTTTTCGAGACTTGAATCAATTACTCCCGACTCTTCTCATCCTTCTCTCACACCGGGTGAGGGAAGTGATCCCGTTTTGGAAAAAGACAATACTTTTCTTGATAACAATGATTCTATTTCGACTGAGATTGTTACGTCGTCAGATCCTTTGGAGCCCGAGCTCAAGGATTCTTTACCCGATTTTGAGAAATATGTTTTTGATACGGCTGAAGAAATTGAGTCATCTCCAATTAAAAATTCGATTGATCCTGATGAGATTTTCTCCGATTCTGACAATGACGATGCTATATCTTGTGGAGACATCGAATATGTTGATGAATTACCTTCTGAGCTCGTCAGCTTAGAAGAAGAGAATGATGAAGAAGTTGAAACGGAAATCCAAGATGAAGCTCTTCGTGAAAAATTATTTGACATCAATCTTCTCATTTCCAAGATCGAGGCATTGAATGATCCTCTGATTTCTTCTCCTATCCCCGATATGGATAGTGATTTCTTACCCGAGCTTGAAATTTTTCGATTTGAAGAGACGAGTAGTGGCAGTCCCACTATTCATGCTGATATCTCTCTTCCGGATTATGAATCTTTTCATTTTGAGATCGACTCTTTACTTATTTCCGATAATCCGTCACGTGATCCTCTTTTAGAGGATGTCGATCCATTTCTTGCTGCGGATGACTCGATACCACCGGGTATTGAGAATGACGAGAATGATGTTCAAAGAAATATTCTTTCCGATTTACCTTCTTCTCGTCCACCGGCGAAACCACCCGATGTAGATTTTGAATCAGATACGAATGACGTTATTTTTGGAGTGGTGGACGAGATTTATGAACAAGATATTCCTGTGCTTGATATTTTACCCACCCAACCCACCCATGATTCAGAAATTGACTTTACTTTTGTCATCTGGGTGTTTAAACCATACTTTTCTTATCCCTTCATTTCTTCACTTTTCCACTCCACCGGGAGTGAGGATACCGTTTTTGACCCCGGCATCTCCGTTTATGCCGAGTGTCTGTTCTATCTGCTCTCCCCAAGGACGAATTAATTCGGGGATCGAGTCAAGCTCATGTGACTCGGTTAACAAAAACAAGCGCTTCGTGGGAGGCACCCCATGCTTATCCATTTCATTTTCTCTATTTTCTATTTTCTTAATAATGTGACGTGAGGGGGGCGACCCTTTCCAAACTCGTGTTTTCGTGGTTGTTTTTGAATGTTCATGAATTTCCCCGAAGTTTGAAGACTCTCGTGCTCGTGGTTTGTCGTTCTCTCCACTCGAGTCTCATTCTTCGCTGCTTTTACGGAAATTCAACATATCCAAAATCTTATCGACTAACGTTTATCTCTTGGCATACTTAATAAACGGCCTTATATTTTACGTAGGATTACCTTTACCCTTAAAACATTGAGGACAATGTTTCACTTTAGTTTGGGGGGTGAATCTTCGATTCGATTTGACATGTACCATCGTCTGAGCTGTTAACTTACGCAACTCCGTTTTTCCACCAAAATTTTAAATTTTTGTCACCACTTTATAATTCAAAAAAAAAAAAAAAAAAAAAAAAAAAAAAAAAACGATGAAAAAAAAATTTATGATATATGATATGAATAATAAGTTTTGACACCTTGTTTTGACTTTCCTACCGGCGAGAGTAGAAATAAATGTTCCGACTTGACCGGGCGTGTTGAGCCCTAGCTCGTCTCCCTTAACCAAAATAATCAAAAGATTATGGCTAAGCATCCGCGGATCTCATTACTTGGGATTTTAAATTTGCGGAGATCGAGAAATGATAGAGTTTATTTAGAAGTTTCATGCTATACACGGATCGCATTACTGGGATTTAAAAAACCCACGAGAGGTACTTGTGGCCTCCTTGTTCGCATCAGCAACGTCACCAATATATAATAGATGTCTAGGATTAATTAAGGGTATACGGTTTGGGCAATACTTAGTTTTTTTTCTCGTTCCCAACAAAATCTCTGCATATGGGGGTTTGGTACACATAGGGGTACTGCCAGTGTTACGGTAAAATAGACTATTGCATCTTGTCGGTTCGCAGCCGATGTTGTGATCTTAGTAAAGGCCGTAGGACTTGGGGTTTGGCATATGATTATGAATATCGATAATAATAGTCCAAAGCCAAATAAAAAGGTAGAGGAATCCAAAGCTATAAAAAGCAGCGGATAGAAATCCAAAGTTATAATAAAGCTCTTACATCTTGGCGGCTCATAAACTGTTGACTGTAAAAGAATAAAGGACTAAGGACCAAAGTATTATTAAAGTGCTTATGATTATGCAAAAATGCCAAGCTTCGACTCTCGGGGTTTCCCTAATAAAAAGCTTCCGTTTCGGGTATCAAACATGGTATGTCTCGGTCGTAAATAAAAAGGGAGCCCCTACAAATCGTGTTAAATCAGAACCCTTCATGTGGACCCGATTTCTGTATGCAGGGGTTTTCGAGGGAAAGTTTGGAAACTACTTAGCGTTCAAATTTTGTGCTCTTATCGGACTAACAAATATCGAAACGAGAAAATATGAAGCAATTCATTTCTCACAAATTAAAATCTTGAGATACAAAACTTAGGACCTGGGAACAAGAGGTAATACACAATTAACTTTTGTGGGCAGTGTTAGCATCTAACTTCTGGATAAACGATGATCTCGATTTTACGCTTAGTTTGGGAGCTTGTGAAAAATCAAGGATGACGATTTTTATCCGTACGGTCTCTTCTCTGTGAGAAGTGTTTCTACTCGTTGACCCTGAAAGTTATCAACAGATAAGAATTGATAATGAAAGTCAAAGCAAACCATCACCTATATATAAATGAAAAAGTACAAAAATAGTAGTTGTAGTTGTTATTCATGAAAATCGGAAAACGGAGCGTTTTTGAGAATAAATGATTTTACTATCTCTCTTGAACATCATTGCTACTTTACAACGTCAGTAAAAAGAGGTTTTGAAATTATTTATCTCTTAAGCGTGAGGTGATGACATTGCGTGAGGGCACGGCAATACCTTAGTCTGGGGGATTTTGATGAGTGCTTAATCACTCATCCTTTTTAAGCCTTATTCCAGACCAAATATACCAAATACTAACCAAAAATGCCAAGAGAATGTTTGTTTTTGTATTTGTGTATGTGCAGGTACAGATATGTGAAAAATGAACAAAAACAAGACAAAACCGACAAAAACGAGCATGAGATTGGAAAAAGGTCAAAAGCCGGAGCCGGGGAAGCAAAATGATCAAAGAAAGCTCACAATGTTCAGAAAAGTCCTCAGAGATTCATCAAAGTTTCATATTTGGTCCCTGAATAAAGTTTGAGAGATTGGCAAATTTAGCCCCTGCACTTTCAGAAATTTACATTAATGGTCCTTGGGAATAATATCCGAAGAAAATTCAAACTTGGTCCTTCATAAATCGAAGAATGACAATTTATGCCCTTGGATTACATTTATGGAGAATAGCAGATTTGGTCCCTATGGTTTGCAATATTACTACTTTGGTCCTTGAAATTATACTAATCCTAATTCTAAACTACGCAAACCGGATCCAGTCCACATCTGATTGGCCCAAAGGAAATCCAAAGCCCAAACTTACATTACTAAGCCCATTCCCCTAATATTGCTACCCGGTCCACTCCTCTTACCCATGGTCAAACCCATACCCGGTCAATAATAATAAAAATCCCCCAATTCCCTTTCCCGCCCCCTAAAATTACCACAACCCAGAAAAAAGTACTGTGCTATGAACCCTAGGATTCACTTTACCCAAAATTACCCCACAATTAGAAAAATTACCCAATCATTGGGTGTTCTAGAAGGAGCAGGGAAAGTCAGGAGTGGTCAGGGACACGTGGACCAGTGAGATTACACACTAAGGATCGGTCACATCACTAAATTTAATCCAACGGCTGAAGATGATGGATTGAGGACCAAGGCTATCTAAGGGTGGATATGGACTCAGAAGAAGCACACCTCCACAAGGATTGATGACCTGGCTTCTCTCCTCAGCTCACTTCTCATCAGTATATATACCCCCTCCTAGCTCATATGTAATTGTCCAATCTTTCATGCTTTTAGAAAGATTTTTGATCATTTTTAATTCCTTGTCATTTAAATTCAGTTTTTAGTTGTAATTTTCATTTTAAAAGCATTGTATCCAATTTACTTTCATTAATACAATTTTAGTTTTTATATATATTTTGTCTTAATTTTAATTTCAGCTTATTTCAATTCTTGTTATTAGTTTAAAATCTAAATCATTAGTTTTATTCAGTTTCAGTTTTATGTTTATGTTTGTTTTTCACTTATATTGAAAATCTAAAAAAAATAGAAAATCTAATATATATATATATATATATATATATATATATATATATATATATATATATATATATATATATATATATATATATATATATATATATATATATATATATATATATATATATATATATATGTATATATATATATATATATATATATTGTTTGAAGCTTATTACCTGTTTATATAAGCTCATATAAGCTCACTGATAGCTTTGTGTGAGCTTATTCTGTTTCATTACTCAAATTTCACGAAAGTCAACTGAGGTCAAACTCAGCTTATTTGGATTGAGCATCTGCTTAATAGGAGTTATAGACAGCCATTTGGAGCTTTTTGGTCTGTCTAAGAGACAGGCTGTGAGGGACATCCTCTTTGTTTGTCTGAGAGGATTGGTAAGTCTCCAATTTAATTTTCAAAGCTTATTATTGAATTGTTTTCATTTGCTTGATTAGTTTTCATTTCAGTTTAATTAGTCTTATTTTAGCGTATTCTAGTTGAATTTTTATGATGCATTAGTTTGTTTGCATTTGGTGTATTATTGTTTCATTGCTATCTTAGTCTTAGATCTGTGTTGGGTGATGATAGTTGTTTGTGGTCTGTGTGCATCTTAGTTTGATTTGAGCATTAATTGCATTAGAACTGTTGGATCTGAGGTTGATTTGGATTGAGTTAAAGCAAGTCTGTGGTGGTTACTTGAATAAGGTGCTCATATCAGGGGTGTTTGGATCAGGTGTTATCTGTCTGTAAGGTTGCTTTTGTAGTTAATTTTCTGCTCAGTCAAGATACACTAGGTGAGTTTTAGTTTGTTAGTGCATAAAAACAATAAGTCAGATTGCAAAAAGTCAATAATCACTATAAGCTTCATTTACGTGTACTGTAGCAGCTGCAATTTTGTAATATGATAGATTTTAGGTGAACTTAGGTTAAATAACTCTTAAAATTAGCTTAACCTTACGTTTAGGATTAGATTTAGTAGATAGTAATTCACTATAGTCAACATAGGTTAGCTTTTTAAAAAGTCAAAACTTCCAATAGAACCTGAGTTTGACAGAAATTCATTTGAATCCATAGGCTTATATAATTGGTGAATTTAAGTTTGAATTGTGGATTTGTGTTGTTTGGTAGTTAGTATCTAAGTATCAGCAAGAAGAATTCAAATTGCAGGTTAGTTAAGCTCTTAACCATCTGCCACAAGCTGCTAGTCTGCTAATAACATACCCTGCACCTCAGTTCTAAACCACATTTCTTGGCTGCTTTTAGGTTGGTAAACTGGACTGAAGACCCTTTCCATTTGTTGTTTTGAATTCTCAGCTTGTTAGTGAGTAAATTTCCCCCCTAAGTTTGCCTTCATCAGCTGATTGGTACTGCTTATTGGTCCTTTTTTGTTAGGTGTTTAGCATAGGGTCTGATTTAAGTGTAGGGCTGCTAGTGTGATTTTGTGATTGAAATCTGAGATTTGTTGCTCATTTAAGTTACTTTGTGCCTTTAGTTGCTTATCTCTCTGATTTCTCACCAATTGCTTAACTGCTTTTCAAACTGCTTATTCCCTTGAGTGCTTATTTGACGTATTTTGTGCCTTATCTGTGTTTCTGAGTTTCATTTGGTTCAATACTGTTCCTATAAGCATTTTTGAGTCAATAAATCAATTGGTCAAAGTCTTGGGTCAAAAAAGTCAAAGTGCTTATCAAATAAGCTCTTTCAAATAAGGAGTTTCAAGCTTATCATTAGTTTCCTAGCTTATTTTACTTTCAAATTTTTTTTCTCAAGTTAATTTATTATTTTAGATTTTCTGTAATTTTTTCAAATTTTTCTAAGTCCATTTACTATTTTTCTTATTTTATTTTCATTTTTAATCATTTATAAATATTTTTTAATTACTTAAAAATCCAAAAAAATCTGAAAAATCCAAGAAAAATCCAAAAATATTTTTAAATTTTATTTTCATTTATTTTAGATTTTTAGAAATTTAATTTGCATTTTTCCCATTTATTTTGAATTTATTTTTAATTAGATTTAATAGTTTTTAATTTCCAAAAATTACGTAAAAAGCCAAAAAAAATTAGTTTTTAGTTTTAAAATTACTTTTTAATTATTTTATAATTTTTAAAATTTAATTTTTATTTTTCTCACTTTATTTGCATTTTCTTTCTATTTTTAATTAGTTTAATTAGTTTTTAATTCATAAAAAATAATTAAAAAGTCAAAAAAAATATTTTTCTTTTTATCAAAGTTTTCTTTTATCATTTTTAACTTTTAAAAATTATTTCCAAGTCATTAGGAGTAGCGTAGCTTAAAAGTCGCGTTTTATTTCGTACGGTTACGTTTATTTTACGTTTTAGCTTACGTTTTCGTTTCTACATTACGTTTCTAGTTGCCTTATTTGAAATACGTGTTTAGTTGATTATTTGTGCTTCATTTACTATTTCATTAGTATAAACTCATCAAATCACTTTTTACCGTTTTCACGACACGTTTCACGATTCGGGAATTCAAAATTCCATTCACACCTTCGTTGGGACACGACCCGGGGAAATACTTTCCTAAGCATTTCTTCGGTAAAACAAACACTATACTACAAAAAGACTGTATCAGGTCGATACCCTTGATATCGGATATTTGCCAAGCGATGGCACGTTTATGCTTCTTGAGCACATCTAAGAGACGGTTCTTCTCCTCATCTTTAAGTTCTTTTGAAATTATGACGGGAAGTTTGTCGGTTCCTTCTAAAAATGCGTATTCGGGATGAGGAGGCAAATCCTTGAGCTCGGGCTCCGGAGGATTCTCAGTAGACGGCTTAACTTCTTTAACATCGGCCATTTTAAGGTCCATCGGACTTTGGGACGGGTTTGGGTCTTCATTTAACATTTTTTCAATCAAAAGAACATCCCCCTCCGGGTGACAATCGGAATGATCAATTTCCGGTGAAATTGAATCATTAGCAAGAAAGGCCTCGATCTCTTCCAATATGAAATCACTTCCCTTAAACGGAGTAAGGGAAGGGGAATGATCGGAAATAATCGGTTCAAAAGAAGGAGTGGGATTGCCACTCGAAGCATTTTCGGTAAAACCAAGTAACTCTTGAGCATACTCCTCCGTAACTTCGTCAATAACGTCGACTCGGTTAACGGAATATTTTTCATAATCGGAGGAGTACCTCGCGGTTTGATCTAAATTAAAAGTTACGGCTTCGGTACCAACGCGTAGGGTAATTTCTTCATCGTAAACATCAATTAATGCATGGCCGGTCCTTAGGAAACCTCTCCCGAGAATGAGGGGTACCCGCAGATCAGCATCAAAGTCAACATTGACGAAGACATCCTCGGCTATTCCCATCGGGCGGGAAGTAGTTCGGTCGGCAAGCTCGAGGGTCATACAAGTCGGAGTTAAATCGGGTAAAGACAACTTTTTCCAATAAAAAGATAAAAATTGTTGAAAACTGCTGCTGAGAAAGGTTATGGTTTCAAATTTTAGGGTTTTTAGTGGCTCTAAAAAGTGTCACTAGTGGCTCTAAAAAAAAAGGACAAAAAAAAGGACGACTACAAGTGAAACCCTAGATCTGAGTACCATGATGCTGATTATTAATGTTGCTACTGATGTAATGCTTTATGTTTATCAAGGATTGGAGTAGCAACCCTAACCTATTCGAAATTAGGGTTTGAAGATTGATTTGAATGTTAATTCGAATGATCAGACATGAAGTTAGGGTTCTGCAATGGTTATGGTCAGATTCGTGTAAGTTGTGTGAAGGACTTGAAGATTGTATGGTGAAGGGCTGGTGGACCTATTTAATTCGTTACCAGATTGGTTAATTCACAAAGGTACCTCGTATTATTTCTACAATCTGTCGTGTTCTAAATTTAAGATGTGGGACTGCTTTGTGACATGGATAATCTCGTACCAATTAAAGTGATCATGGGTCGGTTGTACCTATTTATTATTGAGCAACTTGTTTCAAAATAAGTGTATCGGTGGAGAGGTTGGATATTGGCTATATACTATATTATTATTCAAGTGGTTTTGTGTGGGGCTGGTTATTTGTCACCTATTGAATGATATCATGAATTTGAAGCTGACACACGTACTGGACTCGATGCATATTAACTTTGGTGACGAGTTAATGGATCATACTGTCGAGCTAATTAGTTTTTGGATAAGTGATACGTGATGTGTTATGGTATAGCAGCTGTATGGTTTTATTATTTGATACCGGTTGGTACATGGATTTGGTTTTTGGATGAGATGGATTATACACACAGAAGGTTGTTGGATTTTTGACACACATATGAAGAGTTTTGATTTTGGTTTTGGTTCTTAACAGATTATAAAGGCTCGCTCTTATTGATTTAATTGATTATGAAGAAAGGTTCTTATCACCTATTTGAAGTTGAAGTGGAAGTTCACAGGTTTGTGTTTTATCATATCTCAAAGTGAGTCTGACACTTTGAAGATAACTTGTTTGTTCGTTCAAGTGACTACGAATTGACAAACACCTGAAGGAGTTACGTTATTGTGCTCAGTGTTTATTGTCAAGAGATTGCGATCTCCCTATACGTTAAGTATACGTTCGAAGTCAATTTTAATACAAGATATAAGGCACAAGTTTGGGTTGTTCTACTTCAGCATCAATTTGGTAATACTTAGTTTTCTTCAACAGTGATCATTACATCGAGCCTACATTTTTCAAATGGTTAACATATGGGTTTCAGGGGAAGCTTAAGTGTTTAAATGTCTAACCATTTATTTGCTACATAGAGGTGAAGGTTTTTACTACTGCTAGTTGTTATTACTATTGCTAGTTTTGATTTCTACTGTTTCAAGTCCATTTTTAGTGCGGAAAACTTAATGGTGGGTGACTTAGAAACATTGGAAAGATGGATTGGTCGTATAATATTGATTCGTGGTTGTGAAGATCAAGGTTGCTTACATTTGTCCTCTATTTGATGATGACAAAATGGGGAAGAATCTTTACATTGAAGATGCAACTTGAAGAGCCTTGGTGATATAGCATGATTAAAGGGGAAGTTCGTTTATCTTTCTTATATATATTAGCTTCAGGGGAAGTTTGTGATTACTTGGTTTTGTCATATCAACTAGGGGAAGATTGTTAGGAATTATACTTAAGTTGATACTGACAAAATATGAAAGATAAAGGACTTATGATGACAAAGTGAAGAATGCAAAAGACAAAGGACTTGCTTTACAAAGAAGTTATTTCAATATAGTCCTTCGTAGTATTTGTAACCCTAATTCTCTATTATATAAAGAGAATACAGGGAATAGGTTTTAGTATGTCTTCCACAATGTAATATACAGAAAACGTGTGAGTGTATGTCTAGGGCTGGAAACGCCTAGACTTGTGTGTACAGGTGTTTTATGGGAAACACCTAGGGTAGATTGATGTTAAGCCTCAACTATCTTAGATAGCTGTTAGAGTGTAACCGTGCTACACTTGATCACGTAGCATTGAGGCTTTGATGTATGTTAGAGTAGAGATGATGACGAAGAAAAACCTTTTTAATAATATTGTTCTTATTCCGCTATGATTTATCTTATGAACATTATTATTCCTAGATTAGACTTAATTGTCTTGAGCCAAAACGGTCCTAGAAACTATCTTTAATGTGGCGTTATTTAGTTTCTAACAATAACTTATTTAATCGACGGGTTAAATAGGGTTTATTTAGCTATAGAAAATGAGTATATTAATGGGCATCGTATCCTACGACGCCCATAGGTTGTGGTACGTGTATTAGGATAATAAATTACTAAATATCTCGTGGAATTGGCTAAATTGACGAATTTGGCAAATTGGACGATATATATAGGGAATTTATTGGACTACGATATTTAACATATAGTATTCTTTGTGCTATGTGATTTAGGTTGGGTATAATCTTGGAACGATATATTACGTAAATAAATATGGGGATTACCAAATCGACGGATTTGATAAACTTCGATGATTTATTTAAATAATATATTGGGCTAATATTAGACCTATAGATTGTGCATTATTCTTTTCGTTGTGGCTTCTTGGTTTGTATTGTGTCGACCCTCCACCCATATGGATACCAAACGTCAAACTTCAATTTAATATGAAGATAATTCGAGAAATGGATATTTTTGGAAAGTTAAATGGAATACGTTCGGGATTGGGAATATTTGATTTTGAGGAAATGATTCTGAACGAGTTTGATATTGTTAGGAAGTGCCGAGTCTGTAGTTGCCGTTACTTGAGTTTGCTTACGTCTTTCATCTATCGATTTCTTTTGCGGATTGCTGGACTTGAGGTGAGTCATAGTCCCACTTTTTACTCTTGAACTATGTTTTCAATACTTGGGGTGAGAAACGTGCAAATGTTTTATGTGGACTATTATCGCTTCGTTTATTTTTAAAACTTGCTATGCTTATAGAACTAGGTAGGTTATAGAGCGAGGCCTAGTCCCGAACTAGGTAAGCTATTGATTTGGTTATAGAGCGAGGCCTAGTCCCGAACTAGGTAAGCTATTGATTTGGTTATAGAGCGAGGCCTAGTCCCGAACTAGGTAAGCTATTGATTGGTTGTTGAGCGAGGCCTAGTCCCGAACTAGGTAAGCTATTGGATTGATTATAGAGCGAGGCCTAGACTTGAGCTAGGTAATTGATTTGAGCTATAGCGTGCACCTATAGGGTTGGATTATTTGGTTGGATTAGTTTGGTTGGATTGTTTTGGTTGGATGATTGAGGCCTAGTCTAGCTAGCAAGCGCTTTGCGTATATGTCCACTATATCGAATTATGAATTTAAACCTATGATCTCACCAGCGAAAGCTGACTTTTAGCGCGTTTTCTCAGGTAATTAGGTGATGCCCTTGGATGCTTGGATTGGAGGCTTGGCAATGGCACCTGGTTTATGGATCTATTTTTCTGAAACTCTGATAAATAATTGTGGACCTACGTTTATTTCTTTTGGGCCTTACTTTGGATAATTTTTGGGATAAATGTAAACTTTAAAACCCCGTGTGGTTGTGTTTTTCTTATGTTTACTTTATCTCGTTCTTTCATGACTTTGAATGGATACCAATCCCCGTAGCACCCCGAAAGCTTGTTGAGTCTTCCGCTGTACCAAATTTTGGGGGTGTTACACGTACGATTCAAGATATTGCCACCGGCGGCTGCGTTTAAAGAATCTTGATCGTTTTGAGTCAAAGCGTTATAAAACGTGTCGATTTGGTGTAATTCGGAGAAACCGTGGTGAGGAAATTTTCGAAGTAGATCCTTAAAACGTTCCCATGCCTCACCAAAGTTCTCATCAAAACATTGTTGAAAATTAGTTATATCATTCTTAAGATTAGTCGTTTTGGACGGAGGAAAGAAATGATTAACAAATTTCGAGACGAGTTCTTCCCATGTATGGATTAAACGAGGGGGTTCTTTTTCAAGCCAAATTCGGGCTTTACCCTCGAGTGAAAATGGGAATAACATCAATTTAATAGCATCGTGAGGGACATCCTTAAATTTTATTGTCGAAGTTAACTTATTAAACCATCGGATGTGCGCGTGAGGATCGTCCTTTTCAAAACTGTGAAATTGGTTTGATGTGACAAGTTGAATCAATCCAGTTTTAAGTTCAAAATTATCGGAAAGGATATGTGGTAAAACGATTGCATCTCCATATCCCTCGGTGGGACACTGGAGTAATTCTTGCATAGTACGTTGATCGGCCATCTCGGTGATGGGTGTTTTAACAAGAGTACGTAACTCGGGTACGTAAGCTTATTTACGACGTCTACGATAGTGTTGGTTCGGTATGGTCAGAGAATTATCGATTAATCTCGACCGTTAACGTGTGATCATACACTAAAAAGAAACCAAAGTAAAAAGAAAAAGGAAAATAAATTTGAAAAGAAAATCTTTTTGTATTTTTATTTTTATAAAGCAAAATTCACAAACTTAAACTTTTGTTTTTTTCTTTTTCAAACGTTACGTTAATTGTAAACCGTTTCCCTTAAATCTACTCACGACAGAACGGAAGAGAAGAGTGTTTCTCTCTTCAGCTTGCAATTTAATGTCAAAACTATCCGTATTTTCCGCTTATTCGGTCGTAGAATTCAAAGTAATCCGATTAGCAACTAATTTCACGCGTTGTTATATTGGGAAGCTTATTTGGTTTACAACGCCCTCCCTTCCACGGGAGAGTCGAGGCTGTAACTTTATTATTATTTTTTTTGGTATTTTTGAAAACACTTAACGAAAAGTGTTTTTGATTTTTCATTTTTTTTTTGTTTTTATAGAAAATATATACAAGGAAGGTTTTCAAAACACAATTTCGAAAAACGAAAACGAAAAATTCACTTCAACCTTCCCCGGCAGCGGCGCCAAAATTGATTCGTGAAAATCAAGTTATATATATAGTATAAGTATTACTCAAGAGATCCGCAAAGAAATACGGATAACCCGAGGTCGTAGTCCGTGTGAAGGGTGAATGGAATTCTCAATTCCCGATTCGTGAAACGTGTCGTGAAAGTGGTAAAAACTGATTTAGATGAGATTATACTAATGAAATAACAAATGAAGCACAAATAATCACTTAAACACGTATTTCAAGTAAACAAATTAAAAACGTAACGAAAAATCGAAAACGTAAGCTTAAACGTAAATTAAACGTTAACGTACAAAATAAAACGCGAATTTTAAGCTACACTACTCCTACGGACTTCAAAATAATTTTGAAAAGTTAAAAATGATAAAAGAAAATTTTAAGAAAAAGAAAAATATTTTTTTGACTTTTTATTTATTTTTTTATGAATTAAAAACTAATTAACTAATTAAAAATTAAAAGAAAATGAAAATAAGGTGAGAAAAATTAAAAATAAATTTTGAAAATTATAAAATAACTAAAAAGTAATTTTAAAACTAAAAACTAATTTTTTTGGCTTTTTATGTAATTTTTGGGAATTAAAAAACTATTAAATCTAATTAAAAATTCAAATTAAATTCAAAATAAATGGGAAAAATGCAAGATTAATTTCTAAAATTCTAAAATAAATGAAAACAAATTTTAAAAATACTTTTGGATTTTTCTTGGCTTTTTCTTGACTTTTTCTGATTTTTTTGGATTTTTTAATAATTAAAAAGTATTAAAAATGAATAAAAATGAAAATAAAATAGGAAAAATAGCGAATCAACTTGGAAAAATATGAAAAATTCAGGGAAATTCTAAAATGTTATTCTAAACTGAGGAAAAATTTGAAACTTGGAAAATAAGTACTGGAAGTGCTTTTTGCTTAAGAACAGCTTATTGGAAATGCTTATTGATAAGCAGTTTGACCAGGGTTGACCCAAATCTTTACCAAATGGTTTTCAGACTTAAATAAGCTCAGATTAACAAAGTATGGACCAATTAATACTCAAAAACACAGGATAAAGCACAAACAGATGATAATAAGCACTTATGCAATTAGCAATAAGCAATAAGCAAAACAGATTAAGCAAAGATGTGACAACTGGCAAATTAGGGAGCCATTTTAAAACCCGCATTACATTAAAATTATAATTTTGGAATTTTTGAAAGTTTATTGTAATGAGATACTTTACGAACGTTGGTACGTGATTTTTATCGTACGATATTTATGAGATTTAATTATTTATTTATGGTTTGGTTTGATTCGGTCGTGATGATTTATTTTAAGATCGTTACTTTGGCACTACATTGACTTCGGCACTAGGTTAACCTAACGAATTTTAATCTTTTACATAACGGTAGCGATTCACCGTTAAATAAACATTATATTTTTCATACATATCTATATGTTTCGGGAAATGTTGTTGGGAAAAATCATTGATGACATGTACGAATATGTTTGGCGAAAATTTAATACTTTTATGGACGAGAAATCGTGTTACGGGAAAACCGATTAAAAATATTTCACTAAATATTAAAGTTATTGTGGCTAGTTTTGGAAAAGTGAAACATAAGGGACCAATGTGTAAAATTCGGGTATATTACCCCTCTCCCCTAACCCTAACCCTCATAATAATTAAAAACAAACACACCCTTCTCCTCCCTCTCCCTAGCCGCCGGCTGCCACCCACGAACCATCACCACCGCCGACCTCCACACAACACCACCACCACCAAAATACTCCCCATCATCTTCTTGTTCTCGTGGTGTGAAACACGCGCCAACACAAACATCCCTCCCCTTCGTTTTTTCTTGATACCGCCGCACCACACGCCACCACACCATCAATTTTCTTGGTTTTCATTCGATTAGAAGGTGAGACATCGTGAGTATTGCGTCGGGTTTGACTATTTTGAGTTGAACCCGAATTGAATCTTGATATTTTGGGGTGTTAAAATTTGAAATGATAATGGGTTTTAATATAAAGTTGGGTTCGGTATCCTTGGGGGTCGATTTTCGATTGTTTGGTGCTCGGATTTGGATGTTTGGATGCGTTTGGTTTGGTTGTGGCTCGTATTGAGCTCGACCGAGACCCTAGGTCTCGGTGTGATTACTCCTCGACTCGATTGAGAGTCTTGGAGGTGTCATGGTTCGATTATTATTGATTCTTGGTGATTGGTTAATTGCTAGTTGAGGTTTTGATCGATTGGTTGCTCTCGACTTGTTGTTGTTGTTGTTTTGAGTCTCGGCCGACACCCCCCCTCGGGGCTGTTTTGGGTCGAATGGCTCTTTAGAGCTAGCCGAGACCAAAAGTTCTCGGGTGAGGTTAATGCTTATGGTTTGTGGTCTCATGGTTGACCCGGGTTTGACTTGGTAGGTCGACCCGTATAATTGGTATATTTTGTTATTATTATGTTATCGTTTTATGTTGTGGCACGTTGGACCGAAACTTTTGGACATTGGTTTACTTGTATTTTGATTTGGAGTTGTGTTGACGAGTATGGAATTGGGGACCGATTGTGAGACGGTCAATTAGATGACGGATATAGGTTAGTTGGGTGCCGTAGTCGGACCCTCATGTTGTAGCACGTGGTTATGGGATTGTTTGGACGGAGTTGATTTATTTTTGTGACTTGATTCTTATTATTTTGGACTTGGACTATGAGCCGAGGGTCATGACTCGGACATGTGACCAAATTCTATGACTCGATAAATATTTAAAAGTCGATATTAAAAATAATTCTCGTAATAATATTATTAAGAATATAATCGTTTATATACGTATATAGACGTGTTAAACGTATATATATATATATATATATATATATATATATATATATATATATATATATATATATATATATATATATATATATATATATATATATAAATGCGTATATTAATAATAAAACGATCACGAGTAAACGTTATAATAATATAACGATAGATATTATGCTATGCGAATAGTGTGATAAATGTCGGACTATTGTTATAAATAATAACTATATAAATAATGGCGAAATAATAAGTCGGGTAAATAATAATTGAAAATGTGATTTTGTTTATAAACTAGAAACTTATCGAGTTATACGAATTGTGGTTCTTGAAAGTCCAAGTGGGCCTTATATTGTGACTTTTGTGTTGTCACGGATATATGACGATTAATATAAACATTTTATATATCAAGTGACTTATTCTAGATTGAGTTATTTGACGATATAAAATGAGTATACTAATGGGCATCGTATCCCACGACGCCCATAGGATGTGGTATATATTTTAGGGTAATAAATTACTGTATGTCTCGTGGAATTTGGCCGATTCGACGATATATATAAGGAATTCATTGAACTACGACATATACCAAATAGAAACTTATGTGCAATGTGCTTTAGGATGAGTATAATTTTGGAACGATATATTACGTAAATAAGTATGGGAGATTATCAAATCGACGGATTTAATAAGCTTCGATAATTATTTAAATAATATGTTGGGCTAACATTAGACCTATAGTTGGTTTATTATTTTGTTTGTTTTGGCTTTCTGGTTTGAGTTGTGTCGACCCTCTACCCATATGGATACCAAACGTCGAATTTCAAATGAATATGAAGTTAATTCGAGAAATTGATATTTTTGGAGAGTAAAATGGAATGCGTTCGGGAATGGGAATATTTGATTTTGAGGAAATGATTTCTGAACGAGTTTGATATTGTTAGGAAGTGCCGAGTCTATAGTCGCCATTACGTGAGTTGCCGAGATTACTTACGTCTTTCTTCTATCGTTTCTTTTGAGGATTTCTGGACTTGAGGTGAGTCATAGCCCCACTTTTACACTTGAACTTTGTTTTCAATACTTGGGGTGAGAAACGTGCAAATGTTTTATGTGGACTATTATCACTTCGTTTATTTTAAAACTTGCTATGCTTATAGAACTAGGTAGGATTTAGTGAGGCCTAGTCCCGAACTAGGTAAGCTATTGATTTGGTTATTGAGCGAGGCCTAGACATGAGCTAGGTAAGCTATTGATGGATTGTTGAGCGAGGCCTAGTCCCGAACTAGGTAAGCTATTGGATGGATTATAGAGCGAGGCCTAGACTTGATCTAGGTAAGCTATTGATTTGATGGATTTGAGCTATAGCGTGCACCTATAGGGATGATTTGAGTTGGTTGGATATTTTGGTAGGATGATTGAGGCCTAGTCTAGCTAGCAAGCGTTTTGCGTATATGTCCACTATATTGAATTATGAAGCTAAACCTATGATCTCACCAGCGAAAGCTGACTTTTAGCACGTTTTCTCAGGTAATTAAGTGATGCTCTATGGATGCTTGGGATTGGAGGCTTGGCATTGGCACCGGTTATGGATCTATATTTCTAAAACTCTGATAACTATTGCGGACCTATATTTATTTCTTTTGGGCCTGACTTTGGATGATTTTGGGATAAATGTAAACTTTAAAACCTCGCGTGGTTGTATTTTTATTATGTTTACTTTATCTCGTTCTTTCATGACTTTGAATGGATACCAATCCCCGTAGCACCCCGAGAGCTTGTTGAGTCTTCCGCTGTACCAAATTTTGGGGGTGTTACAGATTGGTATCAGAGCCAAGGTTATAGAGAACTAGGTAAATAGACACCTAAACTATAACCGATTTTTATAGAAAACGATCCTCGACCATTGCCCGCCAGCCCGCCAAGCCGAAGCATCATTGTTTATTATCGAGGTATTATGAGATTATTGAGATGATTATAGATTTGGGATTTCTTGAGATGATTTGAGGTTTTGAGGTTTATTGATTTAGTGATATGAGGGGGTTTTGAGGAATTATATGTGTTTTTGAGGAATTATATGGCTTAATTGTTTTGCGAATGGTTTTAGTAATGCGGTATTTTAAATCTTTCTTGATTATATATGATTTGGATATATATGATGATTTTTGGATATGGTATTTTGAGTTCGCGGTTTAGTTGTTTTGAAACACTTACACCTACCCTACGCCGTTGTCACAGACTATGGCCTCCCATACGCCTGATGTTGTTGAGGATATTCTTACTACACCGGTATTGCCAGCACAGTTCACCATGGCCCCTTATGACCCTTACCAGGTTGCCATGCATTCAGCTACTATGACACCGACAGGTTCTACTTCAGCACCACCTGCTGCATCTACGCAGGGACCCTCATCTTCTCTAGGGCTCCCTGGTACATCGAGGTAGCTTACTTTTCATCAGGCTTTGGCTCGTGTGGCTCCACGTTTTGCCCACCGAGCTACGGCACGTATGTCGGTACGCCCTACTTCACCACCTTTACAGATTGATGCTCACTCTCTTCTGTCTGAGGCGCCACCTGCATCAATGCGTCGTCGTCCTAGATCACCTACCCTTTCACCACATGGTTCACCTGTTAGGAGACGACGATTGATGATGTACTCTTCCGATGAGGAGGAGGAGTATGAGGGTGAGGATGAGGCTTATGACCCTCAAGAGGCTGAGCAGGGTGATGATGATGACCCTGAGGAGGAGGATGACCCTAAGGAGGAGGAGATGCCTGATGATGATGATTTGATTGTGCCGCCAGCTCAGGCTGAGGAGCCTGATTCACCTGATCATCCATTTTTGTTTGAGTTGCCACCTGGTAGTCCCGTTGAGTCGGATGCACCTTCTGAGGTCTCTGCTGAGCATGCAGAGCTAGGTGAGATTGGTAGGTTGTGGACTCAGATTACGGATCTTGGTGAGAGAGTTGCACGCATATCGGATCGACTTGAGAGGGTTATTAGAGAGTTCATAGCGGATCTGAGAGTGGATATGACTGTGGTTGTGGGCAGGACTACTGAGATGAGGAGAGTTTTGATGGAGGTTCACGAGCATATCGATAGTATACAGCGAGGTTTTGTTACAGCTCGAGAGGCCGACCGCAAGCTATGGCAAAGGAATGCCGAGCTGGAGAAGGAGGTGGCTGACCTCAAGAGAGACCGAGACACCCATAGTGTGGAGTTAGGATCGTTATGGAGGGATCTTGATGGCTTGAGGCAGGAGTTGAGGAGCCTCCGCCAGCAGCGTGGCTAAACGTTCGAGCTATGTTATCTTGTTGCTTTCTTAACCGAGGAGTGTTCGGTTAGAAAAGCTAGTTATCTTATTTTGATGTATTTTCCGTTGATTACTCGTCTCGTTGGAACGATTGTGATCTTTGTGTTTTCGGTAGTTGGAACAATGTTGGATCTTTATTGTATGGTTGATGGTTATTATTTTATGGTATTATGTGGTTGTTGGATATTATGGAAATTGAGTTCCTATGCGCCTTATTGATGTCTTGTGGTGTATTGTTGATATTCTTTCCATGACTTGGCTTTGTTGATTAAATTCTTGTTGAGCATATATAAGTTCTATCGGAGACTTACGAACTTGTATGATGTTTCAGATCAATGGCCCCACGAAGAAACCCTGTTAGAGCTACCAGGACTGGACCTGCAACGATTACCCCTGGTCGTCGAGGACTCCGTCCAACTTGAAATGTTGAGACCCCTACTCCTGATAACCTTGACACTACTAACCGCAACAACAGGAATCAAAATGTTGATGTTCAGGGAGACAATGATCATGTTCCACTTAATGCACCTACTGTGGATCAAGCAATGATCAATCAACTTGTGGAGCAACGAGTTGCTGAGCTACTAGCTGAGTCAAATCATTCCAACAATTCTGCTGGAATGATGCGTGGGAATCGCACCTTGCTTTACCTCTCGAGGGATCTCGAGAAGCTTACAACCCCCACCAGGCAGTGTACCTGATCGTTGTAGTATAGTATAGTGACAAGTACCGGGGGATTGATCGTTCAGCTTAGGAATAGTGTCGCTAGGATTAGAAAACCTAATTAATAGTTCTAGAGGTGGAAGATGATTATTTTTGTATTTTTATATTTTTATGAAAGCAATTAAAATCTCGGGTTTTGGAAGATAGGGCGGAATTAGTTGCTATTCAACTAACCCAAAGCTAATATATAATTAAAATAAAATACTAAAAATGAAATTAAACTAATTTAAACTAAGTTGTGAGCAGTGGTTGGAGAAATTGTGTTTACTTAGACTTCATTACTCCCTAGATATCTTTTACATGTTAATTACTTGTTACACTTGTATGGATGACGGATTGTATTCCTTAATACCATTCGTGGGGTGGCATACATAACTCCCCAACTCTATGAGCTCTTATCTCCTCCTACACCATGACCCAGCACAACTATAGGGATTGTAAACAGTGGCTCATGCATTAAATACAACCAATAAAGACCTAGTACGCCTCGGTTCATGTTTCTTAAGACGTTCAAGCATGTTACCATTGGAGATCTGCCAGTTTTCTTAAGCCTAACATATAATATCATTCATCCAAAACAAGAATAGACAAGTAATCAACACATAATCAACATCTAGGTTTCATTAGATCTAAGTAAACACAAAGGAAATCTAGCCTAGCATAGTAGAATTAAGATAAGAACAAGAGATAAACAACCAACACATAGACATATTGATTGAATTAAAAGTATACTTATCTCAATTACAATGCAAGGTCTCAAGGGTTTGGAACCCTTGAAAAACCTGTAAAAGAGGTACCAAAATCGTCTTTAGGGTTTCACCAAAACTTCTCTCTCTTTAATGAAAAAACTAGAAAACTATATATAGGAATAACAGTCTGACGGCGTCAAGAGTAAATTCTGACGCCGTCACCTCGCCGCCAAATACTTCCTCGGACGGCCTTGATCCACTTGTGACGGCCTATGTGACGCCGTCACCACCTACGGTATTTTATTCTTGCCACTTTGACGCCGTCATAAAGCCTTCTGACGCCGTCACCACCTACGGTGTTTAATTCTTCATGTCTGACGCCGTCAAGATGTTGGTCTTGACGCCGTCACCTTGTATCTTCAGCATAGATTTTTGGTACTTTGTCGTTTTCTTCACTTTTATGCTCCAAAAACGTCCAAAATGGCTTCTTTTTCAGAATTCACTCTCCAAACACCTAAAATCACAAAAGGAACGATTTAGGGCAATATTTGATCAAATAAGTTCGGATTCGGGCTTAAATGACCCCCTAAAAACGGATCATTTTTCGCCTCATCATATACCCTTACACTTGAGATTTGCTTGTCCTCAAGCAAATGAGCTTTTATTCTACTCAAAAGACAAGTTAGGGGTCATTTAACACTAACATAAAAGTAATTACAACAAATAATCGTTCCACTAAAGACCAATAGACAAGCACGGAGGTCATACATAAGCACCTCACAAATAGTGTTTAGATACTCACATCTCTCGGGTGTAATAAAGTAATATAACATTATGGAAATGGAAGATATCTCTCACTACCTGTCATAGCAAAATAGATTACCATAGGCTTGGGAAAGGATCAAACGTCCACCACATGGCGTAAGCACCTAGGATAAACTATCAAAGAGGTCTTTTAAAGGGTTATAACGTTAGGTGTAGGGATATGATTTACACGGTTTTGTTGGATAAAGGAAGTTTTACTGGTGGCGAGTTAACAATCTTGGTTAATTACATGTACAAGATGGCGTTGCTAAGCCAAGACTAGACTCGACTTAAGCTAATAAACGAAAAATAACAAAAACATAAAATGAACATAGAATAAAAATGGGATGGTAGTCCGTATGTTTTTTCTCTTCTTCCTTTTTCTATTTTTTTTTCTTTTTCTTGATTTTTTCGATTTTTTTTTATTTTTTTTTTATTTTTTATTTTTTTTTTGCGCATACACTCTTACCCTACCATCCAAAATAATACATCATAGGGAATGGGAATTCCCCTTACACTTGAATCTTTACATACTTTACATTTAACTATTCTAATGACTCGAATTAAGAAAATCAAAACACTTGGAGCACTTTTAAGATTAACGTGCATATGGGGGTAATAATATTATGTTCTTCCCCATTACTCCATAAAATAAGTACTTACCCATGAGTCCCAATCGTCCCAAAACAATATGTACAAGGATATGACTCGACTTAGCAACCATGTAATCAATTAGAAAGTTAACTTAGGGTTTAACAAATAACAATAATGCACTAAAAATTAGCGCATACACGGAAGGCTAAGGCGATTTGGGTGTACATTTAAGTGGGGTGTAACAAATTCTTCCTTTAAGTAAAATGCTTAAAGTTAGAAACGAAAAGATAGGCTCGGAGGGGTGTACTAGGGGTTTCGTGTACTAAAAATGAGTACAACGCTAAGGGTGTGGGAAAAATTAGTTGACTTAACTAGTCAAGTAATATGACTTAAATGGTCAAGTAATTATGATACGGGTTTAACACAAGGGTGATCCTAATGCCTCTTATCACGTAGTAAATCCTACCACACGAATGTAGTCTCACTAGCGGTCTCGGGATGCATCACTAACGCAAGTTCTAGAATCTAAATGCTACCGGTACACTCATAAGCACCAATAATGAATGCTTTTCCTATCAAATCTAAAGGCGAACCTCACATTTTTAGGTGGAAAATTTTTCTGAATATACGGTTATGTGCTAGTCATACAACCTCCTATCCATGAGACGCTTGCTATGGCTAAAGTTTCACTCCTAAATGTTGTAAAAAATTTTAAATTTGGCGCTAAAATTACACTAACAAGTATTTCTCATAGTTTTATTACACATCTACTATCAAACAAAACAAACTCAAGCGAAAGTGCATATGTAAGGTATCATCTTTTTACCCTCCCCTTACACTTAAGATGAACATTGTCCCCAATGTTCAAGTAAAGAATGTAAAAGTGAAAAAGTAAAGAGAATGAAATCAAATACTCCCCTGATTCGCTCGGTATGGATTATAGGTTGGCCAGGTTAAATCTTCCTCCAAGAAAATGAACAATCAAAGCTTCCCTTCCAGAATATAAATCATCTTCTTGTCATAAATAACCTGTAAATCCTGACAAAAGTAGACAAGGCAACCTCGCGTAAAATTGGCGGCATCCTATATAAGTTACTAAATCCTAGAAAACAAAGTAAGATATAATGCTTGTGGAATGAAGTTTACAGATTTCCTGGAGATTATAAAACTTAATAATTCACAAAAACCATAAGACTCCGTTAGAAAAACAAAACCGGTAAAATTTCCAGATTTTTGACTCCTGACGCCGTCAAGAGCAATACCCTGACGCCGTCAGAATGGACCTGCAGAAATTCTTATGTTAAGTTTCCGGAAAATTTCTGGAAAAACTTTGTCCTACTTCCTGGAAAATCCTGCAAAACTTCATTATGACTCAATACAAGCATTTGACTCTAACAAATACGAATATACATGTTTATTAAATATTGTGGAGAATCATGATCGGTTTGTTTCTTAAAAACATATTTGGGGTTTCCCCTTACACTTATCTTTTGCAAAAATACCTTTAGGTTGAAGTTAAGACTAGGCCAAACAACATAATAAAGTATTTCCACATTTTAATTGAGAAACATGATCAACCAACAATAAAAATAAAACATGCATACGGAAGCAAATAACAATCAAACAATTAAAATCACACAAAACATGGGTTGCCTCCCAAGAAGCGCTTTTCTTTATTTACGAGTCTTGTAGCTAGACTCAAAGTCGTGGGTTACGTTTTCCTTTCCCACTTTTGTGCCAACTCAAAACATCTAATCCAATTCTCATCACGCCTGTATTCCGGGCCTAGATCCATACACCCTGAATAGTATGTTCGCCTCCTCTCATAATAGGCGTCATCAGTAATTCCATCTTCCTTAACCTCATAGGGTCGAATCTCATCAATTCGTAGATTCTTGATGCCTTTTAATTCTTCCTTCATGTGAGGCATCATAAAAGTGATCTTCTCTATCCCGTCGGTAAACTGAGCTATCCCCTTCTCATGGTCATAATACATCTTAGTCTTTTCAACAAAAGGTTGTCCTAAAACTATTTCTCCTAGGTGTGGATCTATAATGCCTCTAACATCTTCCAGGATTACAAAGTCGCATCGATAAGTAAAATTTCCTATAAAGATGTGTACCCCTTTAACTCTCCTGACGAAATTGCACAACCTATTAGAATTGTAAGGATCTTTTCTAGGGCTTAACCTTTCGTTCATTATCCAATTGTAATAGAGCCTAGACATAATATTCATGGGTGCTTTTAAGTCAATGTATGTATGCTCTCTAGACATGTACCCAATCATACAAGGAATTTTTATGTTCCTAAAGTTATGCCTCCTAATCCATGGTGTCTTTCTATATTTTGAGGGGCAGGGGTGCTGTAAAAGGAACCTATGGTGACTCACTTCATCCGGGGTTGGAGCGAAGTCCGTAAACTCAATTTTCATTTGGAGAGGCTTAATGAATTCCTTAAATGTGTTAACTTCTCTCATTCTTCTTTTATGCGCTATAAGCCTCTTGCTAACTTCTAAACGACGATTCTCTAAATCCATGAAGACCAAACAAGTACAAACAAAAACACGAAGAATTAAGATAGACTAAAGAAGACCTAAAAATAAAAATAAAAATCTTACTAGAAAGGAATCTAGCAAGTAGACCTAATAAAAAGAAATCCTAACCTAGACAATAACTATTCCCCGGGCTGCGGCGCCAAAAACTTGATGCGTGGGAATCGCACCTTGCTTTACCTCTCGAGGGATCTCGAGAAGCTTACAACCCCCACCAGGCAGTGTACCTGATCGTTGTAGTATAGTATAGTGACAAGTACCGGAGGATTGATCGTTCAGCTTAAGAATAGTGTCGCTAGGATTAGAAAACCTAATTAATAGTTCTAGAGGTGGAAGATGATTATTTTTGTATTTTTATATTTTTATGAAAGCAATTAAAATCTCGGGTTTTGGAAGATAGGGCGGAATTAGTTGCTATTCAACTAACCCAAAGCTAATATATAATTAAAATAAAATACTAAAAATGAAATTAAACTAATTTAAACTAAGTTGTGAGCAGTGGTTGGAGAAATTGTGTTTACTTAGACTTCATTACTCCCTAGATATCTTTTACATGTTAATTACTTGTTACACTTGTATGGATGACGGATTGTATTCCTTAATACCATTCGTGGGGTGGCATACATAACTCCCCAACTCTATGAGCTCTTATCTCCTCCTACACCATGACCCAGCACAACTATAGGGATTGTAAACAGTGGCTCATGCATTAAATACAACCAATAAAGACCTAGTACACCTCGGTTCATGTTTCTTAAGACGTTCAAGCATGTTACCATTGGAGATCTGCCAGTTTTCTTAAGCCTAACATATAATATCATTCATCCAAAACAAGAATAGACAAGTAATCAACACATAATCAACATCTAGGTTTCATTAGATCTAAGCAAGCACAAAGGAAATCTAGCCTAGCATAGTAGAATTAAGATAAGAACAAGAGATAAACAACCAACACATAGACATATTGATTGAATTGAAAGTATACTTATCTCAATTACAATGCAAGGTCTCAAGGGTTTGGAACCCTTGAAAAACCTGTAAAAGAGGTACCAAAATCGTCTTTAGGGTTTCACCAAAACTTCTCTCTCTTTAATGAAAAAACTAGAAAACTATATATAGGAAAAACAGTCTGACGGCGTCAAGAGTAAATTCTGACGCCGTCACCTCGCCGCCAAATACTTCCTCGGACGGCCTTGATCCACTTGTGACGGCCTATGTGACGCCGTCACCACCTACGGTATTTTATTCTTGCCACTTTGACGCCGTCATAAAGCCTTCTGACGCCGTCACCACCTACGGTGTTTAATTCTTCATGTCTGACGCCGTCAAGATGTTGGTCTTGACGCCGCCACCTTGTATCTTCAGCATAGATTTTTGGTACTTTGTCGTTTTCTTCACTTTTATGCTCCAAAAACGTCCAAAATGGCTTCTTTTTCAGAATTCACTCTCCAAACACCTAAAATCACAAAAGGAACGATTTAGGGCAATATTTGATCAAATAAGTTCGGATTCGGGCTTAAATGACCCCCTAAAAACGGATCATTTTTCGCCTCATCATGGAACATTTCCACCTGTTCGTGCTAATGGATGTCACTACAAGGAGTTTAAGATTTGTGGACCTATTGAGTTTGGTGGAACTGAAGGAGTGGTTTACTTGGTTAGGTGGATTGAGAAGACTGAGTCAGTGTTTAATGTCAGTGGTTGTGCGGAGAATGCGAAGGTAAAGTTTGCTTCTTTTACTTTCAAGGATGAAGCCTTAACTTGGTGGAACAATTACCGTAATGCGGTTGGGAGTGATGTGACTTATGCCATGACTTGGGAGCAATTTAAGTCTTTGTTGATTCAGACTTACTGCCCAAGAAATGAGATTAAGAAGCTGGAGGTTGAATTCTGGAACCACAAGGTGAAAGGTACCGATATGGCAACTTACAATCGCCGTTATCGAGAGTTGGCCTTACTTTGTCCCGATATGGTTAGGACTGAGACCCAAAAGATTGAGAGGTATACCGATGGATTGCCGGTAGCTACAAGGAACGATGTGATTTCTGCTAAGCCTGCAAACATTCATGAGGCTATCACTATCGCTCAACAATTGATGGACTCTTTGGCATTGGAAGAAGCTGAGAAGGATAAGAATGGAAAGAGAAAGAGGGATGATCACTCTAAGGGTAATGATCGTTGAAACAAGCGACAAACAACTACTAGAGCTTATGCCTTGGGAGATGGAGATAAGAAGAACTACAATGGGGATGCACCCAAATGTAATCGATGTTACAAGCATCACTCTGGTCGATGTACTGTGATGTGCAAGAATTGCTCTAAGATGGGACACATAGCTAAGGATTGTAGAGCTCGACCACTTGCTATGGTTCAAGCTACTCCTGAAACTATGAGCAAGGCAAATGTTACTTGCTATGGATGTGGAAAGAAAGGACATTATCGGAATGAGTGTAGGGAATCGTGGAACCGAGGAAATCAAGGATCGGGTGGTAATGGGTACAATAATGGAAACCGTGGAGCTGGAGGAAACCGTGGACGACAAGATAATAGGGACCAACGTGTGGAAGCTGGAGCTGCTCATGGAAGAGTGTATGCACTTGGGAACGAGAGAGGAGAAGATCCGAATGTTGTTACTGGTACGTTCCTTCTCAATAATCATTATGCTTCCATACTATTTGATACTGGTGCCGATAAGAGTTTTGTGTCCACTAAGTTTGCACCCTTACTAGAGAAACCCCTGATGGCCTTAGGAATTGGTTATGATGTAGAGTTAGCTAATGAGAACATAGAGAGGATTAGGACTATCATTCGCGGTTGCACGTTAAACTTTCTGAATCGCCCTTTCAACATAGATCTTCTACCCGTCACATTAGGAAGTTTTGATGTCATTATTGGTATGGATTGGTTGTCGAAGTATCGTGCTCATATAATTTGCGATGAGAAGATCGTGCGTGTGCCATACGGCAAGGAAATTCTGAACATACCAGGAGATAGAGAGGATTTGAGAGGCCCATCTAGATTAGCGGTCGTATCTTGCACTAAGTTGCCGAAACTAATGGAAAAAGGAAGTTACCTTTTCTTAGCTCAAATTTCTGAGAAAGGAGATAAGGAGAAGAAGGAAAAGTGCATTGGAGATGTACCTATAGTTCGTGATTTTTCGGATGTGTTTCCCGATGATTTGCCGGGAATTCCGCCTACTAGACAAGTGGAATTTCAGATTGAGTTGATACCTAGTGTTGCACCTGTAGCACGAGCGCCTTATCGTCTTGCACCTACTGAATTAGAAGAGTTGTCGAAACAATTAGCGGAGTTAGCCGAAAAGGGATTCATAAGACCAAGTTCTTCACCCTGGGGAGCCCCGGTCTTATTTGTGAAGAAGAAGGATGGATCGTTTCGCATGTGTATTGATTATCGAGAGTTGAACAAGTTAACGGTGAAGAATAGATACCCGTTACCGAGGATCGACGATTTGTTCGATCAGCTTCAAGGATCGAGTGTGTATTCGAAGATCGATTTGAGATCGGGATATCATCAACTCCGAGTTCGCGAGGAAGATATTCCGAAAATGGCTTTTAGAACCCGTTACGGGCATTACGAGTTTTAGGTGATGTCGTTTGGGTTGACTAACGCACCGGCGGTATTCATGGATCTCATGAATCGGGTGTGTAAGCCTTACTTAGATAAGTTTGTGATTATGTTCATCGATGACATTCTGATTTATTCGAAGAGTGAGAAGGAGCATGAGCAGCATCTAAGACTTATCTTAGAATTGCTCAAGAAGAAGAAACTGTATGCCAAGTTTTCGAAATGTGAATTTTGGATTCCGACGGTACAATTTCTAGGTCATGTGATTGATAGACAAGGAGTTCATGTGGATCCTGCTAAGATTGAAGCAATTAAAGATTGGGCTGCACCTACGACCCCAACAGAAGTTCGTCAATTTTTGGGATTAGCCGGTTATTACCGAAGGTTCATTGAGGGATTTTCGAAGATAGCAAAACCGTTGACCAAATTGACTCAAAAGAGTGTTAAGTATGAATGGGGTGATAAGGAAGAGGAAGCCTTTCAGTTACTTAAGGAAATGTTGTGTAGTGCTCCTATTTTAGCGTTACCTGAAGGTAACAAGGATTTCGTCATCTATTGTGACGCTTCGCATAAAGGTTTAGGAGCTATGTTAATGCAACGAGAGAAAGTGATAGCTTATGCTTCCCGACAGCTCAAGAAGCATGAGAAGAACTACACCACCCATGATTTGGAGTTAGGTGCTGTGATTTTTGCTTTGAGGATATGGAGACATTACTTGTATGGAACCAAGTGTGTAGTGTTTACTGACCACAAAAGTCTGCAACACATTCTGAACCAAAAAGAGCTTAACATGAGGCAACGACGTTGGATTGAGTTGCTAAGCGATTACGATTGTGAAATTCGCTACCATCCGGGTAAAGCAAACGTTGTTGCTGATGCTCTTAGTCGAATGAGAGAATTCCACCGTTACGAGTTAGGTCATTAGGAATGACTATCGTATCGCCATTACCGTCTCAAATATTGGAAGCTCAAACAGAAGCGTTGAAAGAAAAAAATCGGTCTGCTGAGAATATATTTGGGATGGCAGAAAATGAGAAGGGTTTTGTTAGACGTTCTGATGGAGTATTATGTTTTGGAGAGCGAAGTTGGGTACCATTGTATGGAGGAATTCGAGAGTTGATTATGCATGAGTCGCATAAGTCAAGATACTCTATTCATCCTGGGTCCGACAAGATGTACCAGGATTTGAAAAAGTTATATTGGTGGCCTAATATGAAGGCAGATATAGCGTTGTATGTTAGTAAGTGCTTGACTTGCTCTAAGGTTAAAGCCGAACATCAAAAACCGTCAGGATTGTTGACGCAGCCAGAACTTCCGGTTTGGAAATGGGAGCGGATTACGATGGACTTTATTACCAAATTACCAAAGACAGCTAGCGGTTACGACGCTATATGGGTAATTGTGGATCGTTTGACTAAGTCTGCTCATTTCCTGGCGATTAGTGAAGATGATAGTGTGGATAAACTTGCGAGGTTGTATGTGAAGGAGATTGTTTCTCGTCATGGAGTTCCGATATCGATTATTTCTGATCGCGACAGCCGTTTCACGTCAGCATTGTGGCGATCACTTCAAACCGCTTTGGGGACGAGACTTGATATGAGTACTGCATATCACCCCCAAACCGATGGTCAAAGTGAGAGAACTATTCAAACTTTGGAGGATATGCTTCGTGCATGCATCATAGACTTTGGTAAAGGCTGGGAGAAATATCTACCCCTTGCGGAGTTCTCCTACAACAATAGCTACCACACAAGTCTTAAGGCTGCACCATTTGAAGCTTTGTATGGTCGTAAATGTCGTTCACCTATTGGTTGGGCAGAAGTTGGGGATAGCCAACTCACAGGCCCTGAGCTTATTTTGGAAACTACTGAGAAGGTAACGCAAATTCGAGATCGACTGCAAGCAGCTAGAGATAGGCAGAAAAGCTACGCCGATCAGAGGCGTAAACCCCTAGAATTCCAGGTTGGAGACAAAGTGATGTTGAAAGTCTCGCCTTGGAAGGGTGTGATACGTTTTTGGAAACGTGGGAAACTTAATCCCCGCTACATTGGACCATTTCTTATTTTGGAAAGAATTGGGCCCGTAGCTTATCGTTTGGAATTACCAATGGAATTGAGTAAAGTTCATGATGTGTTTCATGTTAGCAATCTGAAGAAATGTCTTTCAGAGGAAACACCGGTTATACCAATCAAGGATATTCGTGTGGATGAGAGTTTGAATTTTGTGGAAGAGCCAATTGAGATAATGGAAAGAGAGATCAAACGACTCAAGAGGAGTCGTATTCCGCTCATCAAAGTTCGTTGGAATTCGCGGCACGGACCGGAATTCACGTGGGAACGTGAGGATGAGTTTCGAAAGAGAAATCCGAAGCTTTTTACTTCGTAGATGGGTTGTTCCGAGAGAAACCCGGGACGGTTTCCTTCTGAGGCTGGGAGGATGTGACAACTGGCAAATTAGGGAGCCATTTTAAAACCCGCATTACATTAAAATTATAATTTTGGAATTTTTGAAAGTTTATTGTAATGAGATACTTTACGAACGTTGGTACGTGATTTTTATCGTACGATATTTATGAGATTTAATTATTTATTTATGGTTTGGTTTGATTCGGTCGTGATGATTTATTTTAAGATCGTTACTTTGGCACTACATTGACTTCGGCACTAGGTTAACCTAACGAATTTTAATCTTTTACATAACGGTAGCGATTCACCGTTAAATAAACATTATATTTTTCATACATATCTATATGTTTCGGGAAATGTTGTTGGGAAAAATCATTGATGACATGTACGAATATGTTTGGCGAAAATTTAATACTTTTATGGACGAGAAATCGTGTTACGGGAAAACCGATTAAAAATATTTCACTAAATATTAAAGTTATTGTGGCTAGTTTTGGAAAAGTGAAACATAAGGGACCAATGTGTAAAATTCGGATATATTACCCCTCTCCCCTAACCCTAACCCTCATAATAATTAAAAACAAACACACCCTTCTCCTCCCTCTCCCTAGCCGCCGGCTGCCACCCACGAACCATCACCACCGCCGACCTCCACACAACACCACCACCACCAAAATACTCCCCATCATCTTCTTGTTCTCGTGGTGTGAAACACGCGCCAACACAAACATCCCTCCCCTTCGTTTTTTCTTGATACCGCCGTACCACACACCACACGCCACCACACCATCAATTTTCTTGGTTTTCATTCGATTAGAAGGTGCGACATCGCGAGTATTGCGTCGGGTTTGACTATTTTGAGTTGAACCCGAATTGAATCTTGATATTTCGGGGTGTTAAAATTTGAAATGATAATGGGTTTTAATATAAAGTTGAGTTTGGTATCCTTGGGGGTCGATTTTCGATTGTTTGGTGCTCGGATTTGGATGTTTGGATGCGTTTGGTTTGGTTGTGGCTCTTATTGAGCTCAACCGAGACCCTAGGTCTCGGTGTGATTACTCCTCGACTCGATTGAGAGTCTTGGAGGTGTCATGGTTCGATTATTATTGATTCTTGGTGATTGGTTAATTGCTAGTTGAGGTTTTGATCGATTGGTTGCTCTCGACTTGTTGTTGTTGTTGTTTTGAGTCTCGGCCGACACCCCCCCTCGCGGGCTGTTTCGGGTCGAATGGCTCTTTAGAGCTAGCCGAGACCAAAAGGTCTCGGGTGAGGTTAATGCTTATGGTTTGTGGTCTCATGGTTGACCCGGGTTTGACTTGGTAGGTCGACCCGTATAATTGGTATATTTTGTTATTATTATGTTATCATTTTATGTTGTGGCACGTTGGACCAAAGTTTTTGGACATTGGTTTACTTGTATTTTGATTTGGAGTTGTGTTGACGAGTATGGAATTGGGGACCGATTGTGAGACGGTCAATTAGATGACGGAGATAGGTTAGTTGGGTGCCGTAGTCGGACCCTCATGTTGTAGCACGTGGTTATGGGATTGTTTGGACGGAGTTGATTTATTTTTGTGACTTGATTCTTATTATTTTGGACTTGGACTATGAGCCGAGGGTCATGACTCGGACATGTGACCAAATTCTATGACTCGATAAATATTTAAAAGTCGATATTAAAAATAATACTCGTAATAATATTATTAAGAATATAATCGTTTATATACGTATATAGACGTGTTAAACGTATATATATATATATATATATATATATATATATATATATATATATATATATATATATATATATATATATATATATATATAATGCGTATATTAATAATAAAACGATCACGAGTAAACGTTATAATAATATAACGATAGATATTATGCTATGCGAATAGTGTGATAAATGTCGGACTATTGTTATAAATAATAACTATATAAATAATGGCGAAATAATAAGTCGGGTAAATAATAATTGAAAATGTGATTTTGTTTATAAACTAGAAACTTATCGAGTTATACGAATTGTGGTTCTTGAAAGTCCAAGTGGGCCTTATATTGTGACTTTTGTGTTGTCACGGATATATGACGATTAATATAAACATTTTATATATCAAGTGACATATTCTAGATTGAGTTATTTGACGATATAAAATGAGTATATTAATGGGCATCGTATCCCATGACGCCCATAGGATGTGGTATATATTTTAGGGTAATAAATTACTATATGTCTCGTGGAATTTGGCCGATTCGACGATATATATAAGGAATTCATTGAACTACGACATATACCAAATAGAAACTTATGTGCAATGTGCTTTAGGTTGGGTATAATTTTGGAATGATATATTACGTAAATAAGTATGGGAGATTATCAAATCGACGGATTTAATAAGCTTCGATAATTATTTAAATAATATGTTGGGCTAACATTAGACCTATAGTTGGTTTATTATTTTGTTTGTTTTGGCTTTCTGGTTTGAGTTGTGTCGACCCTCTACCCATATGGATACCAAACGTCGAATTTCAAATGAATATGAAGTTAATTCGAGAAATGGATATTTTTGGAAAGTAAAATGGAATACGTTTGGGAATGGGAATATTTGATTTTGAGGAAATGATTTCTGAACGAGTTTGATATTGTTAGGAAGTGCCGAGTCTGTAGTCGCCGTTACGTGAGTTGCTTGAGATTACTTACGTCTTTCTTCTATCGTTTCTTTTGAGGATTTCTGGACTTGAGGTGAGTCATAGCCCCACTTTTACTCTTGAACTTTGTTTTCAATACTTGGGGTTAGAAACGTGCAAATGTTTTATGTGGACTATTATCGCTTCGTTTATTTTAAAACTTGCTATGCTTATAGAACTAGGTAGGATTTAGCGAGGCCTAGTCCCGAACTAGGTAAGCTATTGATTTGGTTATTGAGCGAGGCCTAGACATGAGCTAGGTAAGCTATTGATGGATTGTTGAGCGAGGCCTAGTCCCGAACTAGGTAAGCTATTGGATGGATTATAGAGCGAGGCCTAGACTTGATCTAGGTAAGCTATTGATTTGATGGATTTGAGCTATAGCGTGCACCTGTAGGGATGATTTGAGTTGGTTGGATATTTTGGTAGGATGATTGAGGCCTAGTCTAGCTAGCAAGCGTTTTGCGTATATGTCCACTATATTGAATTATGAAGCTAAACCTATGATCTCACTAGCGAAAGCTGACTTTTAGCACGTTTTCTCAGGTAATTAAGTGATGCTCTATGGATGCTTGGGATTGGAGGCTTGGCATTGGCACCGGTTATGGATCTATATTTCTAAAACTCTGATAACTATTGTGGACCTATATTTATTTCTTTTGGGCCTGACTTTGGATGATTTTGGGATAAATGTAAACTTTAAAACCCCGCGTGGTTGTATTTTTATTATGTTTACTTTATCTCGTTCTTTCATGACTTTGAATGGATACCAATCCCCATAGCACCCCGAGAGCTTGTTGAGTCTTCCGCTGTACCAAATTTTGGGGGTGTTACAAAAGGGTTCCCAACCAGTGAATAAAGCTATTAGATGTGCAAATGAATACCAATGATCAAATAAACTCAGAATATGGGCACAAATACTCAATTGCAGGACAACTTTAGAAATAGATCCAATGCTCAGGTATCTTACTTGCAGCTTAATTTCATGACACCAAATAAGCTCTAAAATCAAACCTAAGGGGGGCAAATATTGCTCTGACCAACTGAGATCACTAAACAACCAAGATAAACCACTTAAGACCCTATTTGCTAGACTAACATGTTACCTAAAAATGTGACCAAACTTGTGTGGCAGGGGAACTTACAGTTAAGACAGACAACTTTAATCAGATGTTTCAATAAGCAAACAAAATCCAAACAGCAATTTCCCTTTTTATATATGTTCCCTTACTTATAAACTTTCAAATTCAGCATAAACAACTTAATTTCAATCAATTATAAATCCTACAAGTGCTTCCAAAGCACTCCAAAATCTGAGTGATAAACTATTTTGACTTTTTGCTTTTACTTAGACTTTGACTAAATAGAATTTAAATCTATTCTAAATGATTACCTAAGTTGTAATAATCTATTGTTCAACTGAAATAAGCTATGTAACCTACTATAGTAACTAAATTTAAGCTGATGCAATCTATAAAATCCAACAGTTATTAAAATCTTAAGATGATTGACTATTTATGCTATACTACTTGATTTTGTGCAATATTAGACCTAAGATTACCCTATGTATTGTATCTAAATAAACCAAAACCTCTGAAACACTAATGATCACATCAAAACTACTTAATCCAAACACCCCTTATTGAGACAGAAGCAACTAATTGCAATCCACAGATCCAACCAAATGTTACCCAATCTCAACTCAATACCAAAATGATTAAATGATACAAGCAACTCACAGAAACACAGATCTCAGATTCAATACAACTAGTAACACAGATCCAATATTAGATGAATGAAACAGTAATTGAAAGTTAATAATCCAAATCCAATAAAACTGAGAACAACAATAAGGTGAGACTGAAAACTTATGCAATTATCAAAATTAAGCTAAAACAATTAATAATAACAGATCTAGGCTATCACTAATCTACTAGTGCAATAGAAGTGAAATTGAAATAAAGTAAACTTACAACCAAATCCCCCTCAGCATGAAAAGAGGGGGTTCACTAAGCTTGCCTGTCTTTATGATAGGCCAAGTGGACTTCTGATTGGCTGCGAAACTCCAATAAGCACAGCTTATTTCAATAAGCTCCTCAGTTGACTAAGTTTGACCTTTTTGAGTTTTTGAGATTTTTGAACAAAACAACCACAATATACTATTTGAAGGCTTTTATGAATTATTTAAACAGAATACTAGCTTATTTGAAGCTTAAATTGAAGCTAAAACTATATTTTTATTTTTATTTTTTTTTAATTTTTTTTATTATTTTTTTTATATAAAACAGAAGCTTAAGACAAATTTAAATAAAAACAAATTACTACTACTGATTAAAACTACAAATAAGTAAATAAGAAGAATAAGCAGAAATGGAATTAAGATAATAAGTTGAAAACTTAAATTTATATTAATAAGCAGAAATTTAGTACAATACTTGTTGAAATGAAATTTACAATAAACTTAAAAACAGAAATACTAAAACAAAACTAAAAACCTACACTCTACTTGTGATATGAGGGGGCTATTTATACTTGAAGCATGAGGCTCTTGTGAATGTTCTAGTCTGCCAGGTCACTGATCCTCGTGTGTTTTGTGTTTCTTTGGATCAATGTAAGCCCTCAGATACGCCTTGGTCCCCAATCTTGCATCCATAGCCGTTTGATCATGATGCTTCAATCATTAGGTACTCAATATCACGCGGATTGCTGACATGGCAGGCTTGCCATGTCAGGGCCTTCTAGAATCACACGTACAATTACCTCCGTACCCTTAATTGTGGTGATTTTGGGTTTTACATGCGTGAACAGTAACTAGGGTTCATCCCTGGGTAATATTGGGGGTGAATTTGGGCGCGGGTGTTTGGGAATTGGGGGGTGTTTTAAAATTTATGTTGACCGGGTGGGTTATTGGTTGACCGGGTTTAAGGTTAGTGGATCGGGTATTAAGGGAAAAAGGGGATGGGCTTATTTATTGTATGGGCTTTTGTTTCATTTGGGCCAGCAGGATTGTGGATCCGGTTTAATTTATATTTAGGCTTTAGTTATTTAACAAGGACCAAAATTGTATAATCCATAAACTTAGGGATCAATTCTGTATATTATTCAAAGTTTCTTCCAAGGGCTTAACTTGTAATTTCCTGATTCATTAGGGACCATACTTTGACTTTTCTTCAAGAATTTCTCCCAGGGGCTATTTTTGCCAAATTCTGAAAGTGTAGGGACTGAAATTGCCAAACTCTCAAACTTTGATCAGGGACCAATATTGATACTTTCTGATTCTCTGAGGACTTCTTATGACATTTTTAGCTTTCTTTTATCATTTTGCTTCCCCGGCTCCGGCTTTTGACCTTTTTTCATTCTCGTGCTCGTTTTTGTCGGTTTTGCTGTGTTTTTGTTCATTTTTCTCATATTCGTACCTGCACATACACAAATACAAAAACATACATTCTCTTGGCATATTTGGTAGTATTTGGTGTATTTGGTCTGATTTAAGGCTAAAAAGGATGTGTGAAAAAGCACACATCATAATAATATTCCCTATTTTAATTTTTAATTTCCTAGTAGATGTAATAGTTACGATGACAAATCATTTAGTGAAATGTTTTTATTAAAATTTTGTTGACTTAGCATTCCTCAAATCTAAGGGTGCGTTTGGTATCCCACTATGGGAATAAAACTATAACTATGAAAGTGATACATGATGTTTATTTAAGATGAGAGGCATACTATTATGGGAATGAATGATAGATTTATTCTATACTTCATATACCACAAAAGAGTAAGGAATTGATCTATCATAGGTGAGGGGCCTACCACTACTATCAAACTCATACCCATTGTGATTCATGGCAGCATACCAAACGCACCCTTAATTGGAATAGAAGCCAAAGTGCATACACTTAGGACATGTTTGGTACTTTGGTATACGGGAATGATTATTGGAATGATAAGAACATTTGGCACATTGATATGGGAATCAAATACAAGCATAAAATCCCAATATATTGGTTTTCTGAAACCAAGCTATGGAAGTCATCTCCATATCCTTTTCCCTAAAAAACACAACATAACATAAAAGCAATTCACTCATGTGAGCCACCTCGTCACCCATAAGTAACCATTGTTATCCTCATTCAAGTGCCAATCACCATTCTAGCTTAAGTGGCGATTATATATCCCTTTCTGGTTCGTTTATCCTCGTTTCATTCGACCGATGAAGTCAATGTTACACATTTACATGTCATTATAACAATTTTGATATCAATATGCTTACATCTTGTTAGAAATTGTGGATAGGGTGTGATAACAATACTGTATAAAGTATTTATATTGGTGCCTGAGTATCACGAAATCCTTATCGAGATAATTCAAGAAAAACACTTTGTTTCTACGCACATGAGAACAAAGTAAAACAAACAGGAATTGTGTGTATACGTATATGTGAAAGAGAAAAGATTTGTTTGTTATATAACAAACATCTTGGCAGTTAATTTGGTGGTTAAAAACAGTTAAACACCAAAAGACGGAATGGTTCACCAACTGACAAGTTGGTTGGCTTTTGGAGGAAAATGGGTAACTGCCCCAGACCCTTTTTTTTATCTACTCCCTCCGTCCCAATTTATTTGTCCACTTTTGAATTTTGAAGTCTTTCTTTCTCAACTTTGACCTTAAATTGTGTTGTTTGTGTTATATAATACTTGATGGAAGTTATACTCAATGAAAATACATTGAAAAATCAATCGATTCATATATTTTGCATCAACTACTATACAACACAAAAAAGAATATTTGAGGTCAAAGTTGTAAAAGAAAGACTTTAAAAGTCAAAAGTGGATAAATAAATTGGGACGGATGGAGTAAAAAGGACCCTTTTTTGTTTCCCTAAGAAAAAACTCGGACCCTTTTAAGGTGTGTTTTACTCTAAAACACTCTTTTATACTGTAAAAGAGACTCATTTCCCGCACTTGACCCTGCAACGGAGCGTAGCCCCTTGACCCATGTGTTTTTGTCATGGTAGAAATATATCATCTCAAACAAGTGTGCACTCCACACTTCTCTAACTTGCAACCGAGTATAATATGAATCCCATTAGTCATACCGGAAATAGAATCACACACGAGTGAAAGATGCAGTGAACGGAGTCGGAAAGCTATCATGAGGGTTAGTTGATTCCAAATCAAAGAGCGTGTGAACACTCTTTAGCAAAATATTGTATTGTAACAAATTTTCATATGATACAATTACCATAAAAGAATCCTCTTCTCTTTCTCCCAAAACGATATGCCAAACACTCAAAAAAGAATCCCAGTTTTGAGGAAATGTCATCAAGATTAACAAGGTACATGCTTAAGTGACCAATCAGAATACCCATTCCTCATCTCAAAAATATTCAACTGATCGGAATCAGGACAATCCTTACAAACAAGAAGTAAACAACCACGAGATTCAAAGAACTTATGATCACAAAACAACTCTCCATCCAATGTTACAGGGAGTTGTATGGTTGATAAAACTGGATGGTCTACAAGGATATCCAGCTTGACATGAAAATATATCTCAAAATTTAGCCAATGAATGGCACCATTCGAATATACCCCTTCTTCAAAACCATTAAACATGCCTAAGGGAAATCGATTATCCCAAACACTCCAACTCCCTGTTTTCGAAGAGTAAGTCTCTATTTGAATGTAAAAACCACCATCACCATCAACATCATCATAATCATCAAAATCATCATCAGTTTTAAGTCCAGTATTTACAACTTTTTAGTGGGGTGATTTTGTAGGATCAAAGACCAATTTAATACCACCATCAATAATAGATGTAGGGGGTTGCAGAAGCATCTTATTCAGATTAATGCAAGGATTGTAAACATAAAACTTATCAGGACTGATATAACAAAGAAGCAAACCATTGCACGAATGACAAATCTCATTCAAACTAAAGACAGTTGATATTTTGGAAGGAATTAGGATATCAAATGAAATGAAATCATATTCAAACATATTTCTTTTGCTTTTGTATATAGGCCCCCATACATAGAGACCAGAAGGAGGATCGATGTTAGGCTTTTGGGTAAGTCGTAGAGTGAAAGTAGGGCATGTAATGACAGATAACCATTGTTTGGATACGAATTTATAGAGAAAAAGTGAGATAACGGGTAATAGTAATAGTATTTCGGTTAAAAGATCGTCATTGGACATGACTGCATTTGCAGATGATATGAGTACATTGTCTCTCGTATCTTTCATGAGCCTTTTGGAACCTCTGCCTTCTCCATTGATATCTACTTCTGATGGTGCAGGAAGTTTAGATGAACCTCCGACAACCATTTTTATGGGAAAGTAAGCACTTATCCCCCGAAGAGGTCGCACGTTCTTTTGTTAAGAGCTTTAGATATAGTATCTGTTTGAGTGAACAAAGTGATTAGAATAAGATAGGATACCCTGAATAATATTTTGTTTTTGTGCTGAATAAAATGTCTTAAATACTAAAAAGTACCAATATACCTTTATGTTTAAAATTATATACCTTAGTTTATTACTACGTACTTATTTATCATATAACCATTTTTTGCTAAGAATCGGTTACGTAAAACCTCTTAGAGGTATTTGTCTATGCTTATGTTTAAGGTTTTACAAGTAGCTTATAACTTAGGAAGCTGATAAGCTCATGCTGAGTGTTTAAACTAGCTTACTAAAGTAAATTCATAAGCTAAAGTTTTTGTGTTAGTTAGTGATGGTAAAATGGCTAAGAGTATAATTGTCTTTTATTCGCTTATATTTCATAAGCTCAATTTTCCAGCTTGTTTTTTTAGGGTACGAGGGAATTCCTATACGAGCCACCTTTGGTTACACGGAAGCTAAACTCGGAACTCCACAAACTACCACAATTGTAGATTATTATGGGTGCGGCGGGTGGCCCCTCAAGGAGTTTGCAACTGGCATGATTTGAACTCCTCTAACTGGGACTCCGAAGCCGTTACCACTAGGCTCTTAATCACTTATGAGCTTATTCTGAGTTTTTTCTAACTTAAATATAAAATAAGGGAGTGTTTATCTAAAAGCTTATATTTTTGTAAGGAGCTCATGAGCTCATTCTTAGTGTTTGAGTTAGCTTATTAGACTTAATGAGGCAAAATGACAAAAAAGTACATAAACATCTTTAAAAAATTGTAATTGTTATACGCAAACGGATGATGTTTTTCGTGTCTATAGGTTACCCGGTGGAAGGCAAGATGTGTACGCGACCTAATCCTCGTGATCGTTTCTACCTGGCCACCCCAAAATGTGTACCTAGTGAGTTTTGAACCCTAAACCTTATTAATGGTGTCTAACATTGGTTGTTAAAAAAAAAAAAAAAAAAAAAAAAAAAAAAAAAAAAAAAAAAAAAAAAAAAAAACTAAGCTTAAACAAACACCCAAATATATAAGCCACATGGCTTATTTAAAACTTCTCATAACAAGCTCTTCTATGCAATAAACTTATATATTTTGGCTAGTAGTATTAAATTAAAAAGGTAAAAACAAACACCCCCTTAATATGATCTTACCGGTATAATATTAGCCTCTGAAACTGATAATCCCTTTTTGCTCTTTCAGTAACACATTTCTTCAAACCATAATATAATCTTACCGGTTAATAAGACGTAGAGTTGGAAGAAGAAAAAGAAGGGCTTGTTATGTGAGATAATAGAAATTGGTGGGTTAACCTGGCCCAAAAAGTTATTTGGGTTTTTGGAATTCCAGTTATTTGATTACACTAATAGCAACGAGATTTTATAGCGTCAGATAGTTATGGTGATATTTTTGTTACACAATACACTTATATAACGAAAATATAATTATAACTATATGTCGCGTTAAAATCTCATTATTATACACATGTACTCATCTAGTATTAAACTTTTACATTAATGTATTCTCAAGTCAACTTTTATATTTTTGTATGTTTCATTAAATTGTGTGTTTCTTTTAATAAATTTTAAGTTTTCAAGAATTTCAAATTTTCAAGAAATGAGATACACCCATTATATGTAGTATAAAATAGATATAGATATAAGTTTGATAAGTATAAAGATAAGAATGATTGTGATTGCTTCAAAAGTATTGATGGTAATAAAAAAGTTTGGATTTGATTATTTGAATATTATTTCAGTTAAATAGTAGAAATAGAAAGGATACTATTATATTAACTGTTGCTCCAGATTTTAAAATATATTTTTTATCATGTATTTAATGAAATTATAAATTTGTATTTATATAGGGCACTCCCTAAGCATTTAACTTAGAACCTTTATATATTGTTGACATGAGGAAGTTGAAATAAATCACCTCATATCTATAGAGGTAAAAATGCGTTCTTGAACCCTTAATGTGCTTTTACAATTTTAGCATAATTGGCATTGGTGTGGTCTGCAAGCATGAACTGTTACAAAACAAAATTTTATCACAATATTTGAAATTTAAATAGTGATGACACCAACTCATATAGTAGAACTAATTTTGGTGTATATTGGATTAGTGGCGTATTGGAGCACCTCGAAAAATTTTTCTTCTTCAACATCACCTAAAAAGGTTGATCCTGTGGCTTACAACTTCAGAAAGTCAATCAAAATGTTTTATAGGAATATTAATTAATGAAGACATGACCAAAAGCATGCGTTAGCAAATCTATACTACTTATAATGGAGGAAGGACTCTCTCTCCAAAAAATTCAGATGTACAAAAAATGATGCATGGTTTACAACACTTTAAAGCAAGCAATTTTCATAATTACAACAACTAAAACATTGTGTACAACAAAAACTAGCATGAATCGAAACTCAGACCACTTCCCTTAGAATTCTACATTAATAGCATTAAAAACACCCCTACACCCAATATTACAATCATTTAAACACAATGTACAACCCTCATTCTACATTAATAGCATTAAAAATACCTATGCACCCAATATTACAATCATTTAAACATAATGTACAACCCCCATTCTACATTAATAGCATTAAAAATACCCTTACACTCAATATTACAATCATTTAAACACAATGTACAACCCTCATTCTACATTAATAGCAAGGTTTTCAAGATCGGGATCCTACCCAGGATCGTTTTCGTATTTACAAGATCGTGATCGTAAGATCGGATCGGGATCTTAAGATCTTGCTATAATGTCATTTTCTTAATTTTTGTAATATTATACAAATTTACAAAGTATTATATATCATAAACACAAAATTATATGAATGTTTCATCGAAATGTTGTCCTAAATTATGATTATGAAATGTTCAATAAGATTAACATTTTGTTTTTTAAATTTTACAAAAAATAATCCAGAAAATTGCAGTTTTTTAGTTTGTTATCCGAGAAAAGTAGGATCGGATCGGATGAGATCTTAAGATCCTATGGTCAAGATCGGGATCCTATAAGATCTTAAGCTTTCAAAGATCCTATGTAAGATCTGGATCGTTTTTGCTTTGCAGTATCGTAAAATCGTAAGATCCTAAAATTAAAATCGGGATCCTGACAACCATGATTAATAGCATTAAAAACACCCCTACACCTAATATTACAATCATTTAAACACAATATACAACCCTTAGCATTAAAAACACCCATACACCAAATATTACAATCATTTAAACACAATGTACAACCCTCCATCTTAACCTAGACACGAACCTGCGACCAAGACTCAACTCAATAAAACTCGACTTGATACACAAGGCTGTGAGCTCAATCTCACACGGCATCCCTTGTTTTTGCGACTTAATAACAGCAACAACAAAAAGAAAGAAAATGATACCAAACAATTATTTAGCTTCATATTTATTAGTTTTAATCTTTATATAATCAAAAACTCTTGAGAATTCATGTACTTATCCCCCACCATCATTAGAACGACAAAAACAGTGGTGGGTTTTACTACCTTCGACTGCCGGTATCAGAAAAACGAGAGAGAAATGGTTTTGGTGATGAACTCGAGCTGTGGTGGTGTTAATCGTACTGTTGGGAGGTGTTTCTTGGCGCATGATGTACGTCAAAATGCTGGGGAGGTTGTAAGGAGTGTGGTGGTGGTGGCGGTGAGTTTAAGTGGCCAACGGCGGTATTTGTTTGACCGGAAAAATGACTGGAGAAGAAGAAGAAGAAATAAGGTGCGGCTGGTTTGAGAGAGAAAGGGTGTCAAACCCTAAGTGAGGGTATAATGAGGTTTATATAAGAAAGTGTTTTGGACCTTCTGTGAACCCTATTGCACCCTTAGGGACTAAGATTGTAAATGTATGCTAGGGTGGGAAGTGTAGTTTACTAAATCTTTTAGTATTTCTTTCTCGAGGCAAATTTAGGTATCAGAATGACTTCCCGTCACATTTTTATTAATTCCATCAAAAAATTTATTTCAGAGTACCCGCCGCTGCAACGCGCGGGTACCCTGCTAGTCAACAAAAATCATGTTAAAAAAAAAGATACACATTAATCATATTATGACATACAAATTGCGTGTTGTAAAATTTTGCTAATATCGATGTGTATCAGAAGTCATATATGTCTTGAAACAATTTCTCTCTCTGCTTTTTCTCCTACCTCTCTCTAAATTTCTTCCAACCAAACTCCACCATCTCTAAATAATTTCGGCTGTCGGTTTCGGCCGGCCGTCCAGACCTCTTTTGTCTTTTCCCTTTCTTTCAATAATCCTTACCCACAGATCTGTCATCTCCCATCTGCTCAGATCAGTTGCCTCCCGGACTCCTCTGCTCAGATCTGTTGCGGTCCGTCATCGATGGCTTGATGATGCCTTGGGTTTTGACTTTAGATCTGTTAGGTTTAGGTCTGACTCCTTTAAGGATGCTTAGTTTTATCTTCTTTGTATGTTTTATGTACTTTATTTATTTTTGTCAAGCTACACCTTCATATGGTTGTGTCTACCAAAAGCTCACTATGGTGATTCCCCCCACCCTTGTATGGTGTGCTGTAGTCTGTCACAACTATTATGGTATATGTCTTGTTTTGGCTTAACTTGTTATGTTCGATGTAACTTGTTGTATTCAAATTTCCTCCATTTGTGAGGTGTGAAATGAAATATTTGTTAAAAAAAAATGCTAATATCTTTGTAAGAAATTAATTATAAGTTGGTTAAAAATCGAAAGTCATGGATATTCATTACATGAATTTCATGTATCCCATTCATGGAAACATGAAAGACGCTCATGAAATTAGCTACATACTAGATAAAGAATGTGATAGACCATACTTATGAGTTTTGCATGTACTAAAATGCATGTAATTTTTTTTCTGAGAATGATGTAAAATGAGGATAAAAAAGTTAACAAGCCAAGATAAAATGAGGTAAATTTAAGGTGGAAAAATGAGCATGCTAAGTAACATGTCAAAATGGTTCGTCTTTTGATATGAGTTGAGTCGGGCTCACTCACAATCTTGTTCAGAACTTATATACTCATATACACATTCAAAATAATCCATTTAGTCTTTATTATCAAGGCGTGTCTCCGTGCATAGCGACAGAATTTTATAGCGGTATATAGTTATAATTGGGATGTTGTGATTAAGTGTTTTGTGTAACGTTATTGAAATATGGATCGAAATTGAGATGAATTTGTTAATATATATATATATATATATATATATATATATATATATATATATATATATATATATATATATATATATATATATAAGTTCTATGTTTTGTTTAGAAACTAAGAGCATTCAATATAGTGGTTTATGAAAAGGTCTAAGAAAATATGAAGAGGTCTATCATTTTGTTAACTATAATGAAAATGTGTTTTATTCTTATGTGGGATGAAAAGGTCTAACATCTTGAACCTCTTCTAAATTAATGAATTTGTGTTTAATGAGATTTTTGTAAAGTTTTAAGAAGTTTATGCATAGTAGAGAAAGATTTTTAACAAGAAAAAGGCTTGTGAATTGATGATGTATAATGACTTGGCACTATTATAAACTTTTGCAAAGGTTCATCATATTAGATGCCCTAATAAATATAAGTTTTTAAAACTTGCCATGCATAATAACTATTTTATACAATATACACCTAGAAACATATTACATGTCTTATTACGGAACTTAGAGAGTAGTCTCATGATATATAGAGAGGAATGCTACACCCAATCAAATTGTATAAAAAATGAAATACACACAATGACATAGATGTATATGATTGGGTTAGGTAAAGAGAAGAGAGAGAATATAAGAGTCAAACCACTAATGATAAACATTTACGTATTAGGCTAAATCCCTTTTGGTTTATATACCTGTAATTTTGACTATTAATCACTCTCACCTATAATGACTACTAAAGAGCAAGGTTGGACCAAGTGGTTAACATCCTTTCCTCTGGAGACAGAGGTCAAGGGCTCGATCTTCACCCCTTGCAAGGCCGGAGGTCCTTTTCTACCTTTGCTAGAACCGGAAGTAGCCTCTCGACCTTAGGTAGGGGTAAGGTTGTCTACATATCAACCTCCCAATACACCGTGGAAGGCGGTATTGAGACCCATAACCCGTGAAAGACGGTATTGAGAGTTAATTTACTTTACTTTACTTTTACCTATAATGACTACTACAAAAATTAAAGCGGATTTGGATTTGGTATTAAATGACGAGAGAGAAAATAAAATTATTTAAAATGTAATTTGTTTTGTTAAAATAGATATAGAGAAAAAAATCATAAAACATTATAAAAGTACTGAAACATGAATGAAATATGGTGAGGTCCATTTGTTTTTGGTAAAAGACAAATTGTTTATTATTATTAAAATATAACTCTACTATAATCCTAGCATTTTATTAGGGATTTGTAGATGCCGAAATTTTGGACTTCATCCCTAATTAGGGGACCCGTAAACACATACCAAACACCTATTTTTAACCACGAGTCCTAAATCATGGTGAAAATACCTTAACCAAACGGGCCCTTAATATGTTTACAGTGAGTTTTGGGTACTTCTGACAAGATTTATAGGTTTTTGGAAAGGTTGACCTCCATTGACCGCCATTGATCACCGTTGACCACGGTTGACCTATGTGTTTGAACCAGTTACATAAATCGGCAAGGTCGGTGGCCTTGTAGTAACTAATCGGTGATTAATCGGCCTTGTAGACCTTTTTTGCAACACTGATTGTGGGTAGGTTAATTGTTGCTGCGGTATCTTATTTCATCTGGCAAGAACGAAATAATAGAGTGCATGGAAAAGGCGAGAGGAACCACGAGCAACTAGTGAAGATTATTGTTGATGTTGTTCGGTTGAAGCTTGCAACAATTCGGTTCAAGAAAAAAGCTCGGGTGGACAAGTTGCGCACTACATGGAAGATTGCGAATTTAGTTACTGATGGTGGTTGAGTTCGCATAGTTTGTAGCTAGGAGTCAATGTGTTCTCTCATGTCTCATTTTTTGATTGATTGATAGCTTGTGTTTTTCCTGGTAGTTGTGTGTTGAGTATGTTCAAAACACATAGGTTTTTTAGAGTGACTCATTACCACTCTTCCATGTACTCATTTTTATTCATTATATTTTCATCGGGTATATCCCCTTTACCCAAAAAAAGCTTTGAATTTCTCATTCGTGCGATGATAATTGCACAACAAAGTTCTCCTCATGAGGACTATGCTTGCACTTTCGAAAAACCGGACCATACCTGCGATTTCTTCAAACCTTAGGGACGGTTTCTGAAATTTACTCAAGCTTTATATTTTTAGTTTATTGGAGTATTTTAAATGATTAAAAGGTACATCTTGCACCGTCATCAATCACCGGTGGCGCTAATCTGAAAATTTTAGTTAATACAAATCATCACTAGCAGTTGAAACCAAGAGCTAGGGTATATAATAAAACCAATCAACAAAAGGTATGATGAATTGATGATGAATCTAGACTCTATTTAGCCTCATCATTCATAATCTAGATCTCTCCTCTACTTTATAATGTTTCATTATTTCACCTCAATTGTGCAATTCTATGCTTAAATTAAGTTTCTATATTAATTTCGAAATTATCCTCAAAAGGTTTAGATCACCGAGCGTGGGTGCCAACTGACCCTTCCCCAAGGACCTATTTTCTTAAACTCTTAAAGCTCTCCTTGACCGGTCAACTGGTCATTTTCCGCGGGGGAGGGATGTATTACATGTTTATAGCACCATAGAAATAGTTTACAAACATTAACCATTTGTTCAAAATTATATGTTTAGAAGCATTAAACAGTTGTTTAAATACTTCAAGCCGAGTTTTGACCAAGTTTGACCTTGTAGCGAGTAATCGGAACTCGACCTTGTAATCGTTGTTTTACAACATTGTGTGACATATTGCTTAAGTTGAGTTTATTCGTGCAATTGTCTGCTGATTTACTGATCACGTAGCGCTTAATGTGACCTAAAGCCTAAAAGTGAATTAACTCGTGCAATTCTTACTTTTGATGTTGTGTTACGCCTGAAATTTGCGTTTGGATATGAGTGATTTTGTGATGAGATAAAAATCTGTGTGGACCGAGGGATTTTGAAGATCTGAGTTATTAGGATATGGCGCGGTTTAGTGGAAAGGTTTCGTTGGGAAACTTTCCGGATTTAGCGGGAGCAGTTAACAAGTTCAGTGAAAGTGTTAAGAATATCAAGCAGAATTTTGACAGTGCTCTTGGACTTGATGACAAGGCTGCTTCTGGCGGTGGCGGTACAACTTCCACTAGTGAAGGTAAACATGTTTTCGCCCATAAAATTTGGAATCTATCTTACGTTTGTGGTTTTAGTTTTCAAGTTTACAAACACATTTGCAGTATTTACAGTAACTAGTAGGGCTTATTTGTATGCGTGATTGCACTGGAGTAGTTGGATGGGATTGTATGGCCTGATATTATCGTTCCACATCTAGTTATTTTACCAGATCCTATGATTGTTGCCACTAGTTGTCACTTTTAGCTAAGAACTAGTTTTTGGAACGATTAAACTACTCCTTGTTGAAACAAATTTAACTCAAAACGAGTTTGCAGCATCTATTTTAATGTTAAATGAGAACATCATACAAGATATGGAACACCTTAAAATCATAGAAAAAAATTTGATTCCAGTTATTACCTACATTTGATGTTCGATGTGCAGCATCCCCGGCATTGAATCCACAGAAGGAGTAGTAACAAGTAAGGACCAATTTAGCAAGTATATATATTTAGTGCTCCCATGTCCTAATATTAAATATTGCAATGGTTGACCTAGGAGATGCTCTATTACAAGTCAAAAGTCTTATTTATTTTTCAAAGCAAGAGCTTCATCCAACTTTCATCGTGCTTCTTGTCAAGGGTAAACAAAAGAATCTAGCGTTGAACTATCTTCTGACAAAAGTGCAGCAACAAGTTTTTCTTCTTAACTTCTGTTAGGAATCTTGAATCAATCAACATTTATGGTCTAGTTAGAGATAACAACAGCCATCTCATGGCCAGGCGCATACAAAATTATAAAAGGCAGCATTTATGGTTATGTTAGTGACGTCGACATTAATAATTTAGTTTGGGAGATATCACATGATTTCCATATCTTAGAAGCATTGCTTTTGGCATGGATCTGTAGCAGCTCTATGGCAATCACTTTATGAGTTAGGAACATGCAGGTTCATAGGAAAACAGATTCTGGTGGAAAATATAACTGCTACAATGATTGACCACCTTCTTTGATGGTCATTGATACATAAAACTTTAGATTTTTTTTTTTTTTTTTTTTTCTTTATTTATTATTATTTTTTTAATTATTTTTTTTATTTTTTGAGTATGTATGTAACTTAGAGGGGGCAGCTTCAACCCCTTTGAATGAAAATGTGCCAACTTGGGTTGTATATGTTGATAAAGGGTCAAACAGGCAAAATTAGACAAAAAAACGTTGGCAGGTCAGACCAACCTGACCCGTTTTTACCATCACATAAAGGTTACTATTTTGACCCGTTATAATCTGCCTCAGCGACCCATTTTGCCACCTTTTGATGGAACTTTTGAATTTTGAAAGATATGTATACATCTCTGTTTTCTACACACATTATAAGACTATCACACCACTAATCTTTTTGTGCTTCCAGCTTCAGGAGCATGGCCTGCCGACTTGATGGCTTTTATGGGACAAAAAGGTGAAAATGTCACTGTTGACTCTACAGAACAACTAGAATCTTCAGGCCCTCAAGCTTCATCTCTTTCTAAGGAAACAGAACTTTGGTTAAGCTGTTTGGTCAGCCTAGATTGGAATGGCTGGGGTTTTCTTATAACCCAAAAACGCCTCTCATTGTTTTCTTTCAACTCAAGTTGGTCGAAAGATAATATAAGAACCAACTGAATACATGAACCAATGAAATGTCAGTTGGTCGAAAGATAATATAAGAGGAATTAAAAGGATGTCAGTTGGTCGAAAGATAATATAACATGAATTAAAAGGTTACCGTCACATTCTACTTCTTTTCCGTGCATAAGTAAATTTCCGCAAAATATCACTCCAACCATCCATTCCTCAATTCTGATTCAACTTATCTTCCTTTAAGTGCTAAAACTAAACCCACTCCAGTAATGATCTGAAACTTCATTATTTTCATAGACATGTCCAAAACACAATTTACATTAACGAATCTTCACAACTGATGGCCTAGTAGTTTGAATCCTTAAACCATAATGCTCTGTTCCATCTTTGCTAATTTTAATAGGCCTTGGTTTCAGAAGTCCTGTAATGTGGTCAATCTTATGGACATATGGAAGATTCCTCAAGTTTTTGTTCGTGATGATGGTGGCTGATCTTGAGTCTTGTTAGGCCTAATTGTGTCGTAATTCTGATTTTAGGAGGCTAGGTCTTTTGTAACATGAGTTGGCATGTCAGTCTCATGGTAGTTAGTTTGAAGCACAAAGGGTGCGTATGGTGTTAGTAAATGTGGTATGCAGCCACATTTCCTGTACTTATTTGTTTTTTGAGTAATATATTTTACCAAAGGTAAAAAACCCTTTACCAAAAAAAAAAAAAAAAAAAAAAAAAAAAAAAAAAAAAAAAAAAAAGGGGCCTTGGTTGAGGTAATTGTGAATTAGTCTAGATGGCCAGTGTTTTATGGTGGATAGTCAATTCATAATGTAGGCTTCCTGTTTGTGAAGGGTAGAATGAACTGGATGAGCATTGTAAGTGGGTAGGAATAGAGAGTTGTTAAAGATGAAGCTTCTTGGCCATAGCCTTGCAATGCCACAGGAGGATGGAAGGAAAATCACATTGCTTTAGTCTAAAATGGTGATGATGCCTGTAAGGAACATTTACTTAAGATGATGCATGCAAGTTCTACCTCTGTACTTGGTTAGTGTGAGGTGGCTGCTGCACTAATTCAAGTATAGTGTGTAGGATTTGTAGGAAATGTAGTCTTAATTAGAATGTATGGTGAATATGAGTTTGATAGTTAGTCTTTCGAATATGTGTAGCTTACAATTTGAATCTGTGTTTGTTTGCCTCGTGCAACTAGTATTTGTTTATATGCTTGTTTGTATGGTTTTGGGGTATGTCCAAAATCATGAGTTTGCAACTTGGTGCTGTAAAGTTTTGATAAAGTAAAAGTAAAGTAACTCCCAATACCGTCTTTCACGGGTTATGGGTCCCGATACCGTCTTCCACGGTGTATGGGGGAGGTTGAGACGTAGACAGCCTTACCCCTACCTAAGGTAGAGAGGCTGCTTCTTTTTCTACCAAAGGTAGAAAAGGACCTCCGGCCTTGGAAGGGGTGAGGATCGAACTGTAACAACCCCAAAATTTGGTACATAGGAAAAACACAACCAAAACGGGGATTTAAAGTTTACATTTATCCCAAATTTATCCAAAGTCAGGCCCAAAAGAAATAAACATAGGTCCACAATTATATATCAGAGTTTTAGAAAATAGATTCATAACCAGGTGCCATAGCCAAGCCTTCCAATCCAAGCATCCAAATCATTACTTAATTACCTGAGAAAACGTGCTAAAAGTCAGCTTTCGCTGGTGAGATCATAGGTTTAAATTCATAATTCAATCTAGTAGACATATACGCAAAACGCTTGCTAGCTAGACTAGGGATTCACTCAAAACCTGCGGATACCCTCCGCTCCATCATAAATACACGGATACCCTCCGTAACAACATAAATGCACGGATAACCTCCGTAACATCATAAATACTCGGATAACCTCCGAAGTATCAAAATCCTATAGGTGCACACTATAGTATCTAAAATAAGCCAACGATAACTAGTCCACACGCGATAACACACTATCTGACTAATGTTGACAATTCATCCTAGTCCATAAGCATAGCAAGTTTTGAAAAATAAAAGCGATAATAGTCCACATAAAATAATTTGCACGTTTCTCACCCCAAGTATTGAAAACAAAGTTCAAGAGTAAAAGCGGGGCTATGACTCACCTCAAGTCCAGAAATAAGCAAGAAGAAATCGGTAGAAGTAAGATGTATAGTAACTCAAATGACGGCAACTACGGACTCGGCACTTCCTAACAATATCAACTCGTTCATAAATCATTTCCTCAAAATCAAATATTCCCAAACCCGAACGTATTCCGTTTTATTTTCCGAAAATCCATTTCTCGTATTAATCTCGTTTTAGTTTGGAGTTTGACGTTTGGTATCCATGCGGGTGGTGGGTCGACACAACTCAAACCAAGAAGTCACAAACAAAAAGAATAATAAAACCATCTATAGGTCTAATATTAGTCCAATATATTATTTAAATAAATCATCGAAGTTTATCAAATCCGTCGATTTGGTAATCCCCCATATTTATTTACTTAATATATCGCTCCAAGATTATACCAGAAACCTAAGTCATATTGCACATAAAGTACTATATGGTAAGTATCAAGGTCTAATAAATTCTCTAATTATGCCGTCAAGCTTACCAAATTCGTCAATTTGGCAACTTCACGAGATATTTAGTAATTCATCATTCTTGTACACATACCACAACCTATGGGCGTCGTAGGATACGATGCCCATTAATATACTCAATTTATATAACTAAATAGCTCTTATTTAACCCGTCGATTAAATAAGTTACGTAGTTATATAAAGTGAATGTACTAATCGTCACATATCCGTGACAACACAAACGTCACAAAATAATAATATAGTCCACTTGGACTCAAGTGACCACGACCCTGTATAACTCGATAGTTTTCCTCGTTTATTTAGAAGAAGTTATTTTATTTTATATTTATTCAATCGTCAAAGATTTCATCGTTATTTATAGTCGTTTAATTATAATAACACTCCCGACATTTATTACACTACTTTCATAGTATAATATTTATCGTCACGTTATTATAATATTACTCGTGATCGTTTTATTTTTAATATACGCATTTACATATTTATATATACGTTTTTCACGTCTATATACTTATATAAACGTTTATATTACCAATAATATTATTACGAGTTTTATTATTAGCGTTTGATTATAAATATTTATCGAGTCATATGAGATGGTCACATGTCCGAGTCATCACTCTCGGCTCATTGTCCAAGTCCAAAATAAAGTAACCAAGTCAAAGTCAAGTAATCCAACTCCGTCCAATCAATACCCATAACACGTGCTACAACAATAGGGTCCGACTACGGCACCCGACTAACCTATCTCCGTCATCTAATTTGACCGTCTCACAATCGCTCCCCAATTCATACCGCCAACACAATCTCCACAATACCAAAATTTATTTAATTGCCGAGACCATGAGGTTTCGACCTCACCATTACCTTTGGTCCACAACGTAAGGACAACAACAAATAACAATAGCAACAATTTAAATAACAACAAGAATAGCAACAAGATCAACAAGTATCCATGTTAAGGAGATGATCAAACCACTTGGTCTCGGGTCACCCCTAATCGGCTACGACAAAGCCGAGAGACAACCCCAAGACCCGGATGGTCTTGGCTTGGCTCTAACGAGCTACAACAACCAAACGGACCCCTTGGGTCTTTGGTGTCACAACAACAACAACAACATGAAACGAGAGACCCTTTTGGGTCTCGACCTGATTAAACGAGCCACAAAAACGCGACCCCGAGACCTCAAGGGTCTCGGTTATGCTCAATCCGTGAATCAAACCAACCAAGTAACATCAAACAATCAAATCCTTCCATAAATTCGAACCCAAATCGACCCAACCCGGATACCAAACAAGTTTTCATCATCAAAATTCTTTTTCCCACTATTATCTTACAAAACCCATCCAAGAAAAACCATATACCCACGGCTTGGGTATCAAATCGAGACACACGAGTTGAAACTCGTGGTCACTCACCTTCAAAAAGACTCCAAGATTACGTTTCTTCAAAAACCCAACAAGAAAATATAAGAAAAATGGTGTTTAGGTGGCGGTGATGGTGCGTACGTGGTGATAGGGGAGGTTATAGGGCGCGTGAGTTATACCAAAAGATAGATCGGGACGAGGTGGTTAAGATGGTGGTGTTATCTTGAACGTGGGAGTGGCGGTGGTGGCTATGGTGATGGTTTAAGGTGGCGGTGGTTATGGTTAAAATGAGGGAGAGAGAGAGATATTAAAGATAGTGTTTGTTTATGTTTGTGTTGGTGTGTGGTGACAGGAAAACCACAAGGACGATTTGTATATTACTCTAATAATAATAATAATAATAATAATAATAATAATAATAATAATAATAATAAGGTGGGTGAGGTAACCCGGTGTAAAGTACACGGACCAAAACCCGAAACTTATTAAAAATACCAACACTCTCGAACCGAGCTCGTTCTCAAAACTTTTTAAAACTCCACGATACGTTCTGTAAATAAATAAATATATAGTTGAACCGTAATTCAAAACATTAAATGTTGTTAGGTTATCTAGTGCCGGAGTCAACGTAGTGCCAAATGGAAATCTCAAAATAAATCACCACATATATATCCATATCTAATCATTAAAGTAAATCTCAAATTCCATAAAGATTTTAAATATAATCAACCGTAATATAGGTTTTACAAGTTCGTTACGAATAAAATTTCAAATATAAATTTATAAACGAACTTTTAACGTAATGCGGGTTTTTAAAATGGCTCTCTAATTTGCCAGTTGTCACATCCTCCCAGCTTCAGAAGAAACCCGTCCCGGGTTTCTCTCGGAACAATCCATCTACGAAGTGAAAAGCTTCGGATATCTCTTTCGGAACTCGTCCTCACGTTCCCACGTAAATTCCGGTCCATGTCGGGAATTCCAACGAACCTTGATGAGTGGAATGCGACTTCGCTTGAGTCGCTTAATCTCTCGATCCAAAATCTCAATCGGCTCTTCCACAAAGTTCAATTTCTCATCAACTCGAATATCTTTCATTGGTATAACCGGCGTCTCATCAGAAAGACACTTCTTCAAATTACTAAAATGAAACACATCGTGAACTTTACTCAGTTCCTGTGGTAATTCCAACCGATAAGCTATGGGCCCAATTCTTTCCAAAACAAGAACTGGTCCAATGTAGCGGGGGTTGAGTTTCCCACGTTTCCCGAAACGTATCACACCTTTCCAAGGCGAGACTTTCAGCATCACTTTGTCTCCAACCTGGAACTCTAGGGGTTTACGTCTCTGATCGGCGTAACTTTTCTGCCTATCTCTAGCTGCTTGTAATCGATCACGAATTTGAGTCACTTTCTCAGTAGTCTCCAAAATAAGCTCAGGGCCTGTGAGTTGGCTATCTCCAACTTCAACCCAACCAATAGGCGAACGGCATTTACGACCATATAAAGCTTCGAATGGTGCAGCTTTAAGATTTGTGTGGTAGCTATTGTTATAGGAGAATTCCGCAAGGGGTAGATATTTCTCCCAGCCTTTACCAAAGTCTATTATACATGCACGAAGCAAATCCTCCAAAGTCTGAATAGTCCTCTCACTTTGACCGTCGGTTTGGGGGTGATATGTAGTACTCATATCAAGTCTCGTCCCCAAAGCGGTTTGAAGTGATCGCCACAAAGCTGACGTGAAGCGGCTGTCGCGATCAGAAATAATCGATATCAGAACTCCATGAGGAGAAATAATTTCCTTCACATACAACTTCGCAAGTTTGTCGACACTATCATCTTCACTAATCGCCAGGAAATGAGCAGACTTAGTCAATCGATCCACAATTACCCAGATGGCGTCACAACCTGATGAGGCAAAAAATGAACCACTTTTAGGGGGTCATTTAAGCCCAGAATTGAATTTATTTGATCAAATATTGCCCTAAATCGTTCCTTTTGTGATTTTAGGTACTTTGGGAGAGAAATCTGGAAAAGGAAGCAATTCGGACGTTTTTGGAGCATAAAAGTGAAGAAAACGCCAAAGTCTAAATTTTCCTTGCTGGGAACAGTAGGTGACGGCGTCAAGAGCAACATTTTGACGGCGTCAAGAGTAATTTTCATGACGACCCAGTACAGAAATGAAGGCGTCACAAGGAAGAGCGTGAAGAGTAAAATACGTGACGGCCTGGAAAAAGTTATAACGTGACGGCGTCAGATGTAGATCAAGGCAGTCCGAGAATTCTTTTGGCGGCGAGATGACGGCGTCACCTATTTGGTCTTGACGCCGTCAGCCTCAATTTCCTATATATAGTTTTTTAATTTTCATTCAGAAAAAGAGAAGTTTTGGAGAAACCCTAAGACCGAACTTAGTACGAATTTTACAGGTTTTTCAAGGGTTTTCAGCCCTTGAACCCTTTCATGTGTAATTGAGATAAGTGTTCTTCTAATTCAATCAATATGTCTATGTGTTGGTTGTCTATATCTTGTTCTTGTCTTAATTTCATCATGTTAGGCTAGATCTATCTTGTGTTTGCTTAGATCTAATGAAACCTAGATGTTAATTATGTGTTGATTACTTGTTTATGGTTGTATTGGATGAATGATTTCGATGTTAGGCTTAAGAAAACTGGCAGATCTCCAAATGGTAACATGCTTGAACGTCTTAGGAAACATGAACTGACGTGCACTAGGTTTTATTGGTTGTATTTAATGCATGAGTAAATTCTAATGATCCCATGTTAGGAGCTTCTTAGCCGGCTCGACATAGGAGTGAAGTAGGCACTCATAGGATTGGGGAATTAAGTGCGCCACCCCATGAATGGTATTAAGGAATACAATCCGTCATCCACGCAACTATAACAAGTAATTAACGTGTAAAAGATATCTAGGGAGTAGTGAAATCTAAGTAAACACAACTTCTCCACTTATTGCTCACAACCTTAGTTAATTTAGTTTTATTTTCATTTCTAGTATTTTATTTTGATTGCATCTTTAGTATTGGGTTAGTTGACTAGCAACTAATTCCGACCAAATCCTTTAAACCCGAGACTTTTACTTGCTTTCTAAAAAATATAAAAATACAAAAATAATCATCCTTCATCTTTAGAACTAGTATTTAGGTTTTCTAATCCTAGCGACACTATTCCTAGCTGAACGATCAATCCCCCGGTACTTGTCACTATACTATACTACAACGATCAAGTACACTGCCTGGTGGGGGTTGTAAGCTTCTCGAGATCCCTCGAGAGGTAAAGCCTGGTGCAATCCCCACGCATCAAGTTTTTGGCGTCGCAGCCTGGGGAATAGTTATTGTCTAGGTTAGAATCCCTGTTTATTAGGTCTACTTGCTAGATTCCTTTCTAGTAAGAGTTTATTTTTATTTTTAGGTTTTCTTTAGTCTATCTTTTCTTTGTGTCTTTGTTTGTAAAAACCTTTACATTGACTATTCCGTTAGCCATTATGGAGAACGCGAATCCACCATACTACCAACCACGAAATTCACCCACTCCAAATGACATCTTGATGTTTAAACAACATGAGGATGAACCTATCTATGATGCATCGGCTCGTTTTAAATATTTACTCCGAAAAGTCCCTCATCATAATTTCGATTTGTGGTCCCAAATTGAAATATTTTACCATCGTGTCGACCACTATACCAAAATGGACATTGACCATGCCGCAGATGGGGATCTTTGGGGATTAAGTGTTAATGAAGCATGGGAAACCATAGAGAATTGTGCCAAACTTGCCAAAAAAATGGACAACCCAACAAACGTTGTTACGGATCAATTGATAGCAAGTTTAAGGGAACAAGCAAGAAGATTGTTTGGGGATAAGCGTATAGATGAGATAACTGGGCATACGGAGTGGTTTGATTTCACCACAATACAAGCTGAACCCATAGGTAACCTTGATGTGATGAAGGATGAAGCCGAACATGATCACATTGATCAAAAAGACCTAGGTTTTATGATCGATGATGATGAATCTCAAGAAACAGATGATGAATCGTTTGGGCAATTTGTATATAGCAGTCAGAGTACTGAGGATGATCCTTATGATTCGGATATAGAAGTTGAGATGCCTAGAGAAGCACGTGAGATACTTGGGAAAATGTTAGGGCTGGATTATGATAAAACACATGTTGAGGATATAGGTGATCTTGACACAAGGAATGATGAAGTAAATAACATAAGCTCACCAAGTACCCCACAATTCCTACCATCATTTGAGGCACACACACCGCCCGTGACTTACCCGGAAGAAGTAGAAGAGACTACGGGAGCCCCAATAGAGGTAGAACCCTTGTACCAAACACCACTAGAGGATATAGGTTTGAATACTTGTAGTGATAACCTTACTCTTAGTTCTAGGGAATTACCTAGTGTTGATGAACCGGAACCTCAATCTTCACACAACTTTCCATCCTTAGATATACATCTAGGAGACAAAAGAGGAGCCGACCCACCCATCAACCCATGTAGTCCGGGTAGTCTTATGATAAAGGTGGTAGACTTTAAGCCATGTAGAGAGGAAGCCAATATAGGAGTGGAACATAACCTTACATGCTTACATCACCCATTCATGATTGATCATAAGAAACATTATGGGTTTAAACCGGGTTTATTAGGTCAAGATAGATTCCCAACTAGGAGTCTCTCGAAATTGATAGAAAATGATCCCTTTCTCGGAGAAAATCTTAATCCACCCATTAACCCAATTGAATTAGGTAAGGTTATGATGATAGGAGCACACCCGTTTGAGCATATAATTCATCCACCACTCTTCCCTCAGGTGGCATATTTCCACCCTAAGGGTATGTATCGCTACTTCCACCCGCACTTAATCCTAAGTGTAGGGAAAACCTCTCTTATTTCCGTTAAATAAGGGTAGAGTCAGGCTCGTGACTCGAACAAAAACAAGCGCTTCTTGGGAGGCAACCCATGTTCTGTGTTTTTATTTGTGTGATTTTTATTTTGTTTGATTGTTATTTGTTTCTGTATGCATGCTTTATTTTTATTGTTGGTAGATCATGTTTCAAAACTTAAATGTTGAAAATACTTTATTTTGTTGTTTGGCTTAGTCTTAACTTCATCCAAAGGTATTTCGCAAAAGATAAGTGTAAGGGGAAACCCCAAATATGTTTTTAAGAAACAAACCGATCATGATTCTCCACAATACTAAGTGAACATGTATATTCGTATTTGTTAAAGTCAAATGCTTGTATTGAGTCATAATGAAGTTTTGCAGGATTTTTCAGGAAGTAGAACCAAGTTTTTCCAGAAATTTTCCGGAAACTTAACATAAGAATTTATGCAGATCACTTCTGACGGCGTCACGAGATTACTCTTGACGGCGTCACGTGTAAAAATCTGGAAATTTTACCGGTTTTGTTTTTCTAACGGAGTCTTAAAGTTTTTGTGAATTATTAGTTTTATAATCTCCAGGAAATCTGCAAACTTCATTCCACAAGCATTCTATCTTATCTTGTTTTCTAGGATTTAGTAACTTATATAGATTGCCGCCGATTTTATGCGAGGTTGCTTTGTCTATTTTCTCAGGATTCACAGGTTATGTATGACAAGAAGATGATTTATATTCTGGAAGGGAAGCTTTGATTGTTCATTTTCTTGGAGGAATATTTAACCTGGCCACCTTATTATCCATACCGAGCGAATCAGGGGAGTATTTGATTTCATTCTTTTTACTTTTTCAGTTTTACATTCTTTACTTGAACATTGGGGACAATGTTCATCTTAAGTGTAAGGGGAGGGTAAAATGATGATACCTTACATATGCACTTTCGCTTGAGTTTGTTTTGTTTGATGGTAGATGTGTAATAAAACTATGAGAAATACTTGTTAGTGCAATTTTAGCGCCAAATTTAAATTTTTTTACAACATTTAGGAGTGAAACTTTAGCCATAGCAAGCGTCTCATGGATAGGAGATTGTATGACTAGCACATAACCGTATATTCAGAAAAATTTTCCACCCAAATATGTGAGGTTCGCCTTTAGATTTGATAGGAAAAGCATTTACTATTAGTGCTTATGAGTGTACCGGTAGCATTTAGATTCTAGAACTTGCGTTAGTGATGCATCCCGAGACCGCTAGTGAGACTACATTCGTGTAGTAGGATTTACTACATGATAAGAGGCATTAGGATCACACTTGTGTTAAACCCGTATCATAATTACTTGACCATTTAAGTCATATTACTTGGCTAGTTAAGTCAACTAATTTTTCCCACACCTTAGCGTTGTACTCATTTTTAGTACATGAAACCCCTAGTACACCCCTCCGAGCCTATCTTTTCGTTTCTAACTTTAAGCATCTTACTTAAAGGAAGAATTTGTTACACCCCACTTAAATGTACACCCAAATTGCCTTAGCCTTCCGTGTATGCGCTCATTTTTAGTGCATTATTGTTATTTGTTAAACCCTAAGTTAACTTTCTAATTGATTACATGGTTGCTAAGTCGAGTCATATCATTGTACATATTGTTTTGGGACGATTGGGACTCATGGGTAAAGTACTTATTTTATGGAGTAATGGGGAAGAACATCATATATTACCCCCATATGTACGTTAATCTTAAAAGTACTCCAAGTGTTTTGATTTTCTTAATTCGACTCATTAGATTAGTTTATTGTAAAGTATGTAAAAATTCAAGTGTAAGGGGAATGTACATTTCCTATGATGTATTATTTTGGATGGTAGGGTAAGAGTGTATGCAAAAAAAAAAAAAAAAAAAAAAAAAAAAAAAAAAAAAAAAATCAAGAAATCAAGAAAAAGAAAAGAAAAAGAAAAAGAAGAGAAAAACATACGGACTACCATCCCTTTTCATTCTATGTTCATTTTATGTTTTTGTTATTTTTCATTTATTAGCTTAAGTCGAGTCTAGTCTTGGCTTAGCAACGCCATATTGTACATTAATTAACCAAGATTGTTAACTCGCCACCAATAAAGACTGCCTATATCCAACAAAACCGTGTATTTCATATCCCTACACCTAACGTTACAACCCTTTAAAAGACCTCTTTGATAGTTTATCCTAGGTGCTTACGCCATGTGGTGGAGGTTTGATCCTTTCCCAAGCCTATGGTAATCTATTTTTCTATGACAGGTAGTGAGAGATATCTTCCGTTTCCATATTGTAATTTATACTTTATTACACCCGAGAGATGTGAGTATCTAACCACTATTTGTGAGGTGCTTGTGTATGACCTCCGTGCTTGTCTTTGGTCTTTAGTGGAACGATTATTTGTTGTAATTACTTTTATATTAGTGTTAAATGACCCCTAACTTTTATTTTGATTAGAATAAAAGCGCATTTGCTTGAGGACAAGCAAATCTCAAGTGTAAGGGTATATGATGAGGCGAAAAATGAACCACTTTTAGGGGGTCATTTAAGCCCGGAATTGAATTTATTTGATCAAATATTGCCCTAAATCGTTCCTTTTGTGATTTTAGGTACTTTGGGAGAGAAATCTGGAAAAGGAAGCAATTCGGACGTTTTTGGAGCATAAAAGTGAAGAAAACGCCAAAGTCTTAATTTTCCTTGCTGGGAACAGTAGGTGACGGCCTCAAGAGCAACAATTTGACAGCGTCAAGAGTAATTTTCATGACGAACCAATACAGAAATGAAGGCGTCACAAGGAAGAACGTCAAGAGTAAAATACGTGACGGCCTGGAAAAAGTTATAACGTGATGGCGTCAGATGTAGATCAAGGCAGTCCGAGAATTCTTTTTGTGGCGAGATGACGGCGTCACCTATTTGGTCTTGACGCCGTTAGCCTCAATTTCCTATATATAGTTTTCTAATTTTCATTCAGAAAAAGAGAAGTTTTAGAGAAACCCTAAGGCCGAACTTAGTACGAATTTTACAGGTTTTTCAAGGGTTTTCAGCCCTTGAACCCTTTCATGTGTAATTGAGATAAGTGTTCTTCTAATTCAATCAATATGTCTATGTGTTGGTTGTCTATATCTTGTTCTTGTCTTAATTTCATCATGTTAGGCTAGATCTATCTTGTGTTTGCTTAGATCTAATGAAACCTAGATGTTAATTATGTGTTGATTACTTGTTTATGGTTGTATTGGATGAATGATTTCGATGTTAGGCTTAAGAAAACTGGCAGATCTCCAAATGGTAACATGCTTGAACGTCTTAGGAAACATGAACTGACGTGCACTAGGTTTTATTGGTTGTATTTAATGCATGAGTAAATTCTAATGATCCCATTTTAGGAGCTTCTTAGCCGGCTCGACATAGGAGTGAAGTAGGCACTCATAGGATTGGGGAATTAAGTGCGCCACCCCATGAATGGTATTAAGGAATACAATCCGTCATCCACGCAACTATAACAAGTAATTAACGTGTCAAAGATATCTAGGGAGTAGTGAAATCTAAGTAAACACAACTTCTCCACTTATTGCTCACAACCTTAGTTAATTTAGTTTTATTTTCATTTCTAGTATTTTATTTTGATTGCATCTTTAGTATTGGGTTAGTTGACTAGCAACTAATTCCGCCAAAATCCTTTAAACCCGAGATTTTTACTTGCATTCTAAAAAATATAAAAATACAAAAATAATCATCCCTCATCTTTAGAACTAGTATTTAGGTTTTCTAATCCTAGCGACACTATTCCTAGCTGAACGATCAATCCCCCGGTACTTGTCACTATACTATACTACAACGATCCGGTACACTGCCTGGTGGGGGTTGTAAGCTTCTCGAGATCCCTCGAGAGGTAAATCCTGGTGCAATCCCCACGCATCACAACCGCTAGCTGTCTTTGGTAATTTGGTAATGAAGTCCATCGTAATCCGCTCCCATTTCCAAACCGGGAGTTCTGGCTGCGTCAATAATCCTGTCGGTCTTTGATGTTCGACCTTAACCCTAGAACATGTCAAGCACTTACTAACGTACAACGCTATATCTGCCTTCATGTTTGGCCACCAATATAACTTCTTAAGATCCTGGTACATCTTGTCAGACCCAGGATGAATAGAGTACCTTGACTTATGCGACTCATGCATAATCAACTCTCGAATTCCTCCATACAATGGTACCCAACTTCGGTCTCCAAAACACCATATTCCATCAGCACGCTTAACAAATCCTTTCTCATTATCAGCCATTCCAAATATGTTCTCAACAGGTCGGTTTTCTGCTTTCAACGCTTCCGTTTGAGCTTCTAATATTTGAGACGGTAATGGCGATACGATAGTCATTCCCAATGACTTAACTCGTAACGGTGGTATTCTCTCCTTTTGACTAAGAGCGTCAGCAACGACGTTAGCTTTACCAGGATGATAGCGAATTTCACAATCATAATCGCTTAGCAGCTCAATCCAACGTCGCTGTCTCATGTTGAGCTCTTTTTGATTCAAGATGTGTTGTAGACTTTTGTGGTCAGTAAACACAACACACTTGGTTCCATACAAGTAATGTCTCCATATCCTTAAGGCAAAAACCACAGCACCTAACTCTAAATCATGGGTGGTGTAGTTCTTCTCGTGCTTCTTGAGCTGTCGGGAAGCATAAGCTATTACCTTCTCTCATTGCATTAACACAGCTCCCAAACCTTTATGAGAAGCGTCACAATAGACGACAAAGTCCTCACTACCTTCAGGTAACGCTAAGATAGGAGCACTACACAACATCTCCTTAAGTAATTGAAATGCTTCCTCTTCCTTATTTCCCCATTCATATTTAACATTCTTTTGAGTGAATTTGGTCAACGGTTTTGCTATCTTCGAAAATCCCTCAATAAATCTTCGGTAGTACTGGCTAAACCCAAAAATTGACGAACTTCAGTTGGGGTTATCGGTGCAGTCCATTCCTTAATAGCTTCAATCTTAGCGGGATCTACATGAACTCCTTGACTATCAATCACATGACCCAAAAATTGTACCGTCGGAATCCAAAATTCACATTTGGAGAACTTGGCATACAGCTTCTCCCTCCTGAGCAATTCTAAGATGAGTCTTAGATGCTCCTCATGCTCTTTCTCACTCTTTGAGTAAATTAGAATATCGTCAATAAACACAATCACAAACTTGTCTAAGTAAGGCTTACACACCCGATTCATTAGGTCCATGAATACTGCTGGTGCGTTAGTCAACCCAAACGGCATCACTTGGAACTCATAATGCCCGTAACGGGTTTTGAAAGCCGTTTTCGGAATATCTTCCTCGCGAACTCTAAGTTGATGATACCCCGATCTCAGATCGATCTTCGAATACACACTCGATCCTTAAAGCTGATCGAACAAGTCGTCGATCCTCGGTAACGGGTATCTATTCTTCACCGTTAACTTGTTCAGCTCTTGGTAATCAATACACATACGAAACGATCCATCCTTCTTCTTCACAAATAAGACTGGGGCTCCCCAAGGTGAAGAACTTGGTCGTATGAATCCTTTTTCGGCTAATTCCACTAATTGTTTCGAAAACTCTTCCAATTCAGTGGGTGCAAGTCGATAAGGCGCTCGTGCCACGGGTGCAGCACCAGGTATCAACTCAATCTGAAACTCCACTTGTCTAGTAGGCGGGATTCCCGGCAATTCATTGGGAAATACATCCGGAAAGTCATGAACTATAGACACATCTCCAATGCATCTTTCCTACTTCTCCTTCCCTCCTTTCTCGGAGATTTGAGCTAAGAAAAGGAAACATCCTTTTTCCATTAGCTTCGGTAGCTTAGTACAAGAAATGAACGCTAATCGGGATGGGCTCCTCGAACCTTTTCGATCTCCTTGTATATTTAGAATCTCCTTTCCGTAAGGCACACGCACGATCTTCTCATCGCAAAGTATGTGGGCACGATACTTCGACAGCCAATCCATACCAATGATGACGTCGAAACTTACTAACGTGACTGGTAGAAGATCTATGTTGAAAGGGTGATTCAAGAAATTTAACGTGCAACCGCGAATGATAGTCTTAATCCTTTCTATGTTCCCATTAGCTAACTCTACATCATAACCAATTCCTAAGGCCATCGGGAGTTTTTCGAGTAAGGGTGCAAACGTAGTGGACACAAAACTTCTATCGGCACCAGTATCAAATAGTATGGAAGCATAACGATTATTGAGAAGGAACGTACCAGTAACGACGTTCGGATCTTCTCCTCTCTCGTTTCCGAGTGCATACACTCTCCCATGAGCAGCTCCCGCTTCCACACGTTGGTCCTCATTGTCTTGATGTCCACGGTTTCCTCCAGCTCCACGATTCCCATGATTGTACCCATTACCACCCGATCCTTGATTTCCTAGGTTACACGATCCTCTACACTCACTCCTATAGTGTCCATTCTTTCCACACCCAAAACAAGTAACATCCGCCTTACTTCTCACTTCAGGAGTAGCTTGAACCATAGCAAGAGGTCGAGCCCTACAATCCTTAGATGTGTGTCCTTTCCTTGAGCAGTTCTAACATATTACATTACACCATCCAGAATGATTCTGGTGGCAACGACCACACTTAAGTGTATTACCATTTTGGTTCCTCTTATCTCCATTTCCAATGGCATAAGCCTTAGCAACATCTTGTCGCTTGTTTCGGCGATCCTTACCTTTAGAGTGATGGTCTCTCTTTCTATTCCCATTCTTATCCTTATCATCTCCTTCCAATTCCAACGAATCCATTAATTGTTGAGCTATTGTGATGGCCTCATGGATATTTGCAGGTCTAGCAGCAATCACATCATTCCTTGTAGCCACAGGCAACCCATCGGTATACTGCTCAATCTTTTGAGTCTCAGTCCTAACCATATCTGGGCAAAGCAAGGCTAACTCCTGGTAACGACGATTGTAAGTCGCCATATCAGTGCCCTTCACTTTGTGATTCCAGAACTCAATCTCCAGCTTCTTAACCTCATTTCTTGGGCAGTAAGTCTGAATCAGCAAAGACTTAAATTGCTCCCAAGTCATAGCATAAGCCACATCACTCCCAACCGAATTTCGGTAATTGTTCCACCAAGTTAAAGCTTCATCCTTGAAAGTAAAAGAAGCAAACTTTACCTTCGCATTCTCCGCACAGTTGCTGACATTGAACACTGACTCAGTTTTCTCTATCCACCTGACCAAGTAGACCACTCCTTCAGTTCCTCCAAACTCAATGGGTCCACAAATTCGAAATTCCTTGTAGTTACATCCATTAGCACGAACAGGTGGAAAAGTTCCAGCAGAGTTATTGGAATGATTTGACTCAGCTAGTAGCTCAGCAACTCGTTGCTCCACAAGTTGATTGATCATTGCTTGATCCACAGTAGGTGCATTAAGTGGAACATGATCATTGTCTCCCTGAACATCAACATTTTGATTCCTGTTGTTGCGGTTAGTAGTGTCCAGGTTATCAGGAGTAGGGGTTTCAACATTTCGAGTAGGACGACGTCCTCGGCGACCAGGGGTAGTCACTGCAGGACCAGTTCTGGTAGCTCTAACAGGGTTTCGTCATGGGGTCATTGATCTGAAACATCATACAAGGTTCATAAGTCTCCGATAAAACTTATCATACGGTCAACAAGAATTAAATCAATGAAGCCAAATCATGGAAAAAATATCAGTAGTACACCACAAAACAACAATAAGGCGAATAGTAACTCAATTTCCATAACATCCAAAAATCACATAACATCATATAATAATAACCATCATCCATACAATAGTGATCCAACATCGTTCCAACTACAGAAAACACAAAAGATATAAATTGTTCCAACGAGACGAATAACCAAAGGAAAATACATCCAAATAAGATAACTAGCTTTTCTAACCGAACACTCCTCGGTGTAGAAAGCAACATAACCACATAATTCAACTATCTAGCCACGATGCTGGCATAGGCTCCTCAAATCATCTAGCTCTCTCTACAATGATCTTAACTCCACACTATGGGTATCGCTATCCCTCTTGAGGTCTGCTACCTCCTTCTCCAGCTTAGTGTTTCTCTGCCACAGCTTGCGATCTGCCTCGCGAGCTGTGATGAAACCTCTCTGTAAGCTCTCGATCTGCTCATGAATCTCTATCAAACCTCTCCTCATCGCTGTCGTCCTGCCCACGACAGTAGTCATATCCACCCTCAGCTCAGCGATAAACTCTCCAATAACCATCTCAAGTCGGTCAGACAACCGCGAGATCCTCTCGCCCTGTGCAGTAATCTAAGTCCACATCCTACCAGTCTCACCCAACTCTGCATGCTCAGCAGAAACCTCAGATGGCGCATCCGACTCCACGAGACTACCAGGTGGCAAATCAAACAAAAATAAATGATCAGGTGAAACCGGCTCTAACAGATGTATCGGAGAATCGGGCTCCGCAGCATGAGCTGAATGTGCTGGCGAACCATCATCATCAGACATCTCCTCCTCTTGAGGATCATCCTTCTCCTCCTCATCCTGAGGGTCATTATTCTCCCGCTCACCCTCGTACTCCTCGTCGAAGGGGTACTCCATCACTCGTCATCTCTGAGCAGGTGAACCATGAGGCGATAAAGTCGGTAACTTAGGGCAACAATGGGACGATAAAGTAGTGGCTGAACGCATGACCATCACGTAGGGGTCATCAGGGGCCATAGTGATCTGTGTTGAGCGACGCATACCAGTAAGAACATTCTCAGCAACATCGAACGAATAGGAGGCCATGATTTGTGACAACGACTTAGGGTAGGTGCAAGTGTTTCAAAACAACTAAACCGCGAACTCAAAATACCGTATCAAAAATCATCATAAAATCTCAATTATATAATTTCAAATAAAGATTTTCAAATACCGCATTACTAAATCATTTATAAAACAATTAAGCCATATAATTCCTCAAAACGCAATCATATCACATAATCAATATACCCATAAGCTCAAATCATCTCAAAAATCAAATATCAAATCATTATCTCATAATACCTCAAAAATCAAAGATGCTTCGGCTTGGCGGGCTGGCGGGCATTGGTCGAGGATCGTTTTCTATAAAAATCGGTTATAGTTTAGGTGTTTATTTACCTAGTTCTCTATAACATTGGCTCTGATACCAATCTGTAACACCCCCAAAATTTGGTACAGCGGAAGACTCAACAAGCTTTCGGGGTGCTACGGGGATTGGTATCCAACACAAGACATAAAAGAACGAGATAAAGTAAACATAGGAAAAACACAACCAAAACGGGGTTTTAAAGTTTACATTTATCCCAAATTCATCGAAAGTCAGGCCCAAAAGAAATAAACATAGGTCCACAATTATATATCAGAGTTTTAGAAAATAGATCCATAACCAGGTGCCATAGCCAAGCCTTCCAATCCAAGCATCCAAATCATCACTTAATTACCTGAGAAAACGTGCTAAAAGTCAGTTTTCGCTGGTGAGATCATAGGTTTAAATTCATAATTCAATCTAGTGGACATATACGCAAAACGCTTGCTAGCTAGACTAGGGATTCACTCAAAACCTGCAGATACCCTCCGTTCCATCATAAATACACGGATACCCTCCGTAACAACAAAAATGCACGGATAACCTCCGTAACATCATAAATACTCGGATAACCTCCGAAGTATCAAAATCCTATAGGTGCACACTATAGTATCTAAAATAAGCCAACGATAACTAGTCCACACGCGATAACACACTATGTGACTAATGTTGACAATTCATCCTAGTCCATAAGCATAGCAAGTTTTGAAAAATAAAAGCGATAATAGTCCACATAAAATAATTTGCACGTTTCTCACCCCAAGTATTGAAAACAAAGTTCAAGAGTAAAAGCGGGGCTATGACTCACCTCAAGTCCAGAAATCAGCAAGAAGAAATCGGTAGAAGTAAGATGTATAGTAACTCAAATGACGGCAACTACGGACTCGGCACTTCCTAACAATATCAACTCGTTCAGAAATCGTTTCCTCAAAATCAAATATTCCCAAACCCGAACGTATTCCGTTTTATTTTCCAAAAATAAATTTCTCGTATTAATCTCATTTTAGTTTGGAGTTTGACGTTTGGTATCCATGCGGGTGGTGGGTCGACACAACTCAAACCAAGAAGTCACAAACAAAAAGAATAATAAAACCATCTATAGGTCTAATATTAGTCCAATATATTATTTAAATAAATCATCGAAGTTTATCAAATCCGTCGATTTGGTAATCCCCCATATTTATTTACTTAATATATCGCTCCAAGATTATACCCGAAACCTAAGTCATATTGCACATAAAGTACTATATGGTAAGTATCAAGGTCTAATAAATTCTCTAATTATGCCGTCAAGCTTACCAAATTCGTCAATTTGGCAACTTCACGAGATATTTAGTAATTCATCATTCTTGTACACATACCACAACCTATGGGCGTCGTAGGATACGATGCCCATTAATATACTCAATTTATATAACTAAATAGCTCTTATTTAACCCGTCGATTAAATAAGTTACGTAGTTATAGAAAGTGAATGTATTAATCGTCACATATCCGTGACAACACAAACGTCACAAAATAATAATATAGTCCACTTGGACTCAAGTGACCACGACCCCGTATAACTCGATAGTTTTCCTCGTTTATTTAGAAGAAGTTATTTTATTTAATATTTATTCAATCGTCAAAGATTTCATCGTTATTTATAGTCGTTTAATTATAATAACACTCCCGACATTTATTACACTACTTTCATAGTATAATCTTTATCGTCACGTTATTATAATATTACTCGTGATAGTTTTATTTTTAATATACGCATTTATATATTTATATATACGTTTTTCACGTTTATATACTTATATAAACGTTTATATTACCAATAATATTATTACGAGTTTTATTATTAGCGTTTGATTATGAATATTTATCGAGTCATATGAGATGGTCACATGTCCGAGTCATCACTCTCGGCTCATTGTCCAAGTCCAAAATAAAGTAACCAAGTCAAAGTCAAGTAATCCAACTCCCTCCAATCAATACCCATAACACGTGCTACAACAATAGGGTCCGACTACGGCACCCGACTAACCTATCTCCGTCATCTAATTTGACCGTCTCACAATCGCTCCCCAATTCATATCGCCAACACAATCTCCACAATACCAAAATTTATTTAATTGCCGAGTCCATGAGGTTTCGACCTCACCATTACCTTTGGTCCACAACGTAAGGACAACAAATAACAATAGCAACAATTTAAATAACAACAAGAATAGCAACAAGATCAACAAGTATCCATGTTAAGGAGATGACCAAACCACTTGGTCTCGGGTCACCCCTAATCGGCTACGACAAAGCCGAGAGACAACCCCAAGACCCGGATGGTCTTGGCTTGGCTCTAACGAGCTACAACAACCAAACGGACCCCTTGGGTCTTTGGTGTCACAACAACAACAACAACATGAAACGAGAGACCCTTTTGGGTCTCGGCCTGATTAAACGAGCCACAAAAACGTGACCCCGAGACCTCATGGGTCTCGGTTATGCTCAATCCGTGAATCAAACCAACCAAGTAACATCAAACAATCAAATCCTTCCACAAATTCGAACCCAAATCGACCCAACCCGGATACCAAACAAGTTTTAATCATCAAAATTCTTTTTCCCATTATTATCTTACAAAACCCATCCAAGAAAAACCATATACCCACGGCTTGGGTATCAAATCGAGACACACGAGTTGAAACTCGTGGTCACTCACCTTCAAAAAGACTCCAAGATTACGTTTCTTCAAAAACCCAACAAGAAAATATAAGAAAAATGGTGTTTAGGTGGCGGTGATGGTACGTACGTGGTGATAGGGGAGGTTATAGGGCGCGTGAGTTATACCAAAAGATAGATCGGGACGAGGTGGTTAAGGTGGTGGTGTTATCTTGAACGTGGGAGTGGCGGTGGTGGCTGTGGTGATGGTTTAAGGTGGCGGTGGTTATGGTTAAAATGAGGGAGAGAGAGAGATATTAAAGATAGTGTTTGTTTATGTTTGTGTTGGTGTGTGGTGACAAGAAAACCACAAGGACGATTTGTATATAACCCCAAAAATAATAATTTTTTTTGAACAGTGACTTTCATTTTTTGGATAAGAGTCGCAAGTACCCCATGGTAGGCCCTCATCCACCAAATACCCAGACTATGTTGTCTTAACCGGGTCCACGCTGGCGCAGTTGGGATTATTAACGGCATCCGCCCGGAAACCGTACCGCCTCCACACGATTATAATTCGCTGGAGAAACAGCCGGATGAAAACCGGGGCCGGCTCAGATTTGAACCTGCGCAGCTAATGGCTTACAGGGTCTCCTCTTCATTGCCTAGTATCAACAAACCCTGTGGTCAAAGAGGACTTCTCGGATGGTCACCCATCCGGTACTACTCTCTCTGTGGCTCACTTAACAAGTTAAGCACTCACCACTAGACCACATGGTAGTTGATCTAATAATAATAATAATAATAATAATAATAATAATAATAATAATAATAATAATAATAATAATAATAATAATAATAATAATAATAATAATAATAATAATAATAATAATAATAATAATAATAATAATAGTAAGGTGGGTGAGGTAACCCGGTGTAAAGTACACGGACCAAAACCCGAAACTTATTAAAAATACCATCACTCTCGAACCGAGCTCGTTCTCGAAACTTTTTAAAACTCCATGATACGTTCCGTAAATAAATAAATATATAGTTGAACCGTAATTCAAAACATTAAATGTTGTTAGGTTATCTAGTGCCGGAGTCAATGTAGTGCCAAATGGAAATCTCAAAATAAATCACCACATATATATCCATATCGAATCATTAAAGTAAATCTCAAATTCCATAAAGATTTTAAATATAATCAACCGTAATATAGGTTTTACAAGTTCGTTACGAATAAAATTTCAAATATAAATTTATAAACGAACTTTTAACGTAATGCGGGTTTTTAAAATGGCTCCCTAATTTGCCAGTTGTCACACGAACCCTTGACCTTTGTCTCCAGAGACAAAGGTGTTAACCACTTGATCCAACCTTGCTCTTTTTAAAAATAATAGTAATAATAAACACACTAATAATAAACACACTGAGAGCATCTCTGAAAACAACCGAACAATTATACATACCCAACTCTCCTAACCCAATAAATACACATCAGTCTCAACTCCTAATGTTTATAAAAAAAAAAAAAAAAAAAAAAAAAGGTTTGCATTATCATGACATTTGAAGCACCCTTTTATAACAAAAAGGCTTCAGGGTGCTACTACTTTATCCGATTTTGCTCAATAAAAACCAAATCTCCACTAAATAAAAAAGGCCATTTACATAAAGGTGATTTAAGTCTACAAAACAATTCTAATCAGCAACAATTTTCAAAGGGGCTTATGAACATGATAATTCACAGCACCATGGAATCACACATTATATCAAACAGTTGGTGTACAACTCAATCTGGCCAGTACACCTAGCATTGTATAGCCTGCAAAAACTGCCGACTATATCTCACTAAAATGAAGTTCACCATATAAAATTTACATTAATAAACTAGTAATTCTAAACAAATTTATATGCAGATCCCATTTTTTAGTTGTCACCATATAAAATTTGCACAAATCCTCCAACGTGCACCCAGCACAGAGAATATAAACCTTCATGCATAATTACGTTATATTCTCTGGATGTTCGAAAATCAAAGTACAGACGAAGTACAGGAAAAGATCTTTTACATTGGTCGAAACTCGAGACCACATACAATGAGGCCAGACATACTTCATTCAAGACTTGTAAACTTCATATCAATAGAAAGAGAGTCATCCTTGAATTCCTGAGTTGAGTTAAATTTCCACACTTGAATCTCCATCCATCCATTTTCCCTTTGTAGAGGAACCCGGGTATTATCATTTATATTCAATGGGCTCGGGGTTATAAAATAAACAAATTCAGCCTCGTTGTTTTCTTAGTGGAGTAAATCTCGTACTTTCACTGGAAAATGCAGCCCCTGGACTTTTTCTGAAAGCTTGAACACAAGGTAACACACGTATTCTGTATTGGATGATAGCATTTGACTTTTAATTGTGCAATTGATATGAAATACTTGTTGTGGTAAAAGCTCAATCACATCTGGAAATCTGCATGTATGATATATTATATAAATACATACTTTTTAAGAACAAAATAATACTTGAGAACAGAAAACCAAATCCAAAGAATGAAACTTTTGAAATATTCTCAAGTATTTGAATGTAACTAAGTTTAGTGGTTAGGTAAATGTAACTTTGTTTGTCTGAAAAAGCAAACCTGGTCTGCAATGATGGTTTCGAAGTAAAAAGGTTCACATTAGAAGCTTCGTACAATGCCGCCTTTGCTGAAAGCATAAGAAGCTTCTTTTGGTTTACTTTGCCCAACCAGAACAACTCGTCGTAGTTTCTTTTTATCTTAAATATTTCTTCAAAGTTTGTTGGCAATTGTTGCACGCAATCCACATTGAAGTTTGATTTTAAGACTTGTTCGAGTTCCTTCAAATTTCCGATTTCTTCATACACCTAATATAAAGATCATGTTATCAACATGCAGTTACATAATGATTTTTTACCATGCATCCATCCTTATGAACAAAAGGATAGAGCATGGAACCGAGAATAACATTTTCAAACTTACCTTATCAGTGGCTCGAAATTCAATGCCTTGAACATAAATTGAACCATCTCCACAATGATAAGGTGAAAAGCTCTTTAGTAGAAACTCAATTACGACATCTTTGTTCTGATTCAAGATTTGGCACAACTCTATCATCAACCATTCCTTGTCTCTTCTTGTTGCAAAATATGCATGATGAATTTCACTCCCCTTTCTATAATTTAGGTTAACGTACATTGTTTTACTTGAAAAGTTTCTTGAATCACAAAATTTGAAGACTAAATAGACCCCCATAAACCACATTTGGAGATAAAAATTGAGCTTTTGTCTGGATTTTGATGTTCAATCTGGAAATATCAAACATCTCCACTACTCTCTCAAATCTGCACATACTATAAACATACAAGTGTCAATCAGTCCTAGCCTTATTCCCATAACCTTCTACTTTTGAATTTCTTAATTCCTCCGACCCAAATTAAATGACATAAATGATATATTTGAAGAATTATTTATAATCAATATTGAAATTTGTTGTATCAACAACCTTATATATAAATATATGGTACTATTGTTTTTTCCATGTAAAATCTCTGTTTAAATAAAGGTAAGTCTATTATCAAAAAGACTGTAAAGATGCTAGCAAAATTTATAATTCATGGTCATGAGAACAGAGGACCCAAAACAGGGGCATAACTCAGCCACCTTATTTTTATAATAAGGTGTATAAAAATTAGCTCTTAATCTTATAGCAAGTATAATAATTAGTTTGTAGGACTTATCTTGTCATTAACCTCATAAGATGTGGTCCGCAGTTTAGTGATATAGAAAGTTTGGGTCTCAAGTCCCGAGTTTATTTTTAGGAGAGAAAGGGAAAGGTTTGGGATGGTAATAAAAAAAATTATGTTCCTAAGATTTTTCAGGAGAGGAGAAGAAAGTAAATGATAGTAAATTACACCAAAATTACTCTCCTAACTTTCTTCCCAAATTGGGATGAAATGGAGTGAAGTTGATTTTAAAGGCTTTTTTTTCTTACATCCTCCTCTTTTCTTTCCAACTCGGGAACACAAGTTAAAAATAAATTTTCATTCATCACCTCTATACTTCTCTCTTTTTTCCCCTCTCCATCTCTCTTCTTTCCGTTTTATACTCGGAACAGAGTGTTAAGGACTATTGTTTGGTAAGTGTAGTACAGAGGCAAAATTATGTGAACTTAGTCAAAGGGGTTCTTATGTTGATCCAGTTGGAGCATAATTATATACTTAATGAGTTGTAATTTTCATTGAAATGTGAGATTGGGCGTTTGCTGAAGATCTATTTGTGTCTTGTATTTGTTCTTGTACAAAAACTACAATGAAAGTGTTTGGTTAAGTTTTAGGGTCACAATGTGTTTAATTATACTTATAGATACTTGTTGTTAAAAAAAATATAAAAAAAATGGTTCTACAAACTTCAGACAGTAGGTAAACATAAAACATAAAACATAAAACCAAATATTAGACTACAAAAATCACTTGAGAAAACCTTGAAGCCTTCTAAAACAAAAGACCAAATATTAGACAACAAAAATCTACTTTCTTACTTAAAAGATAATTTTTTGGTCAAAAATACATAATTTGTCAAATAGCTTCCAGTCTCTTTGATGGTGAAAAAAATACATGCATTGGCCATGTTCCCGGTTATATAACGCGTTACACTGTAAGAAACAAAAACCACAATGCAAGTTCCAAATACATAGGTATTACATAGGTATGCTAAACTAATTATTATGCTACTTGTCACACCCCCAAAATCGGGTCCAGCGGAAGCATACATGCAGCCGGGGTGTAACTCAATTGGTATTACAACACTAGTTCAAAAATGGTTTGCACTTGAATCATTTAGAATAAAATAGTTAAATCAAAATGTTGAATTTACATTGTTAAAAGTAGTGCGGAAGTAGGCCCTTAAAATAATTTAGAATGGTCCCCAAATGAATAAATCAGAGTCTTCTATAACCATGCCATGCCCTGCCAAAACCTCCTGTAGCGTGCCATTACTTAAAACCTGAAAATACATGCTAAAGTGTCAACACAATGGTTGGTGAGTTCATAGAGTATTGTGAAAAAGAATGTAATGCATATGATTGAAGATTTCCCAGCAAAGGCATCGTAAATCCACTCAGTTCCAAGTCCCGCCATAAGAGACTTGTAACCTGTGTGTTTACGACCCATTGTCAAATGTAATATGTTTACGTGAACAAAGGTAATACTTGTATCCAAATTCCAAGATAAATATAGCAAAACGGCTATATAAATAATTCAGTCTATGAGGTCATATGGTAAATCAGTCAAGTAAGGAAACAACAATATTACGTTTGACATCAAAGCCAAGTGGGGAATACCACAATATTATGTTTGACATCAAAGTCAAGTGGGGAATACCACAATACGTTTGACATCACAGCCAAGTGGGGAATACCACAATATTACGTTTGACTTCACAGCCAAGTGGGGAATACCACAATATTGTAATGAGTATATTATAAATCAGTCAAGTAGGAAAACAACAATATTACATTTGACATTCAGCCAAGTGGGGAATATGATGCATGGGAATCGCAACAGGTTTTACCTCTCGAGGGATCTCGAGAAGCTTACAACCCCCACCAGGCAGTGTACCTGATCGTTGTAGTATAGTATAGTGACAAGTACCGGGGGATTGATCGTTCAGCTTAGGAATAGTGTCGCTAGGATTAGAAAGCCTAAATACTAGTTCTAAAGGTGAGGGATGATTATTTTTGTGTTTTTATATTTTATGGAAAGCAAGTAAAATCTCGGGGTTTGAAGGATTTGGGCGGAATTAGTTGCTAGTCAACTAACCCAATACTACAATGCAATCAAAATAAAATACTAAAAATGAAAATAACTAAATTATACTAAGGTTGTGAGCAGTAATTGGAGAAAATGTGTTTACTTAGATTTCACTACTCCCTAGATATCTTTTACACGTTAATTACTTGTTATAATTGCATGGATGACGGATCGTATTCCTTAATACCATTCATGGGGTGGCATACATAACTCCCCAATTCTATGAGCTCTTATCTCCTCCTACACCATGCCCAGCACAACTATAGGGATTGTAAACAGTGGCTCATGCATTAAATACAACCAATAAAGACCTAGTACGCCTCGGTTCATGTTTCTTAAGACGTTCAAGCATGTTACCATTTGGAGATCTGCCAGTTTTCTTAAGCCTAACATATAAATCATTCATCCAAAACAAGAATAAACAAGTAATCAACACATAATCAATATCTAGGTTTCATTAGATCTAAGCAAACACAAAAGAGATCTAGCCTAGCATAATGGAATTGAGACAAGAACAAGATATAGACAACCAACACATAGACATATTGATTGAATTAGAAGAACACTTATCTCAATTACAATGCAAGGTATCAAGGGTTTGGAACCCTTGAAAAAGCTGTAAAAGTTGCACCAAAATCGTACTTAGGGTTTCTCCAAAACTTCTCTTTTTGATGTGTGAAAATTAGAAAACTATATATAGAAAAATAGGTCTGACGGCGTCAAGACAAACAATGTGACGCCGTCACCTCGCCGCCAAAACTCTACTCGGACTGCTTAGATCTACTTCTGACGCCGTCAAGACTTATTCATTTCCAGGCCGTCATGACTCTTTTACTCTTGACGCCCTTCCTATGTGACGCTGTCAAATCTGCTCTGGACCGTCATGGGAATTCATGAAATTTGCTCTTGACGCCATCAAGGTTTTGCTCTTGACGCCGTCACCTACTGTTCCCAGCTTGGAAAATTAAGACTTTGGCGTTTTCTTCACTTTTATGCTCCAAAAACGTCCGAATTGCTTCCTTTTCCAGATTTCACTCCCAAAGTACCTAAAATCACAAAAGGAACGATTTAGGGCAATATTTGATCAAATAAATTCGGATTCGGGCTTAAATGACCCCCTAAAAACGGACCATTTTTCGCCTCATCATATACCCTTACACTTGAGATTTGCTTGTCCTCAAGCAAATGCGCTTTTATTCTACTCAAAATACAAGTTAGGGGTCATTTAACACTAATATAAAAGTAATTACAACAAATAATCGTTCCACTAAAGACCAATAGACAAGCACGGAGGTCATACACAAGCACCTCACAAATAGTGTTTAGATACTCACATCTCTCGGGTGTAATAAAGTGTAAATTACAATATGGAAATGGAAGATATCTCTCACTACCTGTCATAGCAAAATAGATTACCATAGGCTTGGGAAAGGATCAAACCTCCACCACATGGCGTAAGCACCTATGATAAACTATCAAAGAGGTCTTTTAAAGGGTTGTAACGTTAGGTGTAGGGATATGAAATACACGGTTTTGTTGGATAAAGGAAGTTTTACTGGTGGCGAGTTAACAATCTTGGTCAATTACATGTACAATATGGCATTGCTAAGCCAAGAATAGACTCGACTTAAGCTAATAAATGAAAAATAACAAAATATAAAATGAACATAGAATAAAAAGGGATGGTAGTCCGTATGTTTTTTCTCTTTTTTTTTTTTTTTTTTTTTTATTTTTTTTTTTTTTTTTTACATACACTCTTACCCTGCCATCCAAAATAATACATCATAGGGAATGAACATTCCCCTTGCACTTGAATTTTTACATACTTTACAATTAACTAAACTAATGACTCGAATTAAGAAAATCAAAACATATGGGGGTAATAAATGATGTTCTTCCCCATTACTCCATAAAATAAGTACTTACCCATGAGTCCCAATCGTCCCAAAACAATATGTACAAGGATATGACTCGACTTAGCAACCATGTAATCAATTAGAAAGTTAACTTAGGGTTTAACAAATAACAATAATGCACTAAAAATGAGCGGATACACGGAAGGCTAAGGCGATTTGGGTGTACATTTAAGTGGGGTGTAACAAATTCTTCCTTTAAGTAAAATGCTTAAAGTTAGAAACGAAAAGATAGGCTCGGAGGGGTGTACTAGGGGTTTCGTGTACTAAAAATGAGTACAACGCTAAGGTGTGGGGAAAATTAGTTGACTTAACTAGCCAAGTAATATGACATAAATGGTCAAGTAATTATAATACGGGTTTAACACAAGGGTAATCCTAATGCCTCTTATCATGTAGTAAATCCTACCACACGAATGTAGTCTCACTAGCGGTCTCGGGATGCATCACTAACGCGAGTTCTAGAATCTAAATGCTACCGGTACACTCATAAGCACTAATAATGAATGCTTTTCCTATCAAATCTAAAGGCGAACCTGACATATTTGGGTGGAAAATTTTTCTGAATATACGGTTATGTGCTAGTCATACAATCTCCTATCCATGAGACGCTTGCTATGGTTAAAGTTTCACTCCTAAATGTTGTAAAAAATTTTAAATTTGGCGCTAAAATTACACTAACAAGTATTTCTCATAGTTTTATTACACATCTACCATCAAACAAAACAAACTCAAGCGAAAGTGCATATGTAAGGTATCATCTTTTTACCCTCCCCTTACACTTAAGATGAACATTGTCCCCAATGTTCAAGTAAAGAATGTAAAAGTGAAAAAGTAAAAAGAATGAAATCAAATACTCCCCTGATTCGCTCGGTATGGATTATAGGTGGCCAGGTTAAATCTTCCTCCAAGAAAATGAACAATCAAAGCTTCCCTTCCAGAATATAAATCATCTTCTTGTCATACATAACCTGTAAAACCTGACAAAATAGACAAGACAACCTCGCGTAAAATCGGCGGCATCCTATATAAGTTTCTAAGTCCTAGAAAACAAGATAAGATATAATGCTTGTGGAATGAAGTTTGCAGATCTCCTGGAGATTATAAAACTTAATAATTCACAAAAACCATAAGACTCCGTTAGAAAAACAAAACCGGTAAAATTTCCAGATTTTAACTCCTGACGCCGTCAAGAGTAAACCCCTGACGCCGTCAGAATGGACCTGTAGAAATTCTTATGTTAAGTTTCCGGAAAATTTCTGGAAAAACTTGGTCCTACTTCCTGGAAAATCCTGCAAAACTTCATTATGACTCAATACAAGCATTTGACTCTAACAAATACGAATATACATGCTCCTTTAATATTGTGGAGAATCATGATCGGTTTGTTTCTTAAAAACATATTTAGGGTTTCCCCTTACACTTATCTTTTGCAAAAATACTTTTAGGTGGAGTTAAGACTAGGCTAAACAACAAAGTAAGGTATTTCCACTTTTTAATTGAGAAACATGATCAACCAACAATAAAAACTAAGCATGCATACGGAAGCAAATAACAATCAAACAAATAAAATCACACAAAACATGGGTTGCCTCCCAAGAAGCGCTTTTCTTTATTTACGAGTCTTGTAGCTAGACTCAAGGTCATGGGTTACTACATGATCTCATCATTGGTAATGATATACCCCATATAGTTGTGATCATTACTGTTATGGTGGTAGTGCCTCAATCTGTCAATACTCGCAATCACCACTCCACCTAATTTACTTCTTAGGTTAGCCATCCCATCTTGGCTCACGCCTTCAATTGTGAAAGGCCCATACCACCAAGGACTTGGTTTATCGGGTGGTACTGTTATTTCCGAGTGTCTCAAGAGCACCAAGTTCCCTTCCACAAATGGTGTATGATTTTTTTCGTGTCGAGTGTGTTCGAGTTCAACCAGAACCTTATTGCATTTTCTTCTTTCATCCTTAGCTTTCTTATAGCTTTTGATTCTTGCTTCCCATGCAAGAATCTTATTCTGAACACGAATGGGTGTCGTGCCAATGTTGTTTTTGATCATTCTCCAACTCAAATTCTCATGCCCACTTCGCGGGGTCATGGTGAAGCTAATCTTTCTTTTTCCAGATTTAAGCTCAATCTTCCGACCTTCATACTTAATGACAGCCCTAGCGGTGGTGAGGAATGGTGACTCAAGGATTATTGGCATGCATCCATCCCCTTTATCATCGATGATCATAAAATCAACGGGGTACATGAATCCTGCGACATTAACTAATACATCTTCTGCGATCCCTAAGGGATATATGTACGAGTGCCCAACGAGAGATAGCCTAACACGAGTAGGGGCTGGCATTTTTGACGTTAGTTGGATGTAAATAGTTAGGGGCATAAGGTTTACTTCCGATCCTTGGTCGGCGAAAGCACTAAGATATTTCAAGTCCCCGATGCTTGTTGGTATTTCAAAGCTCCCATATGCTACCTGCTTAGTAGCCACTTTCTGTACCAATAACCTCTCGAATACCGATCCTCCAGGAAGCGTATCATACTCATCTTCCTCTTCTTCCTCTTTCTCAGGAACCTATCCGGAGGATTGGTTACGCCCATCACCCTTAATCCAATTTGTTATGGTGTTTTTGTTTATATCATGCTTCAGTTAGTAACTCAAAGGTTGAGATTCTGGTAGTTTTTCTAAGGTCTGTTTAGCAGGAGTTTCTACCTTCTCGTTATCTTTTTGGACAATGGTGATGGAGTTAACAAATTGGGTGGTGGGAGTGGCGCTTTCTTTCCTTAGTAGCATTCGTTCGGGGGTTCTCTGGTTGGCATACTCCTCCAATAGACTCAACATCTCATTCATTTTCTCCTGCATTTCCTCTTTTTGCTTATAAACTGCTTCTTCGAATCTAGCAAGCCGATCTGAGTGAGTTGCCATATATTCTCTCATCCTAGCCTCAAACTCTGAGCTAAGTTCCTTGGGAGGGGAATAAGGTGGGGTGCACCTCTGAAAAGTCTCAACATGTTCTCTAGAAGGTGACTCAGATAATGGTGCCGAAGTTGGTTTTGAGACAGAATTGACAGTGGCTTGTCTAGGACTTAAAGGTCTCCTTTGCCTTTCCTCAAAATAGTCAACTTTTGCCTCAAGTTTGCATAGGAGTTCATCGGGGATTTCGGTGGTTCCTCCAGATGTCAAGACTGCATTGATGGCCGCTTCTATCGTATGTTTAAATTCCCACATCTCATGATTATCAACAGCGAGCTCTTCGATAATTGCCCAAGACTCCTCGGCGTTCTTATCACACAATTTACCTCCCGCGGCCCTGTCGATGGTGCGCTTAGTGTGATAGTCAACATGGTCGTAGAAAATCTGGACTAATAACCAAAGGTTTATGCCATGATGAGGGATCTTGTGGAGGAGATCCTTAAAATGGGTCCAAGCCTCGTAGAAAGTTTCACCCCGCTGTTGCTCAAACATCAAAATGTCCCTTCTAAGCATTGCAGTCTTTTCCGGCGGAAAGAATTGGGTAAGGAAGCGATTGGCGAGATTGTCCCATGTGGTGATGGATCCCGCGGGTAAACGCTCAAGCCATTGACTAGCTTGATCCCGTAGAGAGAATTGGAATAGGCGTAAACGGGTGGTCTCTCTAGTTTCAACACCTAGGTCTATGGAATCTACGATTTTGAGAAAGTCCTTAAGATGTTGGTTTGGATCTTCGGAACGAAGTCCATGGAATGCACATCCGCTTTGCACTAACCGGATGGTGTCGGATCGCAAGGGGGTCACATTGGCTCCGGTGAGCTCAATGGTGTTTCGGTAGCCTTGGTGGCTAGGTCGGGAATACTCTCCTAAGGTTCGGGGCCTAAGGGGTTCTAATGGTGGGTTTTGTTGTGGTGGGATGACGGGTTCAAAGATGTTACCACCTTCCATGATGTCGGATGGTAAAGAGTTACGAACAAAGGCACGAAGAAATAAGATAGACTAAAGAAAACCTAAAAATAAAAAATAAAATCTTACTAGAAAGGAATCTAGCAAGTAGACCTAATAAAAAGAAATCCTAACCTAGACAATAACTATTCCCCGGGCTGCGGCGCCAAAAACTTGATGCGTGGGAATCGCAACAGGTTTTACCTCTCGAGGGATCTCGAGAAGCTTACAACCCCCACCAGGCAGTGTACCTGATCGTTGTAGTATAGTATAGTGACAAGTACCGGGGGATTGATCGTTCAGCTTAGGAATAGTGTCGCTAGGATTAGAAAGCCTAAATACTAGTTCTAAAGGTGAGGGATGATTATTTTTGTGTTTTTATATTTTATGGAAAGCAAGTAAAATCTCGGGGTTTGAAGGATTTGGACGGAATTAGTTGCTAGTCAACTAACCCAATACTACAATGCAATCAAAATAAAATACTAAAAATGAAAATAACTAAATTATACTAAGGTTGTGAGCAGTAATTGGAGAAAATGTGTTTACTTAGATTTCACTACTCCCTAGATATCTTTTACACGTTAATTACTTGTTATAATTGCATGGATGACGGATCGTATTCCTTAATACCATTCATGGGGTGGCATACATAACTCCCCAATTCTATGAGCTCTTATCTCCTCCTACACCATGCTCAGCACAACTATAGGGATTGTAAACAGTGGCTCATGCATTAAATACAACCAATAAAGACCTAGTATGCCTCGGTTCATGTTTCTTAAGACGTTCAAGCATGTTACCATTTGGAGATCTGCCAGTTTTCTTTAGCCTAACATATAAATCATTCATCCAAAACAAGAATAAATAAGTAATCAACACATAATCAATATCTAGGTTTCATTAGATCTAAGCAAACACAAAAGAGATCTAGCCTAGCATAATGGAATTGAGACAAGAACAAGATATAGACAACCAACACATAGACATATTGATTGAATTAGAAGAACACTTATCTCAATTACAATGCAAGGTATCAAGGGTTTGGAACCCTTGAAAAAGCTGTAAAAGTTGCTCCAAAATCGTACTTAGGGTTTCTCCAAAACTTCTCTTTTTGATGTGTGAAAATTAGAAAACTATATATAGAAAAATAGGTCTGACGGCGTCAAGACAAACAATGTGACGCCGTCACCTCGCCGCCAAAACTCTACTCGGACTGCTTAGATCTACTTCTGACGCCGTCAAGACTTATTCATTTCCAGGCCGTCATGACTCTTTTACTCTTGACGCCCTTCCTACGTGACGCCGTCAAATCTGCTCTGGACCGTCATGGGAATTCATGAAATTTGCTCTTGACGCCGTCAAGGTTTTGCTCTTGACGCCGTCACCTACTGTTCCCTGCTTGGAAAATTAAGACTTTGGCGTTTTCTTCACTTTTATGCTCCAAAAATGTCCGAATTGCTTCCTTTTCCAGATTTCACTCCCAAAGTACCTAAAATCACAAAAGGAACGATTTAGGGCAATATTTGATCAAATAAATTCGGATTCGGGCTTAAATGACCCCCTAAAAACGGACCATTTTTCGCCTCATCAGAATACCACAATACGTTTGACTTCACAGCCAAGTGGGGAATACCACAATATTATAATGAACATATAGAAACAATCTGTGACCATGAGGTCATATAAACAAGGATGACAAATCCCATGAAATGCAGTAATCAACATACCCACGAAATACAGGTAATCAAACATATCAATGAAATGTAGGAAATCAAACATACCAATGAAATGCAGGTGATCAAACATATATATAGGTAAAGCTAAAAATGTTTGAGTAATCAACCATGTAAAACAAGTGATGCGTTTAAGTAAAATTAGCATGTATTCTCCCCCAAAGAGTTTGCAAAACAATTAAAAGAGTAGGGGCTATGACTCACCTGATATGATGGTACCATGAACATGTAATGAGCTGAAAAGCAAGGCGCGCACACTAGCCGCAACCTAATATGAATGATGAACGATCTACTTTAGATCATGAAATGATGTTATGAATGTCCATGCACATGTTTCCTATATCACTCTACTCTTTGAAAAATACTTGTTGTTATCAAAATAATACATTTTCCAAAACTTGGGAAAATATGGCAACTAGAAAATAAAACTAGTTGAAATGTATATATATATATATATATATATATATATATATATATATATATATATATATATATATATATCGTATGTATCAATGTTAGTGTTGAAATCCTCGGTTTGAAATCCTTGAAATAACGCCTTGTAGTGATAAAAATATACTTGTAATCACTAATACTTCATTAGTAATGAATTTGGGTACTTGGTTAATATTTCTAGAAAATCTAGAATTTAGTACTACGTAGTGTTAATATTATTATTTCTAAAAGCTGCCAATTATAGAGGATTTCTGCCGATATTGAAACGTGAATATCTTTGTCGTTATAAGTCCATTTTACTTGTTCTTTATATCCACGGTTACGTCTTAGTATGTAGTAATATATTTTGGAAAGCTAGACTCCTCCGGGTTACGTCTAAAGCCTCGTTTTGTCCGACAAAAAACGTCCAACAGCATGTAATTTTCAGAAAAATACTTTTCGTCAATAAACTTGCAAAAATCATAACTTCTTCGTTATAAACTCTTTTTAATCCGTTCTTTCGCCTACGGATTCGTTTTTGAAAGTATTTTCTAAAATTTTGCCAAAGTTCCCTTTATGTTTACTGATTTTCCTGGATTTACAAAAATGGGACAGCATGTATATATACTTGTTACAAATCCATTTTTCATGCTCAAAACTAGTTTCTACTTCAACCAAATCTCTTGCAAACACCACAAAGCTATACTAATCCTACCATACACCTTCTTAGGGTTCCATGGGTTCCTAATGACTAGTAAACAAGTTAATTTAACAAAGGAACACCTAAAACCAATTCTAGGGTTTGTATGTTTCAAAAGTCTACAAAAATAAAGTGGTATAACTAGTTTGTGCATGAAATTAAGCATGAATACTATAAGATACATATGTTAATTAGATGAAAACATGAAAATAAATTTGAATACTCACTTTGAAATACTAGGTGATTAGATGATGAGAAATCTTGCGTTTCTTGTGTTTTTGTTGTAAGATTCTTGATTAGAAGGATGAAATGAACAACTTTGTAGCTTTGTACTTTGAAAAATAATGGATTTTGGTTCATGGATGAAGTTGGGTCGTGGATATGGAGATGAGGAAGATGAGGTTTGAGTTTTATGATTCTAAGAATTTAGGATGTTATGTGATAAGTGTTTTTGGTAGATATTTAGTTAGGTTTTTAATGTATTATATTGGTACATGAGAACACAAGGTTAAAATAAATGTCAAGTGGTTTAGGGATGTTTATATGGCCGGTTTTCAATGTGTAAAGGAGAAGAAAAATCGGTTTTGATCACTTAGGAAATGTAGTGTAATAATAATTGTGGTTTAGTGTAAGTATTAGTTATAATCGGGTACCGGGTTTGATAGAAATAAATGTTAACAAAGTTAACCGTGACTTAATAATGTCATAAAAATGTTAAAAATATGTTGGGTACAAGTACTGAGTGTTCGGGTGATTATTGTTTAGTTTTCACGAAAACCGTCGTAATATTCATAAGCTCACGTTATAAATAAAATAAATTTCCAAAATACTGGGTAAATGAATGTTATAACTTTTATGATGATAAAATGGATATAAAAATATGTCGGGACCATTGTGGGAATATTTAGATATATTCGTCGTGTATAAACCGGGTGTTAACGTTTATTATAAATAATTATAAGAAAAACGTTAAATGTATCAAATTATATAAATTTGAAAATCCTAAGAGTGGTATAACATGTAAATGACCTACTGATGATATGCAGACTATCTCTAGTCCGTATGCAGTGTCCTTACTGATAATGAAATGAATTCGCACCTAAACCCATACGGTTACGCGAATTTTAATACCCGTAAACTAAATTTACAATGAAATGTGTAATGCAAGTGAATAGTGAAAACTTTTCCGGCAATGAATAGTGTTCAGTGAATAGAAAAATTTCTGAATGCTTCTCGGAATGTCAAACTGACACCAAAAATGATGAATAGTAAACTGATGAATAGTATTTTGATGAATAGTGTTTGATGAATAGTGTTTTTCCAAAGTTCGGGAAATGACCTGAAATGGTGAGTTGTGACAGTCTTCCACTCTAAAAGGAACTTCGTCCCAAAGTTCAGTTTGTGTTGGTCTCTGAAGTGGTATTGGTGAAAAGATGATGATATTCGAGAATTCCAGCGAATTCTAACGATAGGAATTCGACTTTGCTTCAATTGTTCGACCTAACTGTCCATGATTTCTACTTGTTCTCCTGCAAGGTTTATGTTTGACTTTGAGTTGGATTCCTTTCCAAATGGAATTATGATTGACTAATCTGAAAAGATGATAATACATGGTTGTGTAATCCTGTTGTTCTCTATCAAGGCTCAAGTCTGACGACCACTAGGCCTACTCTGTCTGAAATATTACATGGTCCAGTGTATATCGGGTTTAACTTTCGAAGTTTTCTGAATGATATCATGCCTTTCCTAGGCAGAACTTTCTGTATAACTCTGCTTACCAACTTGAAGTTTTAATGGTTTACAACTTTATCGAACTTGTAACTGATTCTTGATTTGTAGGAAGTTCCTGGTTATTTCATGAATACTTACTGGACTAGTGAGTTGGGCTTTTCCAAATTTCGATCCTTCAATGAATGCTGGCACTTCGACCATAGAGTGCCTCAAATGGTGTAGTCTATATGCTCGTGCGGTAACTATGGTTGTAAAGGAATCTGATTTATGGCAAATGGTTAGTCCAACCATTTCTAGAGTCAATCACTCATGCTCTGAGCATATCTCCCTATGTTTGAATCGTTCTCTAATTTCTGACCATTGGTCTGCAGATGATAGGTGGTGTAGTTCCAAAGGAATCTTAATGTAATCGTTAGGTGTTTGAGGTGAATTAAATTCCTCTATTAGAAATAATTGAAATGGATATCATGAATCTTGTAGAAAACTTACAAGGTTAAGTCCGTCAAAGGGTGTTGTTGAAAATAATAGATTAGGATTAGGATAAGGTTGTGATCCTCTGAAGGATGTCATGAATTGAGTCTCTCTCCACCTACGGTGTTTAGTCTCCATTACTACGATTTTCCCCAAGCTCTATGTCATTAAATCACCAAATCCTAAATGTATAAGTGATGTAATATAGTGATTGATTTTCAAAGTTTGTTTTGAGATTGTGTTTTGTTCATAAACCTTCCCCGAATAAATAAATCTACAAGTTTAAGCAAACGGCTTTCCATGTAACATTTTTCTTGATGTTTCAGAATTTAATAGTTATGCAAGATAGGACAGTTTTCAATATAAGGTGGATAATATGGTTTACCAAAGATCGATGTTTAAGATTTCCTAACAATTCAATAGTTTTGTAAAGGATTAACCAAAAGGAATTTGCTTATCAAAATTAGTGTCTCAGAAAAGTATTTCTTACAAGATATATGTTTTGTATAACTGTAGTTTGGAGAAAAATTCCATTTAGAAGTGAAAGTATTAAGAGGATAAAATAGTCAGGTATGTATGTCTGCACAAAGGCATAGGTGTCTAACATGTTTGGATAAAGTCTATTGGTGAGGACATGTTCAATCTATAGTCTCGGTTAAGAGGTTGGATTTATCTCTATGGTGTGGCTTAGTGAGCACTCGTATCGAAAATAATCCTGTAATTCAGTCAAGCCAATACTTTCTAGATGATAGAATTTTTGGTGATCAGGCCAGTGATAGTGGTTCGAATTGTTTTGTGATATCCTGAGATTTTTGTTGAGTTTTGAATGGTCTTAGTGTACCGAGGGATCCTCCTTATAAATGGTATGGAAAGTCTTTCCTAGGGAGGTCATTGATAATATCCACATATCAATATAGGGAGTAGTGTGCGATAAGTGGCATAGGAATCGATAAAGTGTCAGCTAATTCTATATATATATGGGGATGGGGAAAGGAAATGATAGTGATGGTGAGAAGGGAAGAGACTGTGACAACTGCGACAAAATGATATTGTGATAAAAGAAAATACTGTGATGTAAGTGTATTGTGCATAGACGTAAATGTTCAAGAAATTAAATGACCAGTTGACGTGCTTCCAAGTGGCGGTTCACGTGATGAAAAGTATGAATGTTCTGACAACGAGAGTATACACACACATGCATGAAACATTTGGAAAATGAGTAAAGGATTCAATCCAGATGAGGAAGATGAGGTTTAAGTTTTATGATTCTAAGTATTTAGGATGTTATGTGATAAGTGTTTTTGGTAGATATTTAGTTAGGTTTTTAATGTATTATATTGGTATATGAGAACACAAGGTTAAAATAAATGTCAAGTGGTTTAGGGATGTTTATATGGCCGGTTTTCAATGTGTAAAGGAGAAGAAAAATCGGTTTTGATCACTTAGGAAATGTAGTGTAATAATAATTGTAGTTTAGTGTAAGTATTAGTTATAATCGGGTACCGGGTTTGATAGAAATAAATGTTAACAAAGTTAACCGGGACTTAATAATGTCATAAAAATGTTAAAAATATATTGGGTACAAGTACTGAGTGTTCGGGTGATTATTGTTTAGTTTTCACGAAAACCGTCGTAATATTCATAAGCTCACGTTATAAATAAAATAAATTTCCAAAATACTGGGTAAATGAATGTTATAACTTTTATGATGATAAAATGGATATAAAAATATGTCGGGACCATTGTCGGAATATTTAGATATATTCGTCGTGTATAAACCGGGTGTTAACGTTTATTATAAATAATTCTAAGAAAAACGTTAAATGTATCAAATTATATAAATTTGAAAATCCTAAGAGTTGTATAACATGTAAATGACCTACTGATGATATGCAGACTATCTCTAGTCCGTATGCAGTGTCCTTACTGATAATGAAATGAATTCGCACCTAAACCCATACGGTTACGCGAATTTTAATACCCGTAAACTAAATTTACGATGAAATGTGTAATGCAAGTGAATAGTGAAAATTTCTGAATGCTTCTCGGAATGTCAAACTGACACCAAAAATGATGAATAGTGTTTTGATGAATAGTGTTTGATGAATAGTGTTTTTCCAAAGTTCGGGAAATGACCTGAAATGGTGAGTTGTGACACTACTGTAAACCACTTGTCATGCATAAAACGTAAAGTAACTTAATTTAAATGTTTTTTAAAAGAGTATGATTAAATAAACTTCTAACAACAATGCATACGTACTTATCACTTGATGCTAACAAATATAGAGAGGTAGAGAGAATAACCTTGATTCTGGAAGAGATTTCCATTCATGTGGACAACTCTTTTTCTAGGAAAACATTGATGCTGAAACCATTTCATTTCTTTCTCCAATACTATCGAATGACAGCAACTGTTGCACAACAAAAAAACAAGAGGAAATTGCATAACTCGTCCTTAAGGTTTGGCCAAAAATTGTAGTTTTCGTCCTAAATAGTTTGAAAATGCAGAGATCGTCCCATTTTTAAAACTTTTTGCAAATTTTGGTCCCTATTTAGGATGAAAGCAATTTGACCAAACCTTAGGGACGAAAAGAGGTTTTATAAAGGACCAAATTTTGTCAAAAGGTTTCAAAAAGGGACGATCTCTGCACTTTCATACTATTTAGGATGAAACCTGCAATTTGACTTTAAGGACGATTTATGCAATTTACTCATAAACAATTTAGACTTGATGTTATGTTGTGTAAATGCATGTTATTTTGAATTATCCTAATAAACTAAAATACATAGAACACAGGATGCACAACATAATATAACTGATATATGAGATGAAACTGATTACCACTTTGTCTTGTTGAAGGAGGATTCCCTTCGAAAAAAGGTTGTAAAGTTCCTCTTTCTTGATGGTAGAATAGATTCCTGTATATACATTAACCAATTAATAAACTCATTTTTCATACAGTTACTTACAGTTTATACAATAGTTAAAGGATATAGTTTAGATATATATGAATCAAAATTTACCTGAAATTCCAATGCTTTCTTGAGTTGTATGACCACTTCATTAGCTGTTGGCCGTCTCTCTCTCTTGTGATATAAACATTGAAAGGCAATCATTGTAAATGTAATAAATGACTGTGGCACAATTTGTTCTTTGATACCCTCAAACACTAACTTATCAAGTTTTCCTACATGATAGTGATATTTAGCCAAAAAGGGTAAATAAAGATACTCATCATCCAGTTTTTCGGACGATAGTTTCCCACACAATATGTCAAATAAAACTGCACCCAGTGAGAATATATCAGATTCTTTGGTTAAAAAGCCTGTTTTCGAGTATAGTGGGTCACAATAGCCGATTGTGACTGCAGCATTGTCAATGACTGCATCCTGATTTACTGGACATACTAAGGAAAGCCCAAAATCACTAATTTTTGCTTTCCAATCATCAAACAGTAGAATGTTGCTGCTGTTGATGTCCCTATGTATCACCATTTCTGGACTTGAAACAGTTCCATGAAGGAACTCCAACCCGATTGCAATATCGATGCAAATTTTAAGCCTCGTCACCCACGTAAGACAATCATCGCTCAAGTACCTATCAAGACTTCCTCCAGATGCATACTCGTAAACGATAATCTTTTCATCCTCTTCATCAGAGTAGCCTAAAAGAGTGATGACGTTTTCATGTTTATACTCCATAAGGATGTTAAGCTCTGTCATGAATTGAGCTTCTCTTTCAGCAGACTTCTTATCCAACCGCTTTGCAGCAATGATGTTATGTCCATGAGTATGACCTTTGTATACATTTCCAAAATCTCCATGTCCAATGATATTGTCTTGACTGAAGCTTTGTGTCGCCAACTTTATGTCTTCAAGTGACAGTTTGAGGTTGTCCTTGTGGTTCTCCTGTGAATCATACAATCGATTTGATAAGTGCAAAAAAAAAAAAAAAAAAAAAAAAAAAAAAAAAAAAAAAAGGTCCAAAATGCATTTTAGTACCCGCTCAATTTGGAAAGGTGTGGAGAAGAAAATGATGTTTATGGGATTGAGGAAAAGAGAATTATGTGAAGTTAACTTTATACGCTCATGTAATTTTGTACTTGCTTGGATCTAACATAGTAATTTATTGGTCATCGTAACTAGAGATCGTTTTTGTTACTAGTTCAAATAAAGGTAATGTCAATATGATAAAAATAATAATAATAAGGATCCTATCTGTAGTTTGGCATATACCTGGCAGTATAACGTTTTTTTAAGTTCGTTGATGACAACTTCTATTGTTGGACATTGCGCTTGAGTTTCTGCCACACATCGAAATGCAATTTCTAAAAATATGTCCAAAGACTCTTTATCAGGTCCTTTACTAAGAGAAAAGACACTTTCATCAGTTTCTTCCTTTATCTTTGGATCAACAATTTCAATTAGTGTTCCCTTCTCAAAATGATCTCTTGCAATGGGTGCAATTCCCTTCTCATTCACTTTTGTGTATACTGCATCATAGGCCAGACTCCCGGTCAAGATCTCAAGTAACACTACTCCAAAAGAGTAAATGTCTGATTTTTTATTCAATCTTCCATATTTCTGATATTCTGGATCCAAATACGTTTTTGTACCTGCAATCATATTGGTATTGATAGTGCTGGCCTCTTGATTTGCTGGGTGGAATTTAGAGAGCCCAAAATCAGCAATCTTGGCCTCCCAATTATCGCCCAGTAGAATATTCGCGCTCTTGATGTCACGGTGAATTATCTTGAGTTTATCCTGATCCATGTTGGTGTGAATGTAATGCAATCCATGTGCAATATCAGCACATATTTTCAAACGTTGCATCCAAGTAAGATTAGTCATCTTATCACTATTTCCCAGATAATCTTCCAAACTTCCTTTAGAAGCAAGCTCATAGACAAGGATCATGTGATCACGTCCTTCATCGCAAAAGCCAAGAAGAGTGATTATATTATCGTGTTTACATCTAGTCAGCGTTTCAATTTCTGCAATGAACCCTTGTTCTCCTTGAGTATTGAAGATTCGTTTTATTGCTACAGTGCTTCGTTTCTTGGGAAGATCACATTTATTCTCTCCATATACCAATGATGATTTACTGCTATCAAAATGTTCGAGTTGTGCCTTGTATACCATACCATATCCACCTTCCCCGATGCAATATCTGTCGGAAAAATTCTCGGTAGCCAACTCTATATCATTAAGTCCAATCTTCAAGTGTTCCAAGTTCTTCCACTGCAACATAAACAGCATAATTGCTAGTAAGATATGGGAGTGAAATTATAAAGAAACTGGTCTTAAAACTGAAAGAAATCTACAGAATGTGAACATTTCAATCTAAAGAAAACATTGTGATGTTAATTAACGGGCCCTTAGTCCCAATATATACCATTAACGGCTTAAAAATGATTTGTGATTTGTGAGTGTGACTATGTGTCAAGTATATGGTGTCTTGATTTCTGAATTTGGGTATTGATCATGTGGTAGCAAGTAAGTGGTTGGTGTTGGAATTATGATATCATGACATTCATATAAAATAAACCAAACACATCAAGTGAGCATAGCGGAAGCAATTATAACAAGATCATATAACATGTAATTAATTAATCAATAATAAATAGTAAACATACCTTTGTGATTCTAGCCCGAACAAGAATCAAATTGCAATCTTCAAATCAAGAACCCTAATTAGGGTTTATGTGGATTATAAGAATTACCCCTTACCTCTTTTGTAATTCAATCAAAGAATCAAACAATAGTGTGTTTGAATCGCGTTCTTGTACACACGTACTAATTCAAGTAAAAGTTTATGCAAGTAAATTAAACACAAAACTTTGTTTAGTTAAAGAAAATCTAAAATCTTAAAGGGTTTAGGTTTAGGATCGATTGGGACAAGAGAAGTAGAGAAAACACCAAGATGTGTGTGTACAAGTTATAAGAAAACAATGCATCTTGGGTTTGCTTATATACTAATTGAAACTTGGAGCTCAAGGCACAAAGGAGGTGGGAACCTCCCTTTGGCCGATCGGTTTAGGAGTCCCCAAGGGATTCCGGAACCTTCCCTTGTTTCCAAATATTCATTAGTATTACTTTCCTAATCTTCGTCTAACGGTCATTAGTCATTCTCCGTTAAATACTAACGGTCATTACTAGTTTTGTGTTTATGAATAATTATGTATATATAACATTTATAAATAATTATTTCTTTTACTCTTCATACGTATTGTGTGCAATCCCGCGATCTCGAGTTCGATCCTAACACACGTCTATTATTATAATGTCTATAAAACAAACAGCTCCCACTTAGACATATCATAATAGTGTGATCACATCGGTTAGCGTCTTGCAACACGCCGATGCCTCTAGTACAACTCGAGTAAGGCTCCTGGAAAACCTTTTAATGATTTCTCATTATTATTATCCCTTTGTTTCTAATACGATGTTAATAAGGATATGGATCTAGGTCATTCCTTAATTAACCATTCTGTTTCTCGCTATTAGAAATTGACAAGATTACCAAATCTTCTGAACCTTTCAGAAAAGACCTTGGGCGTGGCCACGCAAACACCTTGACAACCCTACGAGGGGCCCAGCAGTATTAAACTCCAAAAATTAATTTGAATGAACAAATTCTTTATTGATTACAAGCAAAACACACAAACTTTGTAACACTTCCGAAAACAACCCTTATGACTACCAGTTACGTATAGCGTTAAGTTGTTCCACAAAAATGTACTACATTCATGACCGTTATCTTGTATCTCAAGTCTAAGGATAACTTCTTATGATTTACTTAATGACAAGATCCATAAAGTAACATCATATAGTCGGGATAAGTCCTATATTCAGTATCATCGAATATCATCTGAAATGGCATGACTACGCATCAATATACTTTAAGTATATTATACCAACCTTCAGATTTGTCTTAATTTAATAATATTCCCATATTATTAACTGACAACGGACAATTTAAGAATAACATTTATTCATAGATTTAAACATGCAAAAATAGGACAACAATAATTAACAATAGAAATAAACATACCAACATACTTTATTTCATTAAAATAATAATTGTTTACAATATCCTTTATCCAAATACTAATCACAGTTATGCATGAAACTACTAGCTAATTTAAGCCCAATTCCATTGGCTAATTCATTAAGCTTTTCTTTCGCCAAAGCCTTAGTGAATGGATCAGCTAAGTTATCATCTGTGTGAACTTTCAGCAGATTTATTTCACCTTCGTTAACCTTTTCACGAACAAAGTGATACTTCCGTAGAAAATGTCTGGTGCCTCTCATGACTCCAGGTTCATTGGCAAATATGATTGCAGCAGAATTGTCACAATACATATTAATAGGTAATTCAATTGAAGGCATAACACCAAGACCTGAAACGAATTTCCTAATCCAAACAGCCTCCATAGCAGCTTCTGAAGCAGCAATGTATTCATCTTCTGTTGCAGACATCGCAATTGTACTCTGCTTCTTGCTCTTCCAGTCTACTGCTCCTCCATTGATAACAAAGACATAACCCGTCTGAGACTTCGAATCATCTTTATTACTTTGAAAGGACGCATCGCAGAAACCTGTAACATAAAGTTCTGCAGCTGGTTCTCCACCATATACCAAAAACATATCTTTTGTATTTCTCAAATACTTAAGAATATGCTTAACAGCAATCCAATGTTTTTCACCTGGATTCTGTTGAAATTGACTGGTGATACTTTGAGCAAATGCCACATCTGGCCTTGTGCATTTTACCGCATACATAATAGATCCCACAGACGAAGCATAAGGAACTTTACTCATGCGAGCCACCTCAGCAGGTGTTGAAGCACAAAACTCATCACATAAGCCATGTTTTACTTCCATCGGCAAATATCCTTTCTTGGAATTTTGCATATTGAACCTTTTCAATATTTTGTCAATGTAAGCACTTTGACTTAATCCAATTAACCGCCTTGATCTATCTCTATAGATTTTGATTCCCGGAATGCATGCAGCTTCTCCTAAATCTTTCATGGAAAAGCACTTTCCAAGATATGCCTTAACTTTTTGCAAACTTGGAATGTCTTTTCCCATGATCAATATGTCATCAACATATAAGATTAGGAAAATTACATTATCACTCCCACTAGCTTTGTGATACACACATGGCTCATCTAGATTCTGAGTAAATCCAAACTTTTTGATTTCAGCATCAAATCTCTTGTTCCATTGTCGTGATGCTTGCTTCAATCCATAAATGGATCTCTGAAGTTTGCATACACGATTTGGAAACTTTGGAATTTCAAACCCTTCTGGTTGTGCCATATAGATGTCTTCATCTAGATGACCATTTAAGAAAGCGGTTTTCACATCCATTTGCCATATCTCATAGTCATAGTACGCTGCTATAGCTATGAGAATTCTTATAGCTCTTATGTCTGCTACAGGAGAAAAAGTCTCCTCGTAATATATTCCAAAAGTTTGAGTAAAACCTTTAGCAACTAGACGAGCCTTATAAGTGTGTGCATTTCCATCCATGTTAGTCTTAATCTTGAACAGCCATTTACTCCCAACTACCTTGGCAACAGGAGGAAGGTCTACTTCTTGCCAGACTTCATTATCATGCATGGATTGTATTTCCCCATTCATAGCAACTTTCCATTTTTCCTTTTCAGGACCATTAATGGCAGCTCTGATGGGATGTTTGTTAGTACAAGTTTTAAATTTATAAGAGTGAATTACCAAATCTAGAAACAACACATACGAGCAAGTGTACTCGATCGTTATAGCAAGATATGATGGTAAGTCGGGATCGTTCACAGGGATTTGTGAGTGAATCGAAATATAAGTCTAAAAGTAAATCTCTAATGTACGCAAATATGATAATAAGCAAATTCAAAAAATTAAAAACTACACTTGTTTAGACTAGTTTTCTACTTAATGACACACATGATTGTGATAACTTTTGATGACATGTTGGTTGAGATAATTAGATGGTGATCTAATCTATTGTTTCTACAAGTTAAACCTTCGTCAAGATTTTAGTTCATAAAAACAAGCTTTAGGTGTAAACCAATCAATTCAAGATCTATCCAAGGTTCATAAGGTATGGTGGATATCTTAAACACAAGACAAACTTTTATTACCAATCAAATACTCTTAGGAAATGGTCAATACAAAAGGTAACCTCTTCATAGACAAAAAGGTCACAATCGTTTATAAACATTTAAACTTTCGTCCTACTAAAGGTTTACAAACAATCCGATTTGATGATATAAAAGAATTCTTATTACAATCATACTTCTTGTTTCTTTGTTTAGTCAAGAATAATTATGGTGAGAAACAATCATTCATAGACAAATGATTATAACTAGTTGAGTAATAACAAATCTTTCAACCTTTGAAACTATTATCAATTAGTTAACCTTGGCTAAACAAATGTCACGATGAAACTTAAGGTACAATTGGTTCTTAGGATTGACTTGAAATTGAATTAAAACATGTTATCACAATCATCACTATCACTAAGTGTAAAACATCATCAAAACAAGTGTAAAAAGATTACTAGCCCCTCATGGCAAACATGCAAATAAACTCAGAATATTTAACATAAGAATCCATAGTTATAAGTCTTACAATGCTTTGAAATTGATAACAAATGACAAGGTATTGATAACCTAAGAGTTGGTGATGATTTCTTGAGATTTTTGGACTCCAAATGTTGCTTCCTTGGTCCTCCAAAGTTCCTGGTTCTTTCTGCACGAATTTTCCTCCTTAGAGAGCTAGAAGATGATGATAATTGTATGTAGTAATGAGAGTAAATGGTATCTTCAATTGTGTGTTGAATGGTGTTGAGTTATGCACTTTTGAAGTCCCCCGTAGGCTTGTCCAACACTCTTGGTCATAAATAAGAACTTAAATGCTTGAACTTGGACAATAAGACACTAAAAAGGGCCTAGAACCTTGGGACAAAAGACCAAGATTCGTGTACAAAAGTTGGCAAAAACATGCAGAACTAACCAACCGATCGGTTACGGGTTGGCACCGATCGGTTGGTGAAAGGTACTTATGGCCATCCGATCGGTTTCACACCAACTGATCGGATGGTAATTTTTGGCAGCTTTGGACTTTGACTTTGACTTGTGTAGCTCTTTATGTACTATCCAAACTTGATTAACTTCTGAACTAGGAACTTTGAGATGAAAAAACTTAGATTCTCATATGAATTACTTCATAGATTGGACTTTTGAGCTTGGGAATCTTCGTGTAATCGCGTATACTTCACTTCCTTCACTTTTTTCTCCATTTTTCCTGCATTTGGCTAAATATGCTACAAACATACTTTGATACGATTTAGTGGCAAAAGCATATAAAAACAACCAAATAACATACACAAAAACACTAATAACGCTTATAAAAACATGTTAACTTTGAGCGTTATCAAATCCCCCACACTTAAACTTTGCTTGTCCTCAAGCAAATCTAGAAGAAAACTAAATATCCATATGGTAACCAAAAATGATTAGAAAAATGTGATGCAAATCTACCAAGTACAAGTACAAGATGAGATTCAACTTTTTAAGCTTTAGTAGTGAAAAATCGAGATGTTTGACAATACCCAATGATTTTCTTGCTTGATTAACATTTCTAAACACCTCACGAAATAGAAATAAAGTATAATTCACTCAATCACTCATTTATTTAGGTAGTGGAGTAAATAAGAGACATCACACTCATTGCTCAGTCATGATCTAATTATTACCATAAGCTTGTACAAGAAACAAAACTATACCGCAGTGGCGTAAGCACCAAGTCTACATATCAAAGAGGTCTTTTATTCGGGTTATAATGTAAGGCTTAGGGTTGTACCAGGCTTATGTTTAAACATCTCATACAAAAACATAATAGATTACTGGCGCGAGTTCTTGATTACTCAAAAACCGGATGGTCACTACAATATTCTTGTACTTGATATTCTCACAAAGCCATTACAATATCTGGATAGGTAAAGTAATTTGGTAAGGGTAGGGATAAGGCATGGGAATATTTACGAAATTGTTTTTAAACAAAAATAAAATAAAGTCTAAGTCCCATTGTTGCTAGTCACCAAACAAACCACGAACCCATAAATGATTATAGTTACAATCTTCCTCTTCTTCAAATAACGATACATCGATTCGCCATAACAATATTCTTCATACTTAGCACATCGGCTAACAACATATCACAAGATTTCCTCTATTCACATATATAGCACATTTGCTATAATTGTCACCTTATAGTTATGATAACTTTTTTTTTTTTTTTTTTTTTTTTTTTTTTTTTTTTTGCAAATAAACTCCCTCACACTTCGCATAAGCATCACCACAACAATACAAATAAGAAGCTGCAGTCTCCGTCTTTGTCGGAATGGCACACACATGATTGGTGAAGTGTGGCTAACTAATAATCATTAAAACTATCCAACAACCAAGCAACTAGCAACCCACCATTTAGACTTTGACAAGGGTTAGGCTAAGGTTTAAAGTGTAAAATATTTTTTTATTTTTCTCGATTTATCAAAAACGAAAAGGATGGCTCAAAGGGTGTAACTAAGGGTATCTAGCGCTAAAAATGAACGCTAACAAAAAGGGTTAAAAATTGGAAATTAACTAATCAATATGACTAGCTAAAAATCAATAATGAAGGCTATTTGGTTAAAATCCTAAAGTTGCCTCTTATCACGTATGTATACTTATATTACAAAAATGTAATCTCACAACGGTCTCATAATGATTTACAAGCACAAGTTCTAGAATAAATAAAATCACCGGCACAATCATAACAAAAGATTCAAGCATAAAAGATGTATGCTAGATATGAAATAGGCTCAAATCCTCACAATTTAGTGGAAAGGGTTATAATATGCGCTAGCAAATGTTATCAATCCCAGAATGGATTGCAATATTAATCGGGACACATCTCAAATTTTTCAAAAATTACTAATTTTTACCATTGGTTTGATCCAGTTATTCTAATAAATTATTCCTAAAAGCGTGAAAACAACTAGATTATAAGGACAAACAAAATTTAAAAATTAAATCGATATTAGACTTAATTTCTTATTTTACCTACTCACCCCCCCCCCCCCCCCCCACACTTAAGTTAAACATTGTCCTCAATGTGATAAACGAAAAAGCATGAAAGTAGGGAAAATGAGAGAATAAACCGTGATATCCAGTGTTATCCAATCTTCTGTTTCTTGTAGTCAACACCTGTATTTATTAGAAACAAAAACAAACAAACAAAAAGCATTGCAATTTTATTCAAATTAGTGGCACACCCCCACACTTAAGTTTGACCAAGTAGTAAAACTTTGGGGGTATAAACACTGAAAATCAAAAACAAAAAAATAAAAATAAAACACACGGGTTGCCTCCCGAGAAGCGCTTGTTTTATTAACAAGTCCTCAGCCGGACTTAAACTTCGAAAGAGATTATAAGGTTTTAGTGTTATGTTTCCTTTTAGGGATATACAACACATTTCCTATCACAATTCCCTCACCTGTTTCACCTATGTTATCTAATTTAACATTTTCCCATGTTCTGGGAAGAGCATCATAGATAAAACCATTACTGTGTGCCCAAGGAACCATTTCCTTGTGTGGAGCCATGAATGTGATAGCTTCATATTCAAATTCGGATGAAATTTCCTTATTAGAAATCATGTTTAATTGCTCCTTATCATAATAGAGTTTAATTTGGTGCCCATTTACAGTGAAACTTCCACCATGTTTGTCATAAAGTTCAACATACCTGATGGAAATCCATGTTTCACTATATATGGTCCAAACCATTTTGGTTTAAGTTTCGGAGCTTTAAACTTGTATTTCATATTGAAAAGCAGAACTTTATCTCCAGCTTTGAATTGTTTTCGAATTCTTAGCTTCCTATCGTGATAAGCTTTGGTTCTTGCTTTGTATAGCTTGGAGTTTTCATAAGCTTGAAGTCTTAACTCATCAAGTTCATGTAATTGCAAAAATCTCTTTTCTCCAGCTATTTTTAAATCAGGATTACAACTTCTTAACGCCCAGTAAGCACGGTATTCAAGTTCGAACGGTAGATGACATGTTTTCCCATACAGAATTCTGTACGGTGTCGTACCAATTGGTGTCTTATATGCCGTACGAAATGCGCATAGAGCGTCATCTAATTTCCTTGACCAAACGGAAGGATTGTCTTTAATCATTTTTTCAAGTATTCTTTTTATAGCTCTATTGGTATTTTCGACTTGACCACTAGTTTGTGGATGATAAGCTATAGAAGAACGATGATGAACTCCATATCGTTTCATTACTTTCTCCATTTGTTTATTACAGAAATGGGATGCTCTATCACTTATTAAAGCTTTAGGAATTCCATAGCGAGCGAAAAGCTTTTTGAGAAAGTTGACAACAACTCGTGCATCGTTAGTAGGAAGAGCTTCAGCTTCAACCCATTTAGAAACATAATCGATTACAACGAGGATATATTCGTATTTGTGTGATTTAGGGAAGGGTCCCATGAAATCAATTCCCCAAATATCGAATATTTCACAGACTTGAATGCTCTTTTGAGGCATTTCGTCTCTTCGAGAAAGGTTACCGGATTTTTGGCACGCATCACAGTTTTGAACAAGAGTATACGCTTCTTTGAAAATTGTAGGCCAATAGAATCCAGTATCAAAAACTTTTCTAGCGGTAGTGGAAGGACCATAATGTCCCCCAGTTGGGCCATGATGACATTCATCGAGAATTTTTCTTGTTTCGGCACCCGAAACACATCTTCGTATCATTCCATCCTTGCACATCTTAAAAAGATAAGGTTTCTCCCAATAATAGTGTTTTAGTTCTGAAAAGAACTTACTACGTTGGTAGTAACTCATCCCTTTTTTAAGAATGTCTCCTGCAAGATAATTTGCGTAATTTGCAAACCATGGTATTTCCTCATCATCGTCTTTATCTATCGTCATGAGAGTTTCTTCTGGAAAAGAATCATTAATTTCATTTTCTTTTAATTCTTCCAAATTTGGATTCTCGAGACGTGATAAATGATCAGCTGCAAGATTTTATGCTCCTTTCTTATCTTTTATTTCGATATCAAATTCTTGCAGTAATAAAATCCATCTGATAAGACGTGGTTTTGCATCTTGTTTGTTAAACAAATATTTGAGTGCGGAATGATCGGTAAAAACTATCGTTTTTGAAAGCACAAGATAAGATCTGAATTTGTCGAATGCAAAAACTACGGCTAATAATTCTTTCTCCGTAACCGTATAGTTTTGTTGAGCATTGTTGAGTGTTTTACTAGCAAAGTAAATAGGACAAAAATGTTTTCCTTCACGTTGTCCTAAAACAGCTCCAACAGCGAAATCGCTTGCATCACACATGAGTTCAAATGGTAGTGACCAATTAGGTGAAACCATAATTGGGGCACTAGTCAATTGACTTTTCAATGTTTCGAAAGCTTTAATGCAGTCAGCATTGAAATCAAATACAGAATCCTTTTCTAGAAGTTTAGTCATAAGACGTGATATTTTTGAAAAATCTTTGATAAATCGGCAGTAAAAACCGGCATGTCCAAGAAAACTTCTAACGGCTTTAACGTTAGTTGGTGGTGGTAATTTGGTGATAACATCTATTTTAGCTTTGTCTACTTCCATCCCTGAACTTGATATTTTATGTCCTAACACAATTCCTTCAGTCACCATGAAATGACATTTTTCCCAATTAAGAACTAGATGTGCAGCTTCACATCTTTCAAGCATTTTATCGAGATTGGAAAGACAGGTTTCAAAAGAATCACCAAAAACTGAAAAGTCATCCATGAAAACTTCCATAGATGTTTCAAGCATGTCTTGAAATATTGCTATCATACACCTTTGAAAAGTTGCAGGTGCATTACATAGACCAAAAGGCATACGCCGGTAAGCGTAGGTTCCAAAAGGACATGTAAATGTGGTTTTCTCTTGATCGACTGGATCGATAGGAATTTGGAAATATCCCGAAAAACCATCAAGGAAGCAAAAGTATTTGTTTCCTGCTAATCTTTCGAGCATCTGATCCATGAACGGTAAAGGAAAATGATCTTTCCTGGAGGCTTTAATAAGTTTTCTGTAATCAATACATACTCGCCATCCAGTGACAGTTCTAGTAGGAACTAACTCATTCCTTTCGTTTTTCACTACAATCATTTCTTCACAATTAATTTTGTTTTTGCAAAAATCAGGACTAATTCCTGGAATATCAGAAGTTTTCCACGCAAAAGCGCGTTTATGCTTCCTAAGAACAGAAACGAGTCTTTCTTTTTGATTTGTTTTGAGCAACGACGATATGACTACTGGAAGAAGTGAATTTTCTTCTAAATAAGCATATTCGAGATCATTGGGAAGGGTTTTTAGTTCCAAATCAGTGGGTGGTTCTTCTAGAGATGATTTGATTTTCAATTGATCTTTATCAATGATATCTTCAAATTTCTCTTCTTCCTCTTCTTCTTCTTTTATTTCCATGAATTCCTCAAATTCATTATCAGAATCTGTTTCACTAATCTTTTCTGAAGTAGTCATGAATGGTTTCGAATCGTCAAGTAATGCATCTAATTCTTCTTCAGTGACTTCATCAATTACATCGATGTTATAGCATGTGTCATCACTGGAATTTGGATATTTCATTGCTTTATCGATTAAGAACGTGATTCGATCTTCTCCTACTCCAAGATTTAGTTCTTTACCTTTAACTTTAATTATTGCATCAGCAGTGTTTAAGAAAGGTCTTCCTAAGATTAAGGGTACTCGACTATCTTCTTCCATTTCTAAGATGACAAAATCCACAGGAAAAACAAATTTACCAACTTGAACAAGCATATTTTCAGCAACCCCAACAGGATATTGGTATGTATGGTTGGCTAATCGTATACTCATCTTAGTAGGTTTCAATGTATTGATGGAAAGTTTAGAATACAACGAATAGGGCATCAAATTGATACTTGCACCTAAATCGGCTAAAGCATCACATGTGATGTTGTTTCCTAATGTACATGGTATAAGAAAACTTCTGGGATCTCCAAGTTTTGGTGGAATTTTGTTTTGAATTATAGCAGAGCATTCTTCATTGAGAACGGTAGCGGAAATTTATTCTAACTTGTTTCGATTATTAAGAAGTTCTTTCAAAAATTTCCCATAATTGGGCATTCCAGCTAGAACATCAACGAGTGGTACGTTAATTCTAACTTCTTTAATCATCTCTAAAAACTTCTTATTTCGCTCCTCTCTTTTTTCTTTTCTTAGGGCTTGTGGATATGGTATTTTTGGTGTATAAGGCTTTATTGGTGGAACGGTTGGTTTTTGAGTTGGTTCTTTTTCAATTGCTTCTTCCTCTTCAGCTTCTTCCTCTTCTTCTTGAATAAGAGTATTATCGGTAGGAATGGGTGGTGGATCATATGAAAGACCACTTCGAGTGAATACAGCATTGATATGCTCATTTCTGTTGTGTGGTGGACGATAATTCTTATCGTTTGATCCAGATGGTTTTGGATTGGATTGGGTGTTACTTGGTAATGTACCAGGAATTCGAGAAGAAAATTGATCAGAAAGTCTACCAAATTTTTGTTCAAGATCCTGAATAGAAGCTTGATGATTTTTCTGACCTTGCTCAACTTTGGTTTTGAGATTGAAAAATTGAGTTTTTACAAACTCATTTGTGGTTCTTTGAGCATTTACGAATTCTCGCATCATTTTTTCGAAATTAGATTCTTCCTTTTTATCTGAATTTGTTGGGTTTGGATTTTCTGTTCGAGGTTGAAAATCACGGTTGTTATCCCTTTGTTGGCGATCTTGCCAATTTCCAGAACTTCTTCCGTAATAATTACCACGAAAACCTACTCCACGATATCCTCCTTGGACATAATTGGCTTCCCCTTCTTTGGGTCCATTCATAGGTTGGTCATCACACTCGGATGATGTGTGATTTCCTCCACAATTATTACAGCCATCTCGCATTTCTTTCATTTCTCCTTTTATATCTTTATATTGCGAGTCCATTTTAGAAGACAAGGCTTCTATTTTGTCCATGAGTTTTGAATTATCAGAACTTTCGACAAAAGCAACGGTTTTCCGTAAGGGTTTGGTTTTGGAATCTTTTGACCAATCGAGTTTAAGAAGTACTCGATCTTCAAGAAGTTGATATGCCTCATTTGGTGTTTTGTAAAGGAAAATTCCTCCGGCATCAAGGATTGCTTGAGATGATTCATCAAGACCATGATAAAAGATTTGGATTATTGTTCCTCGTCCTAAATTATGACCATGACAACTACGAAGCAAATCTTTCATGCGAAGCCAAGCTTCAACAAGAGATTCATTAGGATTTTGTGAAAAAGCACGGATTTCTCCCATTAACCTATCATACATGGCAGGTGGAAAGAATCGGCTTACAAAAGCTTGCCTCATCTCCTCCCAAGTATTAATAGTTCCTGGGGTTAATTCGTTATACCATACTTTGGCATCTCCGGCGAGTGATGATGGAAAAAGTTTGAGCTTGATAGCATCGACATTAGTGTCTCCATAACGAAACATGCCACAAATTTCAATGAATTCGGCAATGTGTTTATGCAGATCGGCCCGCGAACGGCCATCGAATTGACGGTCTTTGATCATAGAAAGATGGTGACCTTTAACGGTAAACTTTTCACCAAGGTCGGCGACAACAATAGCAGCTCCAGGAGTGGGTGCTATGGTTCTATTGGCGGCCCACATGGGTAAATCGTCAGCCATGGGTAATGGTTCAAAAAGATTAGAAATTGGATGTTCTTCGGAAAGATTATCAAACCAATTAAGAATAGTTGAAGATCTCTTCTTACGAAACAAACTTTCGGGATCGGATAAAGGTGTACTAAGCTTTTTAGTAGTAGAACGAGTGTTCATACAACTATCAAGAGAATCGAATTAATTACCTAAACAAAAGAACAAGAAAAATAAAAAATAAAAACAGAAAATTTTCAAACCGAATCGGTTGAGAATCAAACCGATCGGTTGGACGCTACGGTAAAATTAAAATGTGAGAAACCGAATCGGTTGGAAGAGAAACCGATCGGTTTGTTGCTACGGATTTTTTTTATTTTTTATTTATTATTATTTTTTTTTAAGAAAACGAACACGAAAAGAAACGGACTTTTAAAACTTAAAGAAACACGATCAAAATCCCCGGCAGCGTCACCAAAAACTTGATGGGATGTTTGTTAGTGCAAGTTTTAAATTTATAAGAGTGAATTACCAAATCTAGAAACAACATATACGAGCAAGTGTACTCGTCCGTTATAGCAAGATATGATGGTAAGTCGGGATCGTTCGCAGGGATTTGTGAGTGAATCGAAATATAAGTCTAAAAGTAAATCTCTAATGTACGCAAATATGATAATAAGCAAATTCAATAAATTAAAAACTACACTTGTTTAGACTAGTTTTCTACTTAATGACACACATGATTGTGATAACTTTTGATGACATGTTGGTTGAGATAATTAGATGGTGATCTAATCTATTGTTTCTACAAGTTAAACCTTCGTCAAGATTTTAGTTCATAAAAACAAGCTTTAGGTGTAAACCAATCAATTCAAGATCTATCCAAGGTTCATAAGGTATGGTGGATATCTTAAACACAAGAAAAACTTTTATTACCAATCAAATACTCTTAGGAAATGGTCAATACAAAAGGTAACCTCTTCATAGACAAAAAGGTCACAATCGTTTATAAACATTTAAACTTTCGTCCTACTAAAGGTTTACAAACAATCCGATTTGATGATATAAAAGAATTCTTATTACAATCATACTTCTTGTTTCTTTGTTTAGTCAAGAATAATTATGGTGAGAAACAATCATTCATAGACAAATGATTATAACTAGTTGAGTAATAACAAATCTTTCAACCTTTGAAACTATTATCAATTAGTTAACCTTGGCTAAACAAATGTCACGATGAAACTTAAGGTACAATTGGTTCTTAGGATTGACTTGAAATTGAATTAAAACATGTTATCACAATCATCACTATCACTAAGTGTAAAACATCATCAAAACAAGTGTAAAAAGATTACTAGCCCCTCATGGCAAACATGCAAATAAACTCAGAATATTTAACATAAGAATCCATAGTTATAAGTCTTACAATGCTTTGAAATTGATAACAAATGACAAGGTATTGATAACCTAAGAGTTGGTGATGATTTCTTGAGATTTTTGGACTCCAAATGTTGCTTCCTTGGTCCTCCAAAGTTCCTGGTTCTTTCTGCACGAATTTTCCTCCTTAGAGAGCTAGAAGATGATGATAATTGTATGTAGTAATGAGAGTAAATGGTATCTTCAATTGTGTGTTGAATGGTGTCACAACCCGCTATTTCCCAGATCAATACTATTTTCTAAACTCGATTTATCTATTTTAAGACTTACTTGAGAACGGTTTACGTTTATTTTATTTTTAATAAACGTAAAGTTATGAACGAACATAAAAGTACACTATGGCATTAGGTTACATTTAGCCTATGTCACCATATTTTATACCCAAGACTCCTTTTCGTGATTTAATTGTTGAAGCAATTATACCATTTATTAGTTACGAATATTTATTTAACAAACGTTTTACCTATACAAATGATCACACGAGGTACCCAATGCTCCTAATAAATATTTTTAATACATTCTCACCCTCCCTAAATTAGTACAAAAGTGTCAAAAATTATTTTCTTACACTTTTATAATTCTTTTACTAAACCCACTTAATTATACGTATTTAACGTTGACTACTAAACCAGTACCCAATACATATTTATAACACCCAATACATACTTGAAATACATTTTTACATAAAATTTAACATTTCACTTTACTTTTTTTTATATATGCCGCCCCCCTCATTTTTTTTTAGAAGACAATACATTCAATTTACTTGACCAAATTATACTAATAATTCAACCATGAGACAAAGACCAAGTGGAATGTGTGCTTGACCAAAATTGTGTCTCCTACTTTCCCTTGTTTCACGCCAAGATCAGGCCACCTTAGCCAACAAAGAATTTTCTACTCTAGATTTCTTTTTGACCATCACTTTGAATATCCCATGTATATAAGACACTAACTTACTTGCAACTTAAAAATACCAAAGAAAAGAAAATATCACCACCCTCATACCCACTTACCAATCGGCCAAGGATAGGAACCAAGGAGGAGGGAAAACTTTGGCAAGATATAGTTATTTTCAAGACATATTCGGGTAGTATACTTATATTTTGGAGCTTCGGGATACCCATTGTGATCACATCTTTCTACCTACTTATATACATACACTACTAGTGAGTCTAAAAATCTTTCTCTATATTTTACTTGCACATCTTGATGATTATAGAGCATGATTATGTTGATATTCAAACTTATATACCACATTTATCACCCATTACATATATGTTTGTTTATGATCCTTGTGATTTTTAAACATGTTTAACATGAATATTTCTTGCTAAAAATGGCTAGGTTCAAGTCCTAACTCATATTGGATTTTCTTGTACAAGTTAAGGTTTAAATAAATTATATGCGATTTATATGTTTTCCTACACTTAGTTTAATTATTCTTGAGGTTTGACATATATATTAGGTTATTAATATAATCTTGACACTGTTGATATTGTTGGAAGTCGTAGAAGTGTTAGGATGATTTTTGGGAGTTGATTTAACTAGACTTCAAGTGATAAAAGTAAGATTTGGTAACTTATATATGTTGCTGTTCCGAAACTGCTTCTACAGAAAAATGAGTTTTCAAAACATAAGATTTGGTTACATGTATAGAAAATAGACTTAATAATGAGAACATAGCCGCTTGAATGGGTTAAAACGGACTTATAACGAAAAAGTTATGTTATTTTCAAGATAGACGACGAAGATGATTATTTTCTGAAAACTGTACAATTTGTCCATACTTTCGAGCTATGAAAACTGAGATTAATTGATGTCTAGACTAGCCGGGACCTTGAAAAGCTTAAAGTATACTTGAATACCTTCGTGGGGATATATAAAACTTAGAAAACGGACCTAAAATGAGTAAGTTGTGATTTCCGAAGATTTTGACGAAACCTATCATTTTGACAGCTTTGTAAAAAGCTGATGGAAAAATAAAAAGGAGACTTTTGAGTATTTTTATACATTTTTAGCCGTAACGACATACTCGGAACCACTAGTAACTTGTGTATATTATTTAGGAGCATTAGGCGAATTATAAAACGAACATAACATGAAAACTATCGATAAAGCACGAGACCGGAAAAATATATATTTTCAGTTACTATTCACAGCTTTTACTTATAAATTGTTTAACGTCAAGATAAGCACAACGGACTTGAACCTTAGCAAACATTTAGACGTTATGACAATTTCATTGACAAAAGTACATATTCTTATTACTAAATTACTTTACGAACATATATGGGTGATAAATGGATTTCATAAAATACATACATTGCACATTACATTATTCTAAGGCAACTTATATATTTTTAGGTTGCCGTAGAGTCTTTCACGTTTGAACACTCCTTTCACTTTCCGATATATTCGATTTACGTTGATTGCATACGGTGAGTTCATAACCCCTACTTTTACTTGTTTTACAACTGTTTTGGGGGAAGATACATGCTCATTACTATTTAAATTCAATGCTTGTTTTACTTGAACGCGATTTACTTTCTCAAACATTACTGGATGGTTGAAATACTTGATTGATTACTTGAATACCTTATGAATTACTTATTCCATCCTTGATTACTTTCTTATGGATACAAGTTCTTGCTTTTGCGGACATAAATACAAATCTGTTACTTTGCCTGAGTTACCTATTACTGCCACTGAAGTCCCCTTTATCATGAACCGTTAATTACATGCGTGTGAGCGCGAATGCTGTGGATAGATCTATTTGGGTTGACACCCCGTCCGAGTTGGTCGCGCCAACCTGTCAAACGGACGCATATCATTCGGATTACTCCCGAGTGTCTGGCAAACACTTGCAAGGGGCATTATTATGATTGATTTCATACGATTACGTCGAGCTTCGGGGTCATGAGCTTAGGCACTGTATACCTTATTTTTGGCTGTGACGTTGTATTTGTTATATTGTCTTGCCTTCCGCAAAATACTTGTTTACCGAAAATGCTTGTTTACTGGAAATACTTGTTTCCCGAAAATACTTGTTTACCGAAAATGCTTGTTTACTGGAAATACTTGTTTACGGAAAATACTCGTTTACTAAAATCTATGAACTCACCAGCTTTATGCTGACGTTTTAGCATGTATTTTCAGGTTCTTAAGGCGTTATCTTACCTTTGGAGGCTTTTGGCATGGCATGGTCATAGAAGACTCTGATAACTAATTGGGACCGCTTTAACTAAATTATGGGCCTATTTCCACACCTCTTTTATAATATGTAAAATAAATGCTTTTGATAACAACTTTCATTCTAAATAAATGAAATGAAACCATTCTTTGTACCTTATGTTATGATACCAATTGAGTTGCACCCCAGTGACATGTAAGCTTCCGCTGGACCCGATTTCTGGGGGTGTGACAGATTGGTATCAGAGCCTCGGTTATAGAGAACTGGGTATTTCTAAAACCTAGACTATAACCACTTTAACAAAAACTTAACCCTATGACCGCCACATGCCTGCCTGCCAAGCCACTGCCTTACTTGATATTTTACTTAATGATCTATGTGACGTAACTATGTGTTATACCTTGCTATTTGATAACTTATACTTTACATGAGGTACGCTATTCACTATAAATATTTTCTATACACTTATACATACATACTGTACCTGTCACACCGTTACGCCTTTTCCCCTACGTAATCTTACCATTTGACTTCAAGTTGGGACACTCATTTTGGTCTTTCAAAACAACTTTTAAAAGCTAGAGACATATTACTAGCGTAACTGAACTAACATACACACTCGTACTTTTGAAGGTCCTCTAAACCTTCCGACATATCATGATTAATACAAATGGTCTCTAAAAATTTTCAAAATCATATGTGACATCGTTTTATGTGACATTAAAACCCATTATAGTCTGCCAATTTCCCTGACTACCTTACTAGCCGTTTCTGAAGACTAGTTTGAACACTCGTCCCATGCTTTTGTAACACTATACAACACCTACTTTCGGGACACGAATTTATAACACCTCATTCTTCCTCACTTCTTGTGGTTTTGAAAAAATCGCATCACCAGGAATGTAACGACGGAACTCGACAGCAATGTTTACCCCTACTTAATGTATTTTTTGATTCCGAGGACAAGTTGGAAAACTTGTCGGCCACCCTCCCAACACCCATATCACTGACCTACTTACTAATGCCCGACAATGAGACGGAGCCATTCGAAGTCAATAATGAGACCTCTGGAAAGACGAATAGGAGAGCCACTAATAAGCCTACTCCTCCCACCCGACTAGAGTTTATCACCAGAAAATCCATTCACCACTCTACCCTATTACCGGTGACACGCATGGCGCCTCGTAAGGAACATCACGCACCAGTAGAAACTGCTTGACGACCAACCTACGGTCTCGTTAGACCAGAATAAATCCTGAGAGGTTGAGTACGAATATTCTGTCCTTCTCAATCAACATTCACCATACTTATTGATTATCACATTTATTGTTGTTCTCATTCATAATCAATCAACATCCTTGATACTTATTTGACTTTGCATTTATTGACTCATTCTCGTTCGTGACACTTATTGTCTTTCCCATTTATTACTGTCTTCATCCTTACTAAATCAATATTCGACTTTTCATTTACTGTTTGCTCTCATTCGTGACATTTATTGTCTAACCGGTTATTTGTTGTTCACATTCAATCTTAATCAAAATTCGTAATACTAATTGACTTCTCGCTGATTACTTGTTCATAGTTATGACATTTATTGCCTTTCTCATTTATTGTTCGCTCCCAATTACCTTCAATCAACATTCGAAAAATTTAAGGTCTTTTGTATTTATTGTTGTTCTTACTTCGCATTCGAATTGCGTAATGCTTTTCTCATTTATTGCTTGTCCTCACTTATTCTCATATGGGATGCTTATTGTCGGTCTCATTTCTTGATTGTCCTCATTTGACACTCTGTCTTTCAGTATTTACCCCTCTTGATTATTATTTGAACACTTTGGTTCTCTCGGTTAATTTATTATTGTGTTGATATTCTCTATCCATCCTCTTTGCTACCGTAATGATTTATGATTCCTCTATTTGCGTTTATTTGCATCATTATTGGTCTTTCTTTTACCCATCATTTCGTTTGTTTCTTTGTTCATCCTGATTTCAAACATGCCTTTTAAGCATTCTTTGTTCTTGATATCTAAACCTATTTACTATTGTTATGATTTATTGACTCTTTCATAAATCAATCGCGTTTTCCTTCTCCATTCGTACATCTAATCTCCTTTCAATCATTCTTTGTTTTGACATCTAATTCTATTTACTATTGTTGTGATTCACTAATTCTTTTTCGTTAATCGATAGCAGTTTGCTTCTTTATTCGTACGGATATTTAATCTTTCTTTCAAGCATTATTGGCTCATACTAGTACGAATGTTCTTTCTATTGTTGATCTTTTTGTTTGCAACCTTTCATTTTTAACATTCTCTGTTCTTAAAACATGGTACCTGGCATGATTTCCTTTTTATTCTTATGATTCATTAGTTCTTTCATGTGTATTGTAATGTACTTCTCACTCCTTTCATTAGCATTGGCATCTACTTCTTTTGGCTATTAGCACGCTTCCTTGGTCATTTCATTTTCATTGATCGTTAGTACACATCAGGGCTTGGAACAACGCTCCAAGTCAACAGGCTGCACATGATCGACATAAGAAGCTATACGATGTGCGACGCAAACCATTAGAATTTCAAGATTGGTGACCAAGTTATGTTGAAAGTCTCGCCTTGGAAAGACGTGATATGGTTCGAAAAATGAAAGAAGTTAAAGTCGAGATACGTTGGTCCATTTAAGATATTGGCTAGAGTCAGCCCTGTAGCTTACAGACTAGAGCTTCCGCCAGAACTCAGTAGTGAATACAATACATTCCATGTTTCCAATCTCAAGAAATGCTTGAATCGCTCATCATTCCGCTGGACACAACTCAACCTGATAACCAACTCATATCTTTTTAGAACCATGGACCGGGATGTCAAGTAGTTGAGACATAGTCGAATTCCTATCGCCAAGGTTCGCTGGAATTTTCAACGAGGTCCCGAATTCACTTGGGAGCGAGAAGACCGGATTCGTCAGAAGTACCCCCATCTCTTCGCTAATACCACTCCAACGACCAACGCCGACTGAATCTCGCGGACGAGATTCCCTTTTTAGGGGGGTAGAATGTCACAACCCGCTATTTCCCAGATCAATACTATTTTCTAAACTCGATTTATCTATTTTAAGACTTACTTGAGAACGGTTTACGTTTATTTTATTTTTAATAAACGTAAAGTTATGAACGAACATAAAAGTACACTATGGCATTAGGTTACATTTAGCCTATGTCACCATATTTTATACCCAAGACTCCTTTTCGTGATTTAATTGTTGAAGCAATTATACCATTTATTAGTTACGAATATTTATTTAACAAACGTTTTACCTATACAAATGATCACACGAGGTACCCAATGCTCCTAATAAATATTTTTAATACATTCTCACCCTCCCTAAATTAGTACAAAAGTGTCAAAAATTATTTTCTTACACTTTTATAATTCTTTTACTAAACCCACTTAATTATACGTATTTAACGTTGACTACTAAACCAGTACCCAATACATATTTATAACACCCAATACATACTTGAAATACATTTTTACATAAAATTTAACATTTCACTTTACTTTTTTTTATATATGCCGCCCCCCTCATTTTTTTTTAGAAGACAATACATTCAATTTACTTGACCAAATTATACTAATAATTCAACCATGAGACAAAGACCAAGTGGAATGTGTGCTTGACCAAAATTGTGTCTCCTACTTTCCCTTGTTTCACGCCAAGATCAGGCCACCTTAGCCAACAAAGAATTTTCTACTCTAGATTTCTTTTTGACCATCACTTTGAATATCCCATGTATATAAGACACTAACTTACTTGCAACTTAAAAATACCAAAGAAAAGAAAATATCACCACCCTCATACCCACTTACCAATCGGCCAAGGATAGGAACCAAGGAGGAGGGAAAACTTTGGCAAGATATAGTTATTTTCAAGACATATTCGGGTAGTATACTTATATTTTGGAGCTTCGGGATACCCATTGTGATCACATCTTTCTACCTACTTATATACATACACTACTAGTGAGTCTAAAAATCTTTCTCTATATTTTACTTGCACATCTTGATGATTATAGAGCATGATTATGTTGATATTCAAACTTATATACCACATTTATCACCCATTACATATATGTTTGTTTATGATCCTTGTGATTTTTAAACATGTTTAACATGAATATTTCTTGCTAAAAATGGCTAGGTTCAAGTCCTAACTCATATTGGATTTTCTTGTACAAGTTAAGGTTTAAATAAATTATATGCGATTTATATGTTTTCCTACACTTAGTTTAATTATTCTTGAGGTTTGACATATATATTAGGTTATTAATATAATCTTGACACTGTTGATATTGTTGGAAGTCGTAGAAGTGTTAGGATGATTTTTGGGAGTTGATTTAACTAGACTTCAAGTGATAAAAGTAAGATTTGGTAACTTATATATGTTGCTGTTCCGAAACTGCTTCTACAGAAAAATGAGTTTTCAAAACATAAGATTTGGTTACATGTATAGAAAATAGACTTAATAATGAGAACATAGCCGCTTGAATGGGTTAAAACGGACTTATAACGAAAAAGTTATGTTATTTTCAAGATAGACGACGAAGATGATTATTTTCTGAAAACTGTACAATTTGTCCATACTTTCGAGCTATGAAAACTGAGATTAATTGATGTCTAGACTAGCCGGGACCTTGAAAAGCTTAAAGTATACTTGAATACCTTCGTGGGGATATATAAAACTTAGAAAACGGACCTAAAATGAGTAAGTTGTGATTTCCGAAGATTTTGACGAAACCTATCATTTTGACAGCTTTGTAAAAAGCTGATGGAAAAATAAAAAGGAGACTTTTGAGTATTTTTATACATTTTTAGCCGTAACGACATACTCGGAACCACTAGTAACTTGTGTATATTATTTAGGAGCATTAGGCGAATTATAAAACGAACATAACATGAAAACTATCGATAAAGCACGAGACCGGAAAAATATATATTTTCAGTTACTATTCACAGCTTTTACTTATAAATTGTTTAACGTCAAGATAAGCACAACGGACTTGAACCTTAGCAAACATTTAGACGTTATGACAATTTCATTGACAAAAGTACATATTCTTATTACTAAATTACTTTACGAACATATATGGGTGATAAATGGATTTCATAAAATACATACATTGCACATTACATTATTCTAAGGCAACTTATATATTTTTAGGTTGCCGTAGAGTCTTTCACGTTTGAACACTCCTTTCACTTTCCGATATATTCGATTTACGTTGATTGCATACGGTGAGTTCATAACCCCTACTTTTACTTGTTTTACAACTGTTTTGGGGGAAGATACATGCTCATTACTATTTAAATTCAATGCTTGTTTTACTTGAACGCGATTTACTTTCTCAAACATTACTGGATGGTTGAAATACTTGATTGATTACTTGAATACCTTATGAATTACTTATTCCATCCTTGATTACTTTCTTATGGATACAAGTTCTTGCTTTTGCGGACATAAATACAAATCTGTTACTTTGCCTGAGTTACCTATTACTGCCACTGAAGTCCCCTTTATCATGAACCGTTAATTACATGCGTGTGAGCGCGAATGCTGTGGATAGATCTATTTGGGTTGACACCCCGTCCGAGTTGGTCGCGCCAACCTGTCAAACGGACGCATATCATTCGGATTACTCCCGAGTGTCTGGCAAACACTTGCAAGGGGCATTATTATGATTGATTTCATACGATTACGTCGAGCTTCGGGGTCATGAGCTTAGGCACTGTATACCTTATTTTTGGCTGTGACGTTGTATTTGTTATATTGTCTTGCCTTCCGCAAAATACTTGTTTACCGAAAATGCTTGTTTACTGGAAATACTTGTTTCCCGAAAATACTTGTTTACCGAAAATGCTTGTTTACTGGAAATACTTGTTTACGGAAAATACTCGTTTACTAAAATCTATGAACTCACCAGCTTTATGCTGACGTTTTAGCATGTATTTTCAGGTTCTTAAGGCGTTATCTTACCTTTGGAGGCTTTTGGCATGGCATGGTCATAGAAGACTCTGATAACTAATTGGGACCGCTTTAACTAAATTATGGGCCTATTTCCACACCTCTTTTATAATATGTAAAATAAATGCTTTTGATAACAACTTTCATTCTAAATAAATGAAATGAAACCATTCTTTGTACCTTATGTTATGATACCAATTGAGTTGCACCCCAGTGACATGTAAGCTTCCGCTGGACCCGATTTCTGGGGGTGTGACAAATGGTGTTGAGTTATGCACTTTTGAAGTCCCCCGTAGGCTTGTCCAACACTCTTGGTCATAAATAAGAACTTAAATGCTTGAACTTGGACAATAAGACACTAAAAAGGGCCTAGAACCTTGGGACAAAAGACCAAGATTCGTGTACAAAAGTTGGCAAAAGCATGCAGAACTGACCAACCGATCGGTTATGGGTTGGCACCGATCGGTTTCACACCAACCGATCGGATGGTAATTTCTGGCAGCTTTGGACTTTGACTTTGACTTGTGTAGCTCTTTATGTACTATCCAAACTTGATTAACTTCTGAACTAGGAACTTTGAGATGACAAAACTTAGATTCTCATATGAATTACTTCATAGATTGGACTTTTGAGCTTGGGAATCTTCGTGTAATCGCGTATACTTCACTTCCTTCACTTTTTTCTCCATTTTTCCTGCATTTGGCTAAATATGCTACAAAACATACTTTGATACGATTTAGTGGCAAAAGCATATAAAAACAACCAAATAACATACACAAAAACACTAATAACGCTTATAAAAATATGTTAACTTTGAGCGTTATCAAGCTCTATAACTAGTAGGTTCATTAAGATCCCCTAGTAAATTCTCATCAACCTCTACATTAAGACATAGACGGTCAGGAGGTTTCACAGATCTAGAAGATCTGCGAATGGGAACTACATCAACTTCCGGTGGAGGACCTAGACTTTCAGGTTCTACAGGAAGTATGCTAGTGTTTTCTGAAGGTAATGCATTATCTTGATCATATTCTAGATCATATACTCTCCCACTGACTTCTTGAGATACAAGATCACTTTCAAGAAAGTCACCATACCTAGCAACAAACACTTTGTTCTCAGGTGGGTAGTAAAAGTAGTAACCCATTGTTTCCTTTGGGTATCCTACAAAAATGCACTTTACAGATCTTTGTTGGAGTTTATCTTGTGAGTCACGTTTAACATACGCCTCACAACCCCAGACCTTTAAATAAGACAAGTTCGGAGCTTTTACAGTCCACATCTCATATGGTGTCTTATCAACCTTCTTTGTGGGAACCATATTCAAAATACGAACAGCTGATTCAAGAGCATAATCCCAAAAAGACAAAGGAAGATTAGTAAGATTATACATTGATTGAACCATGTCCAACAATGTACGATTCCTTCTCTCAGATACACCATTTTGTTGTGGAGTATATGGAGATGTGAGATTCTGGACAATTCCATTCTCAGTTAAGAAATCTCTAAAATCTTGACTAAGGTATTCACCACCTCGATCAGAACGAAGAGCTTTAATCTTCTTTCCTAATTGCAATTCTACTTCTGCTTTGAAAACTTTAAATGTTTCAAACACCTCATGTTTATGCTTAAGTAAATAAACATAACCATAACAGCTGAAATCATCTATAAAAGTTAAGAAGTAAACAGCACCTCTCCTTGACACATGTCTAAGTGGTCCACACATATCAGTATGTATCAAACCAAGTAGATCTGAAGCTCTTTCCATATTACTATGAAAAGGTTTCTTAGTCATCTTCCCAGAAATACAAGACTCACACTTATCAAATGACTCATCATTGATATTTTTCAAAAGCCCATCTTTATGCAGCTTTTGCATGCGAGTCTTGCCTATATGGGCAAGTCTACAGTGCCAAAGGTAAGAAGAATTCAAGTCATACTTCATTCTCTTACTAATGTTGTACATTGAATTATTATTATTGTTGGACATACAATCATTCATATCAATTTCAAACACACCATTCATAGCAACGACATTAAAATAAAATACACCATTTAAAGAAACAGAAATTTTACTGTCATCAATAGTATGAGTAAAACCAAGATCCAACAAACATGAAAAGGGAACAACACCTCTAATTATAGAAGGTGCATAATGACAATTGTTTAAAATCAGTACTAAACCAGAAGGTAAAACTAAATTAAACACTCCTATGGCTTCAACTGCTGCTTGTGCTCCATTGCCCACATGCAGAAATTGCTCCCCATAAGCTAGTCTCCTTTCCTCTCTAAACCCCTGTAGTGTATTACAAATATTAATACCACATCCAGTATCATATACCCAGGAATTTAATTTATGAGATAAAGTAAATAATTCAATGACAAATAAGTTACCTGAAGTACTGGCGCCCATGTGCCCAGTCTTCTTAACCTTATTGTTTCGCAAGTCATCGAGATAAAGAGGACAATTCCTCTTCCAGTGACCCATCACCTTGCAGTAATGGCATCCTTGATCCTTCTTTGGATTATTCTTCATAGGAGGGTTCTTCTTAGGTTGAGGTGGTTGATAAGCCATAACTTGCTTATTCTTATCAGCCTTCTTCTTTCCCTTACCCTTCTTCTTGTTCGCATTTGGCTTGTTAATTCTACCCCCTTGAATAGCAAGTACTTGGGGTGTAGGAGCCTTTTGTGGTAAACCTTTCTCATAATCAATGTGTAGTGCGTGCAATTCACTTACTGTCTTCCCCACGCAATGCATATTGAAGTTCCTCACAAAACCACTAAATTCCTTATTAAGGGATCTATTGATTAAGTTCACAGCCATATCATTGTCATAGGGTTTCTTAAGTGTTTGTAGTTGATCCATGAAACTTTTCATTTTCAACACATGAGCACTCACAGGTTCACCATCACCCTGCTTACAACCATGTAGAGCCTCCATCAAATCGTAAATCTCTACATTTGATGGTTTCTCATATAGTTTCTTGAGTTCATCAATCATGTTCATGGGGAAGTATTCTTCAAACTGCCTTTGAAGAGAAGGTGACATCGCCCCTAACATCATTGCGGCCACATCAATATGTTCCTTACAAGTTATTTTCCATTCAGCCTTGGCAGCCTCAGTAGCTTCAGGACCTTCAGGTTCAGCAGGACAAGGCGTTTTCAAGATTTCAAGTTGACCAGTCACTCGCAGGACAATCTTGAGTGAACGATACCAATCATTGAAATTTTCTGAGCCAGTCAATTTTTCTCGTTCAAAGTAAGTCTTGAACACAGAATGAAAGTTGGTGTTATCAGTTTGAGCCATTTCTACAGATACAGAAAGTTCAAATTATTAGTATTTTTGATAATACAATTTTTCAAGAAAATTAAAATACCCAAGGAAATCATATCCATAGAATAATCTTGAAAACTAGGATCTTCCATAAACATAGTTTCATCACATCAGTTGATCTGCTAGTAATGAAAGTATAATATGAGGTAACTTGTCGTACAATAATTGGCATAACATTTGTCCAGTTCCTAGACTTATGGGATTTACAATTGATGAGTGCTCAAACACTCATCATTTTTGGTCAAATCTGAACTGCAAAACATACAAAAATACTCAGTAATGCATCAAAATACTGAAAATATTTCAAAATTGTCTTTTATATGTTTTAGATGCAAAATGAGCAAAAACAAATGAAAAACGTACAAAGTTTGCAAAATTGGCAGTTTCAGTCCCTCAACTTTCATAAAATTACCAAACTAGTCCCTGGATATTCAAAATATGGAAAATTATCACCAAAGGTCATTTTGAAATCATAAATTGTCATATTTAGTCCTTTGGTGAAAAATTGGAAACTTTTGGAAATTTACAATTTGGTCCCTGGAGTTACAGATTTTGGCAGATTTGGTCCCTGGTGGGATAATTTTGAAAGAAAAATCAATTTTGGTCCTTGGGGAAATCACAAATATCAATTTTATACTTGGGATGAAAATTTTGAGAAAATTACAAGTTTAGTACCCGGAGTTTGGAAATTTGCAAAATTAGTCCCCGGGTATTTTATTTTTGGAAAATATTAATTTTCATCCTTGTAATATTCAAATGTTTTCAAAATTAGTCCTTGTGAATACTTTGTGAAAGTTACATTTTCAGTCCCCAAGTTTTTGCAAAATTACAAAATTGGTCCTTGTTAAATGTAAAACCAAACGGACCTTTTGTATTATTATTACCCAACACCAAAAGTCCAGCCCACTCACCCTTTGTATTACCCAACACAAAACAGCCCACCAAGCCTAAACCAATTCCCACCCTTTTTAATATATACCCGGTCAACACAGTGGTCAAACAGACCATTGTTCACCATCCCCAACCCCACACCCCCGTTTTTCTGCACTGTGTTCCCCCCTCCTCTCCAAACTCCACAAAAACCTCACCAAACCTCATTTATTATCACACCAACCTCACCTAGCCCCCCCCCCCCTCTTCAATTAATACCACACCAAACACCATTACCCTCCCAATTCAGTTTTCCCGCCAAAATAATATGAATGGCCAGGATTGATAGTAGCCCATCCAACGGCTAAAAAAGAAGTGGGATTTGACCATCTGACCCCCAGGACCTATATAAGTGAAGAAAAGAAACAGGAAGAAGAAGCAGTTAACTAGTGTAGATTAGTGGTAGTGTAGAATATCAATTTAGCTTAATTTTCTGTTGTCATTGTAATTCTTAGCTTAATAATCTTGTACCAATCATTCTCAGTGTAGTGGAGACTTGTTTTAATTATTAATTTAAAGTTTTCAGGTTTAAAAATCCAATTTGCAGTTTTAAGTAAAAATTCTAAATTCTTGTTTAAGTGCTAAAAACTATTGCTTTCTGTTTGTTTAAGCTTGTTTAAGATTAACTTTAAGTTTTCTTAGGTTTTCAATTCACATACTTCAGTTTGGACAAGAAAAGCATAAATATCCAAAAATAAAAAAATAAATAGAGTAAAAATATAAAAAGCTATAACCAAGAAGGATTATGGGGGTGTTAGGATTATGGATTTGAACCTGGTTCTCACTTTGTAACTCACTCTGGATCATTTGTAAGGAATTTTACAAATCTTTGCATTTTTACTTTACCATAGCTAAACTCTGTTTGATCATGTGTTTTAATACCTACAAGATGTAATAAAGTTAAGATATGAATTAATATTAGTCACTTGTTAATCAGTTTTAGTAGTTGGTTAATATTTTATTTTGACAGTTAAATAGCATTTTATTGAGTCAGTTGAGTTGTGTTGTTGTTCTTGGTACTTTTAGGTTTGAATGATCCCAAGTTATCAGGTTTGAACTTGTAGATCAACCTCATACCCTGAATCAACCTTGTGTAGTGGAAATAAAAAATCTTTGTTTTTAAGGGAGTGTTTGGCTCAGATGATTGCAGTGTAATTTGGCTTGTTTCTGTGTGTAAATTGGCTTGTAACATGTATACTTAGGTTATATTAGGTCTTAGTAAGTCTCAAATTAGGTCTCTTTTTGCAAAATAGTCAAATCAACAAAAATCCCACCACCACAGTTAACTGTGGTGGTATTTGAACCCCAAATCCCATCATTTTCCTTTTAAAAGTTGTTGTTCTTATTTAAATTGGTCTCATAATAGCTTATGGTAACATATTAAGTCATCTGTGATCATCACAAGTTCAAATAAGTCAAAGTTTAAGTTTATATGAAAAAGTCAAATGTGCACCTTTTTCAGTTTTCTCAAAATGGAATGAATTTTCATGAATTGTGTATGTGATTTCAGAACTTGTGCTTTTGAGGTATCATAGTCTACCACCTCATCTTTAAGTTTCCATGGTTCCTTGATTTTTGTGATTTTTCTGGTGGGTCCCACAAATCACCAAACTCAGCTGCAGGGCAAAGCCCTCCCCTGCTGCACCAGCAGACACCACCATCACCACCACTTGGTGGTGGGTTTCTGACCACCTCAGTGGTCCAAAGCCCTTAATTTTGGTTCCTTTCCATCACCCTCCTACCAGGCTTCCAAGATTGACCATTGGCTTGACCTAGAAATCTGTGGACCCCACCTAATTTAGTCCCCAAAATCTGTCCCCATTTTCAGTTTCAAAACAAGTTTCCAAAGTGCTAATTGTAGCTTATAGCTTATTTTGTGGTCCACTATTTATTATTCCTGCTCTAACAAGTTCAAACAAGTTATTTGGATCAGAAAAACCCATTGTGGGTCCCACACAAGCTGGTTCAAGCTCATTTCCTTGCTTGGTCAACAGAAGTCAACTGTTGACCCAATAAGCACTTCAAGTGCTTATTTTTTATTTCCATAAAAATTGTTTTTGTAAAAGTCTCTTGTTTTTAGGTGTAAAATAGTTTTCTAAAAGAAAAATCAAGAAAAAACAATTTAATATTAAGTGATAGTTTCTATTTAATGTAATTTAATTTTAATTTTCATTTTTATATTTTTATTAAGTACTTAGCTTTTTTATATTTTTATTAAATTCCTCATATATTAAAGTATTTATAATAATTTTTTCAGATTTTTATTTTGTCATTAAGTATTTATTATATTTAATCTTAGCTTTATTAATAATTAAGTAATAATTAGTTTTAAATAGTATAATTAGTTTCTATTAAGTAAAACCTAGTTTTTATATTTTTTTCTAGCTTTTATAAGCTGTAAAATAATTTTAGAAATTTTCTCATAATTTTTACTGTTCATTTGCTATTTTTCTTAATTTAAAATAGTTTAATTAGGTAATTAATAATTAATTAGTAATTAATTAATAGAAAATCATAAAAAGACAAAAATACATATTTTTATTTTTAAAACTTATTTTTAGTTATTTTATAAGTTTAGAAATTTTATTTACACCTTTTTAGTATTTAATTAATATTGTATTATACTTAAGTTGTTTAAATATTAATAATAAGTAATAATTAGTATTTAATTAATATTAAATAATTAAATAGTGTAAAAATTTATTTTCTTTTTCTAAAAATTTTCTTTTATCTTTTACTTTGTAAAAAAGTCATTTTCACCCCCTGGGGGTTTTCAGATTTCAGTTTTTACGTTTTATTTTGTACGTTCGCGTTATTTAAAACGTAAACGTACGCGTTTTTAGATTTCAAGCGTTTTTAGGTATCTAACTTTCACGAAATCATCTTTATAGCTTGTTTAAGCTATTTCTTCGTATATTCCTTAGTTTAATCAATCACAAACCCCTTTCCATCCAGATTCACCCGATCACGAAACCGTTTGTTTACAATCCACACCTCATCGGGACATAACGACCCGGGGAAACACTATATTCCGCGGAGCATTGACTCTAGGCTGTTTGACCTTGTTGACCATTCCCTGGTCAGTTTAGGTTGACCGTTTGGAGCCAATCAAATTTTGGCGCCGTTGTCGGGGAGGTTGTGTGCGTATCTAAACAGTTTATCTGATTAGTGTCTTTGGAATTCGTTCCATTGTACATTTATCCATCCTTTGTTCATATTTTCTATTTATCAAAACAAAACCGTTCACGAAAACTTTTTAAACTCAGTTTTCAATGAACACAAAAACCCAAAAACATTTTCTTTATCATTTGTACAAAATGTCTTTCCAAAAACACAAAAATATTCACCTTTACCCTCCTACCTCTTTGATTCTTCATCCCTACCCCTCTATACACATTTGATTCTTTCTATGTCTCACCCACACTTTCTGGTTTGCCATTGGTGTGGTAATCCTTATAATGGTGGCAATTGCCCCAGCTGTGGCATGGTAGGATCAGGAAACGGGTCTGTCTATAACCAGAATCCATATTCCTACCATGACACGACTGATTCATTCCATCAGTTACCACACCATCAGTCTCAGCAGTTTTACTGTTGTGAGTACTGTGGTGGTTGTTGGGAATTATTCTATCAGTTACCACGGCTAGTGAAGATATTACAACTGCAGAAGATTGTACTTGCAGTGGAAACTCATTACCACTGCAAGAACAAATATTACCACTGCTCACTTGTTAACTGTTAGAGAAACGCGCATAGATAAACATAGAAAAGATTTTGTGTATATCTTATTCTATTAGTATTATACTTATCTTGTACAAGAGGACTCCTTGTTGTATAAAAGGAGATCCTAGATCATAGTTAGAATATATCTTTCTAATACGTTTTCTTAGAGCTTCAAGGTGTAACCCTAGTGATATCATAGATCACTCGTATTATTATCATTAATAATATTGGAGCTATTTGTTTTGTTACATACATTGTTCATACATACAATTGTTTCATTTACAATCAATCTTCTAAGTATCATTAAGTAGATTCCGCATACTTAGTGGTATCACTCAAAGTATCATTATTAACACAAGTTCAAGGTGTTCACGATCCAACAAGTGGTATCAGAGAAAGGCTTTGATATTTTGATTTATAAGATCCTATGGCAGACTCAAAAGAAACAATGGAGACAGAAACAAGCCAATCAAACATTGCTGCAAAGCGTCCTAAGCTTAAGATTAATGACTTTGAGATGTGGAGGCTTATGATAGAACAATTCTTTATGGTTCAAGACTACACATTATGGGAGATCATAATGTGTGGAAATTCATTCAAACCTGGTACAACTGTAGAGCAGGTTGGTGACAAGACAGTAACAAAAGTTAACACTGGTCCTGTTACTAATGAAGAAAGAAGCCAACTAAAGAATGATTTGAAGGCTAGAGGTTTGTTATTGATGGCTCTACCCAGAGAACAAGTTCTGGCTCTTAGCAAATACAAGTCTGCAAAGACCCTTTTTGATGAGATCTGTGAAGTGTTTGGTGGTAATGACTCTACCAAGAAGACTCAAAAGACTTTACTGAAGCAGACTTATGAAAACTTTGGTTCAACAAGTAATGAATCTCTTGATAGCATATTCACAAGGCTATAAAAGATTGTTACTCAGCTCACTGCTTTTGGAATTGAGGTGGAAAAGGAAGACCTCAATCTTAAATTTCTAAGAAGCTTACCTTCTGAGTTTGATACCAATGTTGCTGTTTGGGAAGATAAGTCAGATCTTGAGACCATGAAGCTTAATGATGTGTACAATAACTTCAAAGTTATTGAACAAAGATTAAAGAAAGCTGGCAAGTTAAGAACAAGTTCTGCAAGTGTAGCACTCATATCATCATCAGGTAATGATAGTTCAGATGATGAAAGTGATAGTGATGATGACAGTGGTAACATGATTGTTTCCACTGGTAATGGAAATGTTTCCACTAGGAGCTCAATGAAACAGGTTGCAGGACTAAGTGATGCTACTTTCTATGCCTTTATATCAAGCCATGTGGGTGGTTCAATTCTCAATCATGAGGATTTGGATCAAATTGATGAAGATGATATGGAGGAGATGGACATTAAATGGCAGGTGGCATTACTAAGCTTAAGATCAAAGAAGTTCTGGAAGAAGACAGGGAGAAAGATACATATAAGTGGTGATGAGACTGTAGGTTTTGACAAAAAGAAGGTGGAGTGCTATAATTGTCACAAGAAGGGGCACTTTGCAAGAGAATGCAGAAAACCAAGGAAATCTGACAATAAGTCAACTTGGTACAAGAAGGAAAAGAACAAAGAACCTACAACAGAAGAGCCAAAGGTGCTATTGGCTATTGATGGAGTGAGCTTTGATTGGAGCTTTATGTCTCAGAATGGAGAAGATGATTCAGAATCTGCAATGATAGCCACTGAGCATGCACTCATGGCTTTCTCTGACTCTGAGGTATATACTGATAATGCTTGTTCTAAAAACTGTAAGGTTGTAAAAGAGTTAGAAGTTTCTAAAACACAATATGATGCACTGATGCTAGATTTACATCATACTAATTATAATTTAGCAATTCATAAAAGAGGTCTAGGTGTTTTAGAAAAACAGATAGAGCATTATAGGGCTAATGAATCTAAGTTCAGTGATGACATTGCTGTTTTAAAAAGAGACTTAGATTTTTATGTTGAAGTAAATAAAGCTCTTAGGGAAGAGATTGAAAAAGTTAAAAAGGCTAGTGAGAATATACAGCTAACTAAGCAAACACTAGACCATCAATCCAAGAGCATTGACAAAATTTGGGAAGCCCAAGTTGTGAGCAAAGCTAAATCAGGTCTTGGATACAAATCTGTTCCACCACCTCTAAGAGGTGTTCCAGCACCTCCTGGCATTGACCTAGCTCACACAGGCTTAGAAGAGTTTCAGGATCCACCCATGACCTATGGACCAAAATTTGTTAAACCAGTTGAAACTGAAAAGGTTCAGGTTGAGGTTGAGACTTTTCATAGTGCTAGTGACTCATCTCTTAAAGATGAATGTTTGAATGTTGAGTCTAAAACTAGTGTTACTGAAGATGTTAAAGTTGAGGAAAGAAAAAGTATTCCTGAAAAAGTCAAAGAGAAGCCTAGGACACAGTCAAATTACACTAGGCCTACTACTAGGTATGCAGAAATGTACAGGAATAGGTCTAAATCTCCTAGAGGGAACATGAGAAGTTGGAATCATGTTAAAACTAGGCAGTTTGGTAGTGATTTTGTGTTCAACAATAAGGCTTGTCATATATGTGGTAGCTTTGACCATTTAGCTAAAGACTGTACCTACCACATGGGAAGAAGGGAAGTATTTGTGAATAAAAGGGTGAATGGACATAATTCTAATAAAATGACTCACCCAAACCCCCTAAGCAAGATGGTTCCCAGGTCTGTTATGCTTACCACTGGCATCAAACCAATTTCCACTGCTAGAACAACAACCTCAAACAATCCCAATGGTGTATCAATGACCTTTGATAGATACAATTATATTGATACACGAGGCAGATCCAAGTCATTTGTGGCTTGGGTCCCCAAAAGGTACTAATTTCTTTATGTTGTGTGCAGGGACAGTCAAAGATTACTAATGATTATGAATGACTTGATAATATTTTCTGAGTTTAACTAATATGTTTTCAAGTTGTTTGGTATATGTCTGTTCTGCAAATGTTAATGAGATTGCAAGAAGTGTGTTACAGTCACCAAGAGGTGTAGCCAAGGAATGTGGTCAAATAAGCTGAACATAGTTTCTACTGCAAAGATAATAATGCTAAAGGTCTTACAATGTTGATTAAATTAAGAAGATCTTTTCATTCATTCAATGACACATGTTACAGCTTACATTCAAAGTTCCAACTGAATTACAAAGACCATTCCTAAAACATTTGGCTAATTGTAAACTACTAGCTTCTATCAATTATTACATAATACTTGAGGCTATGACAAGTACAATGAAGAAGCTGAAGATGAAAATGGAAAAAGAAGAGAAGAAAGACTATGAAGATGCTCAAGTACCAAAGTCAAGAAAATACTCAAGAACTTTGGTACCTGGCAACATTCTTCAATCATCTACTTCTGCTTCTCCTTTCCCTTATGTATGATCTGAGCTTTCTTGCTCTGTCCAATATGTTCTTGATGAAGAAGACAAGGTTCTGGAGCAGGAAGATCCAACACCAAGGTTGATGATGTTGGGAGAGATGGATCTCTCTTACTTGATCTTGGTTGGAATCTCTCTGGTGTGGAAGGAGGAAGAAAGGTTGGATCTTCATTCTCTTCCTCTGAAGACTCTTCATCAGATGTCCAGATGAAGGGAGAGACAAGCTCTCTCTCAGCAGGATTCGGATCATGGCTTGATTCACTCTCTATGTGTGCATTCCATTGTTTTTCTTGCACATCCCATCGTTTCTCCATCTCTCTCTTATAGTCAGAATCTTCAAGTCCCCATGGATATGGTGGTACATCTTCTTCTGATGTAGGAACAGAAGATTGTTGATCAGAGGACTCAGGGTTTGATGACATGGTTTTGGAAGAGAATTGGGTTGATTGGGATATTAGGGTTTGAAAGATTATTGGTGACTGAAATGTGATGTTTGGACGAGGTTAAATAAGCCAAGGTTAGGTGTTATGTTAATTAATGAAGGATATTTACTTCCATCTGTTTTGGTTGGTTTGAGAAGTAACTGTGGTTTGACTTTTGTGAAGATATTTTTGTGTATAGTAACTTGGTTAAAAAGTTACTTGGGTTAATCTTTGTGGGTTAAGATGAGACTTATTTTGTATTTTAGAATACAACCTATATCATTGGAGTAATAAGGTGTGTATCTTAGACACACAACAAATGGTTATTGATTCACCATGTCTAACCCACATAAGAATCAGCTAGTCCATAAGCAAACGGCTTCTGGTAAAGACTTATCAAATCCGTTGATAGCTGATAGTTTGCTAAAAACTATGATAAGAGCAGCAAATTTTACATGTTTTACTTACCACTGCTCTTTGAAATTTTGTTGATTTTTACCACTGCAAGTTCACTCTTTCCACTGAAAGTGTAAATTTTACCACTGGTGAACTAGCCGTTACAACTGTGTGTCAGTAATCTTATTTTTACTAGCCGTTGCAAATATAACTGTCTTTCCTTATTAATAGGGTAAAATTTTTGGGAATTATCTACTTACCAAATTTTATTTATTCTTTTTTAAGATAAATCTTTCTATAGATAATTCACCATACGCGTTTTTCTCAAAACCCTATTAGTATAAATTGATTTTATACTGCTTGCTTCTTATTATCGATTACTAACACTTTTATCTCTCAAATCACAAAATCATGGTGTCTCTCAAGTTTGCAGATGAACACAATCAAGTGGCTTACCTACAAAAGTCAAACGACAAGAGTGGACCTATTTTTCATCAGATTGTGGACTTCCTAAACACAACTCATATAAGGTATGCCTTAACTATGAATCCCACAATTTTTGTTTCTCAAATCAAACAGTTTTGGAACTCTGTGGAGTCCATCACCCTTGAACAGGGAGACATACATGAATCTGTGGAAGCTCTTAGAGCCACAGTGGATGGGGTAACTATTGATGTTACTGAGTCATCTTTAAGGAGAATTCTCCAATTAGATGATCTCAATGGTATCATCACATTACCTAATTCAGACATATTCAAATACATTGCTTTGATGGGGTATGATACATCTGACCAAAAAGTAACTTTTAAGAAAGGATGTTTTTGTCCCCATTGGAGATTTTTGATACACACTCTGTTGAATTGCCTAAGTCCTAAGAAAACTTCTTATGAACAATTTGGATCAACCATGGCTTACCCTTTAGTTTGTTTGGTTTCTGATAGGACTTTCAATTTTTCAAGGTTTATATTTAATAACATGAAAGGCAATGTAACAAATTCATACAAATTTTTGATGTATCCAAGGTTTGTGCAAGCAGTGTTAAATGAATTTCAACTGCAAAATCATAATAGGATTTATGAAACTCCATGTCTTAAGTCAAAAGTATTTCAAAATATGTGTAAGGCTTCAGACTTTTGGAATGGAGTAATTCATCCTCTTTTACCAAACATGCTTGCTAAGATTTCACAGGTACAGGGTGAAGATGCAACAATCCCAGTTGTATCCCATCACACACCCACTATTATTGTTCCACAAATTCAACATATCCCTGCTGTAACTCACACTTATGAGAGAAGGTCTAAACAGCCAACTTCTTTCATCTCAACATTGCATGTTGCTGAGCCTTTTGGTGTAGGCACAAGCAGTGGTGGTTCAAGGCTTCAATCTAGTCCAACTAGAGAAGAGCCTGAATCAATGCCTTATGATTCACCTCTCCCAACAGGTAACACAGTTGGAAGTGTTGAAGGCAGTGTGACACTAACTGAATTGATGGAATTATGTACCAAATTAGTCAAACAGGTTCAAACTCTGGAGAAAGATCTGGCACAGACCAAAGAACAACATGCCACAGAGTTGAATCTATTGAAGGCTGAGATTCAAAAGTTGCAGGCTGAAGTTGAGAATCTCAAGAAGAGAAGACATGTTCAAGTTGTGGTTTCTTCCCCATCATCATCACATGATGGTCTTTCTGCAGGTTCTGGTTATGCTTTGGGAACTTCTTCCAAACAGGGGAGGAAAACAGATGCAGAAATTAAGGGGAGGAGTACTAATCTTGAAGATATGGATGCTCAAGCATATGATGATGTAGCTGAGATTGAGGGGAGGAAGTTGGATAAAGATATGGTTATTGAAACTGCTCAACAAATTTCCACTGAAGCAGAACATGTTACCACTGATCACATAATTTCCACTGCAAGTGAAAAAGTTACCACTGATGTTCCATCACTTACCACTGCAGAGGAAGAAGCTGCCAGAAAAAGATCAGTTAAAGGTAAAGCAATGGTGTTTGGTGCAGAACAAGTATGATGCGTGGGAATCGCACCTTGCTTTACCTCTCGAGGGATCTCGAGAAGCTTACAACCCCCACCAGGCAATGTACCTGATCGTTGTAGTATAGTATAGTGACAAGTACCGGGGGATTGATCGTTCAGCTTAGGAATAGTGTCGCTAGGATTAGAAAACCTAATTAATAAGTCTAACGGTGAGGGATGATTATTTTTGTGTTTTTATATTTTTATGAAAGCAATTAAAATCTCAGGTTTTGGAAGATAGGGCAGAATTAGTTGCTATTCAACTAACCCAAAACTAAGATGCAATCAAAATAAAATAATAAAAATGAAATTAAACTAATTATTACAAAGTTGTGAGCAGTATTTGGAGAAATTGTGTTTACTTAGACTTCACTACTCCCTAGATATCTTTTACATGTTAATTACTTGTTATACTTGTATGGATGACGGATTGTATTCCTTAATACCATTCGTGGGGTGGCATACATAACTCCCCAACTCTATGAGCTCTTATCTCCTCCTACACCATGACCCAGCACAACTATAGGGATTGTAAACAGTGGCTCATGCATTAAATACAACCAATAAAGACCTAGTACGCCTCGGTTCATGTTTCTTAAGACGTTCAAGCATGTTACCATTTGGAGATCTGCCAGTTTTCTTAAGCCTAACATATAAATCATTCATCCAAGAACAAGAATAGACAAGTAATCAACACATAATCAACATCTAGGTTTCATTAGATCTAAGCAAACACAAAAGAGATCTAGCCTAGCATAATGGAATTGAGACAAGAACAAGAGATAAACAACCAACACATAGACATATTGATTGAATTGGAAGAATACTTATCTCAATTACAATGCAAGGTATCAAGGGTTTGGAACCCTTGGAAAACCTGTAAAAGTACCACCAAATTCGTCTTTAGGGTCTCACCAAAACTTCTCTCTCTTTTTATGAAAAAACTAGAAAACTATATATAGGAAAACTGGGCTGACGGCGTCAAGACAAACATGTGACGCCGTCACCTCGCCGCCAAATTCTTCCTCGGACGGGCTTGATCTACTTATGACGGCCTATGTGACGCCGTCAGCTACCACGGTATTTTATTCTTGGCACTTTGACGCCGTCATGATGACATTTGACGCCGTCACCACCTACGGTATTTTATTCTTCATGTCTGACGCCGTCAGGGCGTAACTCTTGACGCCGTCACCTAGTGTCTTCAGCATGGAAAATTGGTACTTTGCCGTTTTCTTCACTTTTATGCTACAAAAACGTCCAAAATGGTTTCTTTTCCAGAATTCACTCTCCAAACACCTAAAATCACAAAAGGAACGATTTAGGGCAATATTTGATCAAATAAATTCGGATTCGGGCTTAAATGACCCCCTAAAAACGGATCATTTTTCGCCTCATCATATACCCTTACACTTGAGATTTGCTTGTCCTCAAGCAAATGCGCTTTTATTCTACTCGAAAGACAAGTTAGGGGTCATTTAACACTAATATAAAAGTAATTACAACAAATAATCGTTCCACTAAAGACCAATAGACAAGCACGGAGGTCATACACAAGCACCTCACAAATAGTGTTTAGATACTCACATCTCTCGGGTGTAATAAAGTAATATAACATTATGGAAATGGAAGATATCTCTCACTACCTGTCATAGCAAAATAGATTACCATAGGCTTGGGAAAGGATCAAACCTCCACCACATGGCGTAAGCACCTAGGATAAACTATCAAAGAGGTCTTTTAAAGGGTTGTAATGTTAGGTATAGGGATATGAATTACACGGTTTTGTTGGATAAAGGAAGTTTTACTGGTGGTGAGTTAACAATCCCGGTTAATTACATGTACAAGATGGCGTTGCTAAGCCAAGACTAGACTCGACTTAAGCTAATAAATGAAAAATAACTAAAAACTTAAAATGAACATAGAATAAAAACGGGATGGTAGTCCGTATGTTTTTTTCTCTTTTTCCTTTTTCTATTTTTTTTTTTTCTTGATTTTTTTCGATTTTTTTTTTTTTTTTTTTTTTTTTTTTTTTTTTTTTTTTTTTTGCATACACTCTTACCCTACCATCCAAAATAATACATCATAGGGGTATGAATGTTCCCCTTACACTTGAATCTTTACATACTTTACATTTAACTAATCTAATGACTCGAATTAAGAAAATCAAAACACTTGGAGCACTTTTAAGATTAACGTACATATGGGGGTAATAATATTATGTTCTTACCCATTACTCCATAAAATAAGTACTTTACCCATGAGTCCCAATCGTCCCAAAACAATATGTACAAGGATATGACTCGACTTAGCAACCATGTAATCAATTAGAAAGTTAACTTAGGGTTTAACAAATAACAATAATGCACTAAAAATGAGCGCATACATGGAAGGCTAAGGCGATTTGGGTGTACATTTAAGTGGGGTGTAACAAATTCTTCCTTTAAGTAAGATGCTTAAAGTTAGAAACGAAAAGATAGGCTCGGAGGGGTGTACTAGGGGTTTCGTGCACTAAAAATGAGTACAACGCTAAGGGTGTGGGAAAAATTAGTTGACTTAACTAGTCAAGTAGTATGACTTAAATGGTCAAGTAATTATGATACGGGTTTAACACAAGGGTGATCCTAATGCCTCTTATCATGTAGTAAATCCTACCACACGAATGTAGTCTCACTAGCGGTCTCGGGATGCATCACTAACGCAAGTTCTAGAATCTAAATGCTACCGGTACACTCATAAGCACTAACAGTAAATGCTTTTCCTATCAAATCTAAAGGCGAACCTCACATTTTTGGGTGGAAAATTTTTCTGAATATACGGTTATGTGCTAGTCATACAATCTCCTATCCATGAGACGCTTGCTATGGCTAAAGTTTCACTCCTAAATGTTGTAAAAAATTTTAAATTTGGCGCTAAAATTACACTAACAAGTATTTCTCATAGTTTTATTACACATCTACTATCAAACAAAACAAACTCAAGCGAAAGTGCATATGTAAGGTATCATCTTTTTACCCTCCCCTTACACTTAAGATGAACATTGTCCCCAATGTTCAAGTAAAGAATGTAAAAGTGAAAAAGTAAAGAGAATGAAATCAAATACTCCCCTGATTCGCTCGGTATGGATTATAGGTTGGCCAGGTTAAATCTTCCTCCAAGAAAACGAACAATCAAAGCTTCCCTTCCAGAATATAAATCATCTTCTTGTCATACATAACCTGTAAATCCTGACAACAATAGACAAGGCAACCTCGCGTAAAATCGGCGGCATCCTATATAAGTTACTAATTAAGTCCTAGAAAACAAAGTAAGATATAATGCTTGTGGAATGAAGTTTGCAGATTTCCTGGAGATTATAAAACTTAATAATTCACAAAAACCATAAGACTCCGTTAGAAAAACAAAACCGGTAAAATTTCCAGATTTTTAACTCCTGACGCCGTCAAGAGTAATGCTCTGACGCCGTCAGAATGGACCTGCAGAAATTCTTATGTTAAGTTTCCGGAAAATTTCTGGAAAAACTTTGTCCTACTTCCTGGAAAATCCTGCAAAACTTCATTATGACTCAATACAAGCATTTGACTCTAACAAATACGAATATACATGTTCATTTAATATTGTGGAGAATCATGATCGGTTTGTTTCTTAAAAACATATTTGGGGTTTCCCCTTACACTTATCTTTTGCAAAAATACCTTTAGGTTGAAGTTAAGACTAGGCCAAACAACATAATAAAGTATTTCCACGTTTTAATTGAGAAACATGATCAACCAACAATAAAAATAAAACATGCATACGGAAGCAAATAACAATCAAACAAATAAAATCACACAAAACATGGGTTGCCTCCCAAGAAGCGCTTTTCTTTATTTACGAGTCTTGTAGCTAGACTCAAAGTCATGGGTTAACGTGTATCGCTTATGCTCACATAACCAAGTGTGAGCCATCTAATAGTCGCCTCATCTTTCCTATAATCATCTCCTAACTCTAAGCATCCGCGATAGTATCTTTTATTCTTTTCATGAGTATACTTAAGTCCTCTTTTCTTATCATTCTCACTTAGCATTTCTATAGGCGGATACCTACTACACTTTTCCATGGAGAAATCCTTGAACCTAGGGTGTGTGCGGGGCATTTGATAGACAAATTCTTCCTCCCTATCCGAGAATGTAATTAACCCTTCAATGAGTGTTTCATCGAGGTTGGTCAACCGTTTGAAAGGTCTTCCAAACACAACTTGGGTCAATTTATCATCAATAAATTCTCCTAGATTCTCCATAACCATGAACTCAACAAGATAAACCAAACTCCCTACAAACACATGCAATGGTATTGCCCTAGCCACAATGTTTTCTCCTTTGTATTCTAACTCATCTACCATGATTTTATTGTATTCATTACGTGAGATTATGTTCATTGGAAGAGATGAGTTGAGATAGGCGTTAAAGCTCTTAAATCCAATCTTACAGGGGAATTGCATGTTAAATGAACTATCACACTCAATCCTAGTTCTAGGGTCAACATACCTAAGAGGGTTTATATCCTCTTCCATTCTATCCTCATTAATCACGTCACCATCATCGAGATCCTCATCGGAGTCTGAATAGTAAAAAGGACTAGCCCTACAGTCATCATCATGATCAGACTCTTCTAGCTCAGAATTATTGTCAAAGTGGTGGTTGGGTGAGAGGTTAGGTGGGTACTCATTTTCTGCTAAAGGACGTGGGGCGGGCATTTGGAACATCCTACGACGAAAAACATGAATAACAGGAATCAAACAATCAATGTTATTGTTATCCATTAAAACAGTTTACGAACAAAGACACAAAGAAATAAGATAGACTAAAGAAAACCTAAAAATAAAAATAAAATCTTACTAGAAAGGAATCTAGCAAGTAGACCTAATAAAAAGAAATCCTAACCTAGACAATAACTATTCCCCAGGCTGCGGCGCCAAAAACTTGATGCGTGGGAATCGCACCTTGCTTTACCTCTCGAGGGATCTCGAGAAGCTTACAACCCCCACCAGGCAGTGTACCTGATCGTTGTAGTATAGTATAGTGACAAGTACCGGGGGATTGATCGTTCAGCTTAGGAATAGTATCGCTAGGATTAGAAAACCTAATTAATAAGTCTAACGGTGAGGGATGATTATTTTTGTGTTTTTATATTTTTATGAAAGCAATTAAAATCTCGGGTTTTGGAAGATATGGCGGAATTAGTTGCTATTCAACTAACCCAAAACTAAGATGCAATCAAAATAAAATAATAAAAATGAAATTAAACTAATTATTACAAAGTTGTGAGCAGTATTTGGAGAAATTGTGTTTACTTAGACTTCACTACTCCCTAGATATCTTTTACATGTTAATTACTTGTTATACTTGTATGGATGACGGATTGTATTCCTTAATACCATTCGTGGGGTGGCATACATAACTCCCCAACTCTATGAGCTCTTATCTCCTCCTACACCATGACCCAGCACAACTATAGGGATTGTAAACAGTGGCTCATGCATTAAATACAACCAATAAAGACCTAGTACGCCTCGGTTCATGTTTCTTAAGACGTTCAAGCATGTTACCATTTGGAGATCTGCCAGTTTTCTTAAGCCTAACATATAAATCATTCATCCAAGAACAAGAATAGACAAGTAATCAACACATAATCAACATCTAGGTTTCATTAGATCTAAGCAAACACAAAAGAGATCTAGCCTAGCATAATGGAATTGAGACAAGAACAAGAGATAAACAACCAACACATAGACATATTGATTGAATTGGAAGAATACTTATCTCAATTACAATGCAAGGTATCAAGGGTTTGGAACCCTTGGAAAACCTGTAAAAGTACCACCAAATTCGTCTTTAGGGTCTCACCAAAACTTCTCTCTCTTTTTATGAAAAAACTAGAAAACTATATATAGGAAAACTGGGCTGACGGCGTCAAGACAAACATGTGACGCCGTCACCTCGCCGCCAAATTCTTCCTCGGACGGGCTTGATCTACTTATGACGGCCTATGTGACGTCGTCAGCTACCACGGTATTTTATTCTTGGCACTTTGACGCCGTCATGATGACATTTGACGCCGTCACCACCTACGGTATTTTATTCTTCATGTCTGACGTCGTCAGGGCGTAATTCTTGACGCCGTCACCTAGTGTCTTCAGCATGGAAAATTGGTACTTTGCCGTTTTCTTCACTTTTATGCTCCAAAAACGTCCAAAATGGCTTCTTTTCCAGAATTCACTCTCCAAACACCTAAAATCACAAAAGGAACGATTTAGGGAAATATTTGATCAAATAAATTCGGATTCGGGCTTAAATGACCCCCTAAAAACGGATCATTTTTCGCCTCATCAAAGTACATACAAGAAAGATTTCTAAGAAAGATCAAGCTCAAATTGATTTTGATGCAAGATTAGCAGAACAATTTGAAGCTGCAGAAAGAGAAAATATGAAAAAGCAAAAGGAGATGGATGTTGCTAGTTTTATGGAAGCACAGAGGTTAGGTAAACTTGAAGAAGTAATGGCACAACCACTCTCAGTGATTCCACCAACCATCTTACATGAGAAACCCCCTATGTTCTCATATGTGCCATCAGATGAAGAGATTGAGCATATGATTAAGCATGATCCAGTTGTAAAGAAGAAAGCTATTGAGCTTGTTGCTAACAAGACTTTAACTGAAGAACAAAGAACAGCTCAATTGGTTGATTTCATTCAAATGAAGAATCAACAAACACTGGATGAAATTATTGGAAACTTCAGAAAAGGTCAAAAGAAACAAAGACAACCTACAAAGGCACAGATCATTCATGAGATGAAAGTATATTGCTGTCATGTTGGAACTTGGAAGATGGCTGATTTCAAAGGTATGTCTCATGAAAGAATTGAAGGTATCTACTACAGAATTAAAAGGCAAGATAGTACCTTCAGACCTATTGATTTTGAAGAAGTTGAAAGATTTAAACAAAGTAAAAGGAAAGCTTCAACAGTTGAAGATCATGTCACCAAAAGAGTGAAAGTTCCTCAAGAGAAAGAATCTCAATCTGAGAAATGTGCAGAAGATCTACAGAGTGCAATTATCATTGTTGAAGAAGAAGATTTCTATCCAGATCCTTTACAATCAAAACATCAAATTATTGATTGGGAAGTGTACACAGCAAAGAATTTTGCTTCCACTTGGAAAATTATAAGACTGGGAGGAGAATCTTCATCATTCATTCAGTTTAAAGATCTTCTTAAATCATGTGACAGAGATGATCTTGATACCCTTTGGAAGCTTGTTAATGAAAGATTCAAGGCTGATACTCTCAAGGATATGAAAGAAATGCAGCTCTGGGTTGACTTAAGAAGACTATATGAACCAGATCCTAATGATAAGTATTGGAAGTTTAATTCATCAAGCTTGAATACTACATGGACATATTTTGTTAAATGTGAGGTTCATCATGTTTCTACAACAAATAAAGTGGATGTGTTTATGTTTGCTGAGAAGGAATATCCACTTAGAGCTACAACTCTTTCTGCAATGTTGAAATCAAAGTTAAGAGTTTATGCAGATAGTGAAAAGATTAGAGCTTTGATTCAGAAGATTCAAGATCAATATGCAAGAGTTGATAAAGTGGTGAGAAAAACAAGATAAGTGTTTGGAAGAATTCCCATATCCTCAGGTTTATTGTATACTTGAAGAAACTTGTTGATTTACAAATAAATCATAAGTTTAGGGGAGGATTGTTGGGAATTATTCTATCAGTTACCACGGCTAGTGAAGATATTACAACTGTAGAAGATTGTACTTGCAGTGGAAACTCATTACCACTGCAAGAACAAATATTACCACTGCTCACTTGTTAACTGTTAGAGAAACGCGCATAGATAAACATAGAAAAGATTTTGTGTATATCTTATTCTATTAGTATTATACTTATCTTGTACAAGAGGACTCCTTGTTGTATAAAAGGAGATCCTAGATCATAGTTAGAATATATCTTTCTAATACGTTTTCTTAGAGCTTCAAGGTGTGTAACACCCCCAATTCATGGTTGCAGCGGAATTCAAACTGGGTGTTACTCGACGGCACAATAGTCACAATAATAGAAAACGAACTCCAATTGAGTCGTTTTAAAAGATTTATCATTCAAATTATATAAATATCAGAGGTTACAAAATGAGGTCCCAAATGGTTCCATGTTTACAAATCACATTAAATGAGTTTTTGAATGATAATAAAATTTATAGCCCTCTTGAGTATCCGTGTCCTTCCGTGCCATCCTTGATCGTCATGAACCTGAAATACATGCTTGAGAGGTCAACACAAAGGTTGAGTGATATTCATAGAGTTTGTTTAATGTTTGAACACAATGTGTTGGTAGTTAAATCGTTGAACACAATAATCGTAGTGTTTGTAGTTAAATCGTTTGAACACAATAATCGTAGTGTTTGTAGTTAAATCGTTTGAACACAATAATCGTAGTGTTTGTAGTTAAATCGTTTGAACACAATAATCGTAGTGTGAGCTATAGACTCACACTCATAGTTAGAAAACAAAGATGGGCTACGTTATTATATGCCCGGAAAGGTTATTAATTCACTAAGCTTATGACACTAAAACGTTAACGTGTACCAATATCGATCGGCAGATTTATCCCGGTAGGTACTTTGCCGTCATACCTAATGTCTCAAATATTAATGCATTTGTTTGAACTTAGTCAAAACAAATGGGATTCGTCAATCCCAATAGGCCTATTCACAATATTCACGCTCACTCGCAAGTAACCCTCGCAAGTGATTAAATGGTTCATAATAAGGGATATTGGTTTGGCAAGGATGTTACTTAGTGATAATAAAACATAGTCGAATAGCATACAGTAGAAAGCATTGTGTTTGAGTAGAAAAATAATAGCATGTATTCCCCCCAAGGGTTTGTAAAACATTGAAGTAATGTAAAGTGGGGCTATAAACTCACCTTAAGTTGGATGATGTATAATGAGAATGATGGATATGTCGTAAGAACTTCTACGAGCAACCTAGAATAATTGTTGTAACTTAGGTTTGGAATAATGTCTAAGGAAACATAAACATGCCAATATATATATCTTGCATCTAGTCCATGATGTGGTATGATGTATAATGTAAGTCTTTGAAAGAAAAGATTCATGAAACATGTATGTTTGGATATATCGTTTACTACCGTTCGGGCCGACAAGCGTTCGAGGAGCCAGGACACTTTAATTCGTAAATCCACAACTCATCTCGACGGCTTACATAATGAACTCCTCACATGAGGCTCCCTACTATTGTAGTAGTTGATAAAGTATATAGATATAAGTTTTTGATCCGAAAAGTTACATGTCCGATATTTGGAATAAACTTAGGAAAGTTTATTAGTACATGAAGATTGTTATTAGGGTATGTTTCATAAGTCTTGTATGACCATTTTTCCTTGTAATATCTCATGGTTCCTTTTTAAGTGAAGTAGATCCAAATTGCTTGTTCAAATTATCGCCAATTCCTTGTTTCATGTTTACGCCTATGTAAGTTTACTTGGTCATTTCGTCATGGCCTAGCCACGACCTTTGGTCCTTGTTCCAAGGTCATGAGACACAACCTTGGCTCTAGCCATGGTGGTAGTCTTGATTATTGGTCATAAGACCTCTTGTTCCTTTTAAAGTATAACCAATATATAGTGACTTATATATATGTAAATAGCTGTTAAGAAACTGAGAAATATCTCACTCAGAAAGCGTTTTCAAGGCTCGAGCTTCTTTTTTCCTGAACGAAAACGTGATTCCGGACAACTTTCGTGTTTTAACTTTTTGATGAATCGGACCAGAAATGCCTCTTTTTGCGTGTTTTATGTTTCTGTAACAGAAACTATTTGGCAGCTTTGCCGCAAAGTTTTGGTAACTTCAAATCGTCATAACTTTTGACTCGTATACTCGTTTTAGGTGGTTCAAATTGCTATGGTTTCCTTGTTAGGTCCTCTACTACAATATGTAATAATCCAATATCATATTTTAACCATTTTGATCAGGTCTTACCAAGAAAGTCATTAGTTTACTTGTTTTAATAACTTATCTTAACAATCAATTACAATAACTTGTTTTGCTCATTTTTATACATCATGGACATGAATACAAGACATAATATAGCACAAATAATATGTAAATAACATGAATATGATTATTTAACAAGAAGAAAGTTAGGGTTTGGCTTACAACTTGGGGCTTTCAACAAAGAAAGGAAAGTAACTAGTAAGGATAGGACTTTGATAGACTTGCTTCAACCCACTTCACTTCATGCAATATTTCTACTCTTGTAATCTTGAAAGATGGATGATGAAGGTTGAGGTGACTTGAGTGGATTCAAACTCAAGAGAAATCACCAAGTATATGAGGTTATGGAAGTGTTTTGATTATCTAAAAGAAACTAGGGTTTCAACCTTGAACTTGCACTTGAATCTTGCAAGAAATTAGAAGGAAATAAGCTAAGTATGGTGTGGTTTTGGTGTTGGATATCCACGGCAACAAGGGGGGATGGGGGGCTTTTATAGGGTCTTAAGGAGGTTACTTATGTTGACTTGTCAACCCTTGGAGGCCAAGTTCTACACATGTACTAATCTTAAGGTCTCTTGCATAAGATTGAGCCACATAGTGTGAATCCCCCCCCCCCTAGTGGCGGTTTGCCAAGCTTGGGGAGCAAGTGTGGACTTTTGAGGATATTATCCAAGTTATGGAGCTAGTTTCGACTCCGTAAAATGCAAACCGTAAGTTGTTACGTCACAAAACGTAAAACCGGGTATCGTAAAAATACGAAACTTGGAAGAATGATTAAACTTGTCAAAATACTCCATAATAAAATATAAAATGAGTGGTAGGTTCCATTTGGGTGGTAAAACCCTGCTAAAACTGGAAACACGGGTCTAAAACGTGTAATACGTAAAATGTACGAATATTGCGTAAAATTGAGAAAAGTAAAATATTACTTTTCTAATAGGTTATAAATGATTTAAAATGACTTATAATGTCTAGATTGGGCTCAGTCTAGTGTCGGTTGGTATTAAATGTCTTTTAGACATCAAACCGTAAGCCTAAAAATCAAGGAATGACTTATAATGTCAAGGAATGATTTTTGGTCAAAGGAGGAGGGAAAAATATGTTGACTTTTTCTAATAAGTTGAAAACTCAAATCGTCTTAGAAACGCGGTGCAGGTATAGGCTAAGGCTACGGCTGAGTAAAAACGCTTAAAACTGAAAATTCCAGTTTTTCACGGCCGAGGCTTATTTTTGGTCATGTTTATCTCAGTCACGATTAAATCTCAAATAAATCATGAGTGTGTCAAACATTTTTCCGATGCGGGGTCACTTAACGCGGTCGAGTTTCGTTGTGCGTAGAATTTCTGAATGACGTTTTACCCTAAAACGTGTAATTCCTTAATAACTTTCACGAAAATGAGCTTATGAAATTTAAACTTTTAATTTGCCATGGAAATGATTTATCACACGAGGCCCAGAAACAAAAATCAAGTTTCGGGAAAATTTCGGGAAAAATGAATAGTAAAAGTGAATAGAGAAATTTTTCCGGGAATGGTAATTAACCTGAAAATGCGAATTGTTACAAGGTGTAACCCTAGTGATATCATAGATCACTCGTATTATTATCATTAATAATATTGGAGCTATTTGTTTTGTTACATACATTGTTCATACATACAATTGTTTCATTTACAATCAATCTTCTAAGTATCATTAAGTAGATTCCGCATACTTAGTGGTATCACTCAAAGTATCATTATTAACACAAGTTCAAGGTGTTCACGATCCAACAGTGGTTCACACTACAGTTATAATTGTCAATCGGGAAACACGCTTGTCTATGAGCAGTCTCCTGATAGCAATTGTAATTCTAGCACATACAACCCACAGCCACATCAGTATTACTGTTGTGATTACTGTGGAGGTCCACACTCTAGCTCGGATTGTCAAACAAGGAATCCATTTCCTTGTAACAATTACGACTATTCGTTTTCAGACCCACCTCCACAATACCAAATGATTCACACAACTCCTCATAATACTGAGCAAGACCTTTTACTAAAGGCTCTTGATATTTTAAAAGAACTTAAGGAGGAGTTGGTTACTACATCGTTTCAAGACTCTTGTGAGAAATCTATGGCAGAATTACTTGCTGAGGAACGAGAGGCTAGAAACGAATTAAGCGTGGAAGAATTACTTGTCTTAGAACAAGCAGCTATAACACGTGCCAAATTTCGTCAAGCTGCTCTTATAAACTATGATGATGATAGTGATATTGAAGACACCCTTGATATCCTTCAATTTTATAAGGGTTCCTCAGATTCATCACTTGTAATTCCTCCCATTGAGAATCAGGGAGAAAATAATGAGACGAAGACACTACTAGCAGAAGATCAAATGGAAATTGTACAATCCATGAATGCTAGCTCCTTTCATCTCCTTCAGTCTGTTGTTATCACACCCGAAGTTCACACTCACTCTCTAAACATGGGGGATGAGCATCTTAGCACTGTTCCTAATAAGGAATCGGACGAATTAATAAAGTATAGTGTTGAGATCCTTGTCCCAATCCCGAGAGAGTCACAGGGGACTTTTGATCAAGTTTGTGATATTCCTTCACCCCCTAATAATCCAAATGATCAAATTGAGTCTGTCTCCGATTCCAGTGATGATTGTTTATCTTATGGAGACATTGAGTATGTTGATGCATCCCTTCCCCACTCTAATGTTGACTTTCTTCTCGAGGAGTTCGCCGATGAACTCACTCACTCCAATCCACTTCCATCGGGAAGTGATGATGATCTCTTTGATTTCAAAGATGATATGAAGGAAGTCGAAGCATTCCTTGCTCAAGATAGTTCAACTTCGTATGAAGTTGATGATAACTATCTTGATTCTGAGGGGGGATATTCTTTTCCTTGAAAGCTTATTGAATGATGATGATCCATCACTCAATTCCTATCTCAATATCGGGCTTAATGATTCACCCACTGATGAAAAATCTTTATCTTATGGAGACATCAGTGACGTTGATGAAATACCTTCTGAGCCCATCATTGATCACCTTATCATGACTCCTCCAGAGTTTGATAACCCGGGGGGAGATGCACTCAATCATGTGGATTTGCAAATTCCCACCCACCCTCCCGGGATGTTTTTGAGCTTAACCTTTGAAATCCAAACTCAGGCTAATGAGCCTGTTCTCGAGGTTCCTTCCTCTCTTCTTCACTCCTTCGGGAATGAAGATACCATCTTTGATCCCGGCATTTTCATGTATCATTATCTTGAGCCGGGATTATATCTCATCGGTGTGGAACTTTCACGTGCTTCAAATGTTTGTCCAAACATCTTGAATGAATGTCCGATTGAGATTGTTTCTTCCACATCATGCTTCCCCAAGGACAAATGAATTCGGGGTCGAGTCAAGCTAGCGACTCGGTAAACAAAAATAGTAGCATGCTTATAGGGTTTTCACCCTAAGTGTGGGGGAGTCCCCCATACTATGGTTACAAAAAGTGAAAATACAAAATGGTGTTTCCACGCTTAACTTGTAATGTTGCCCTTTTACGTTCAAAATGTCGGCATAATAGCCGGGATTTTGAATATTGAGGACAATATTCATGCTAAGTGTGGGGGGGGGGGGGGGGGGTATTTCGCTATTCTAGCGAATTTTATCACATTTTACTATATAATACCCCCGTTTTAGCCAAAATTTCAAAAATTTTAAAATTTTTCACTGGTGCTTCAAAATTTTTGTGGTAATCAGTCCGCCTTGTCTAACCGACAAAAGGGATTGGCTAGTCCAGGAGCAAACGGCTCTTGGTAAAGACATCTCAAATCCGTTTACGGCTTGCAATTTGCCCAAAATTGTATGGTTCATCAACTCCCCATCATCCTCAAAAGCTAATGAGTTGGCTAGCCCGCAAGATTATGGCTTGTGGTAAAGGCAGTGGAAAATCCATAATTGGTAATCAGCTCACCAAGATGTTGACTATTCCATCAAGAGCTGGCTAGTCCAGAAGCAAACGGCTTTTGGTAAAGACTAATCAAATCCGTTGACAGCTGGTGGTTTGCTCAAAATCACACGGTTATCAGGTGTGCCACAGTTCTTACACCTGGCTACTCCAGAAGTGATGGCTTTTGGTAAAGAGTTTTTCAAACCCATCAAGTTTTCAAAACAGTTATTGCTAGGGACTAGCAATAGTTTAGTGTGGGGGATTGATGAGTGCTCAAACACTCATCATTTTTGGTCAAATCTGAACTGCAAAACATACAAAAACACTCAGTAATGCATCAAAATACTGAAAATATTTCAAAATTGAGTTTTATATGTTTTAGATGCAAAATGAGCAAAAACAAATGAAAAACGTACAAAGTTTGCAAAATTGGCAGTTTCAGTCCCTCAACTTTCATAAAATTACAAAACTAGTCCCTGGATATTCAAAATATGGAAAATTATCACCAGATGTCATTTTGAAATCATAAATTGTCATATTTAGTCCTTTGGTGAAAAATTGGAAAGTTTTGGAAATTTACAGTTTGGTCCCTGGAGTTACAGATTTTGGCAGATTTGGTCCCTGGTGGGATAATTTTGAAAGAAAAATCAATTTTGGTCCTTGGGGAAATCACAAATATCAATTTTAGACTTGGGATGAAAATTTTGAGAAAATTACAAGTTTAGTACCCGGAGTTTGGAAATTTGCAAAATCAGTCCCCGGGTATTTTATTTTTGGAAAATATTAATTTTCATCCTTGTAATATTCAAATGTTTTCAAAATTAGTCCTTGTGAATACTTTGTGAAAGTTACATTTTCAGTCCCCAAATTTTTGCAAAATTACAAAATTGGTCCTTGTTAAATGTAAAACCAAACGGACCTTTTGTATTATTATTACCCAACACCAAAAGTCCAGCCCACTCACCCTTTGTATTACCCAACACAAAACAGCCCACCAAGCCCAAACCAATTCCCACCCTTTTTAATATATACCCGGTCAACACACAGTGGTCAAACAGACCACTATTCACCATCCCCAACCCCACACCCCCGTTTTTCTGCACTGTGTTCCCCCCTCCTCTCCAAACTCCACAAAAACCTCACCAAACCTCATTTATTATCACACCAACCTCACCTTCCCCCCCCCCCCCTCTTCAATTAATACCACACCAAACACCATTACCCTCCCAATTCAGTTTTCCCGCCAAAATAATATGAATGGCCAGGATTGATAGTAGCCCATCCAACGGCTAAAAAAGAAGTGGGATTTGACCATCTGACCCCCAGGACCTATATAAGTGAAGAAAAGAAGCAGGAAGAAGAAGCAGTTAACTAGTGTAGATTAGTGGTAGTGTAGAGTATCAATTTAGCTTAATTTTTTGTTGTCATTGTAATTCTTAGCTTAATAATCTTGTACCAATCATTCTCAGTGTAGTGGAGACTTGTTTTAATTATTAATTTAAAGTTTTCAGGTTTAAAAATCCAATTTGCAGTTTTAAGTAAAAATTCTAAATTCTTTTTTAAGTGCTAAAAACTATTGCTTTCTGTTTGTTTAAGCTTGTTTAAGATTAACTTTAAGTTTTCTTAGGTTTTCAATTCACATACTTCAGTTTGGACAAGAAAAGCATAAATATCCAAAAATAAAAAAAAATAGAGTAAAAATATAAAAAGCTATAACCAAGAAGGAAGTGCAAGAGGCAGGATGGAAGATGGATGGCATTTGGTATTAGAATACTCATGGGGTGGTTAGGATTATGGATTTGAACCTGGTTCTCACTTTGTAACTCACTCTGGATCATTTGTAAGGAATTTTACAAATCTTTGCATTTTTACTTTACCATAGCTAAACTCTGTTTAATCATGTGTTTTAATACCTACAAGATGTAATAAAGTTAAGATATGAATTAATATTAGTCACTTGTTAATCAGTTTTAGTAGTTGGTTAATATTTCATTTTGACAGTTAAATAGCATTTTATTGAGTCAGTTGAGTTGTGTTGTTGTTCTTGGTACTTTTAGGTTTGAATGATCCCATGTTATCAGGTTTGAACTTGTAGATCAACCTCATACCCTGAATCAACCTTGTGTAGTAGAAATAAAAAATCTTTGTTTTTAAGGGAGTGTTTGGATCAGATGATTGCAGTGTAATTTGGCTTGTTTCTATGTGTAAATTGGCTTGTAACATGTATACTTAGGTTATATTAGGTCTTAGTAAGTCTCAAATTAGGTCTCTTTTTGCAAAATAGTCAAATCAACAAAAATCCCACCACCACAGTTAACTGTGGTGGTATTTGAACCCCAAATCCCATCATTTTCCTTTTAAAAGTTGTTGTTCTTATTTAAATTGGTCTCATAATAGCTTATGGTAACATATTAAGTCATCTGTGATCATCACAAGTTCAAATAAGTCAAAGTTTAAGTTTATATGAAAAAGTCAAATGTGCACCTTTTTTAGTTTTCTCAAAATGGAATGAATTTTCATGAATTGTGTATGTGATTTCAGAACTTGTGCTTTTGAGGTATCATAGTCTACCACCTCATCTTTAAGTTTCCATAGTTCCTTGATTTTTGTGATTTTTTCTGGTGGGTCCCACAAATCACCAAACTCAGCTGCAGGGCAAAGCCCTCCCCTGCTGCACCAGCAGACACCACCATCACCACCACTTGGTGGTGGGTTTCTGACCACCTTAGTGGTCCAAAGCCATTAATTTTGGTTCCTTTCCATCACCCTCCTACCAGGCTTCCAAGATTGACCATTGGCTTGACCTAGAAATCTGTGGACCCCACCTAATTTAGTCCCCAAAATCTGTCCCCATTTTCAGTTTCAAAACAAGTTTCCAAAGTGCTAATTGTAGCTTATAGCTTATTTTGTGGTCCACTATTGCTTATTCTCGCTCTAACAAGTTCAAACAAGTTATTTGGATCAGAAAAACCCATTGTGGGTCCCACACAAGCTGGTTCAAGTTCATTTCCTTGCTTGGTCAACAGAAGTCAACTGTTGACCCAATAAGCACTTCAAGTGCTTATTTTTGATTTCCATAAAAATTGTTTTTGTAAAAGTCTCTTGTTTTTAGGTGTAAAATAGTTTTCTAAAAGAAAAATCAAGAAAAAACAATTTAATATTAAGTGATAGTTTCTATTTAATGTAATTTAATTTTAATTTTCATTTTTATATTTTTATTAAGTACTTAGCTTTTTTATATTTTTCTTAAATTCCTCATATATTAAAGTATTTATAACAATTTTTTCAGATTTTTATTTTGTCATTAAGTATTTATTAGATTTAATCTTAGTTTTATTAATAATTAAGTAATAATTAGTTTTAAATAGCATAATTAGTTTCTATTAAGTAAAACCTAGTTTTTATATTTTTTATAGCTTTTATAAGTTGTAAAATAATTTTAGAAATTTTCTCATAATTTTTACTGTTCATTTGCTATTTTTCTTAATTTAAAATAGTTTAATTAGGTAATTAATAATTAATTAGTAATTAATTAATAGAAAAATCATAAAAAGACAAAAATACATATTTTTTTTTAAAACTTATTTTTAGTTATTTTATAAGTTTAGAAATTTTATTTTCACCTTTTTAGTATTTAATTAATATTGTATTATACTTAAGTTGTTTAAATATTAATAATAAGTAATAATTAGTATTTAATTAATATTAAATAATTAAATAGTGTAAAAATTTATTTTCTTTTTCTAAAAATTTTCTTTTATCTTTTAGTTTGTAAAAAAGTCATTTTCACCCCCTGGGGGTTTTCAGATTTCAGTTTTTACGTTTTATTTTGTACGTTCGCATTATTTAAAACGTAAACGTACGCGTTTTTAGATTTCAAGCGTTTTTAGGTATCTAACTTTCACGAAATCATCTTTATAGCTTGTATAAGCTATTTCTTCGTATATTCCTTTGTTTAATCAATCACAAACCCCTTTACATCCAGATTCACCCGATCACGAAACCGTTTGTTTACAATCCACACCTCGTCGGGACATAACGACCCGGGGAAATACTATATTCCGCGGAGCATTGACTCTAGGTTGTTTGACCTTGTTGACCATTCCCTGGTCAGTTTAGGTTGACCGTTTGGAGCCAATCAAATTTTGGCGCCGTTGCCGGGGAGGTTGTGTGCGTATCTAAACGGTTTTTCTGATTAGTGTCTTTGGAATTCGTTCCATTGTACATTTATCCATCCTTTGTTCATATTTTCTATTTATCAAAACAAAACCGTTCACGAAAACTTTTTAAACTCAGTTTTCAACGAACACAAAAACCCAAAAACATTTTCTTTATCATTTGTACAAAATGTCTTTCCAAAAACACAAAAATATTCACCTTTACCCTCCTACCTCTTTCATTCTTCATCCCTACCCCTCTATACACATTTGATTCTTTCTATGTCTCACCCACACTTTCTGGTTTGCCATTGGTGTGGTAATCCTTATAATGGTGGCAATTGCCCCAGCTGTGGCATGGTAGGATCAGGAAACGGGTCTGTCTATAACCAGAATCCATATTCCTACCATGACACGACTGATTCATTCCATCAGTTACTACACCATCAATCTCAGCAGTTTTACTGTTGTGAGTACTGTGGTGGTTCACACTACAGTTATAATTGTCAATCGGGAAACACGCTTGTCTATGAGCAGTCTCCTGATAGCAATTGTATTTCTAGCACATACAACCCACAGCCACATCAGTATTACTGTTGTGATTATTGTGGAGGTCCACACTCTAGCTCGGATTGTCAAACAAGGAATCCATTTCCTTGTAACAATTACGACTATTCGTTTTCAGACCCACCTCCACAATACCAAATGATTCACACAACTCCTCATGATACTGAGCAAGACCTTTTACTAAAGGCTCTTGATATTTTAAAAGAACTTAAGGAGGAGTTGGTTACTACATCATTTCAAGACTCTCGTGAGAAATCTATGGTAGAATTACTTGCTGAGGAACGAGAGGCTAGAAACGAATTGAGCGTGGAAGAATTACTTGTCTTAGAACAAGCAGCTATAACACGTGCCAAATTTCGTCAAGCTGCTCTTCTAGACTATGATGATGATAGTGATATTGAAGACACCCTTGATATCCTTCAATTTTATAAGGGTTCCTCAGATTCATCACTTGTAATTCCTCCCATTGAGAATCAGGGAGAAAATAATGAGACGGAGACACTACTAGCAGAAGATCAAATGGAAATTTTACAATCCATGAATGCTAGCTCCTCTCATATCCCTCAGTCTGTTGTTATCACACCCGAAGTTCACACTCACTCTCTAAACATGGGGGATGAGCATCTTAGCACTGTTCCTAATAAGGAATCGGACGAATTAATAAAGTCTAGTGTTGAGATCCTTGTCCCAATCCCGAGAGAGTCACAGGGGACTTTTGATCAAGTGTGTGATATTCCTTCACCCCCTAATAATCCAAATGATCAAATTGAGTCTGTCTCCGATTCCAGTGATGATTGTTTATCTTATGGAGACATTGAGTATGTTGATGCATCCCTTCCCCACTCTAATGTTGACTTTCTTCTCGAGGAGTTCGCCGATGAACTCACTCACTCCAATCCACTTCCATCGGGAAGTGATGATGATCTCTTTGATTTCAAAGATGATATGAAGGAAGTCGAAGCATTCCTTGCTCAAGATAGTTCAACTTCGTATGAAGTTGATGATAACTATCTTGATTCTGAGGGGGATATTCTTTTCCTTGAAAGCTTATTGAATGATGATGATCCATCACTCAATTCCTATCTCAATATCGGGCTTAATGATTCACCCACTGATGAAAAATCTTTATCTTATGGAGACATCAGTGACGTTGATGAAATACCTTCTGAGCCCATCATTGATCACCTTATCATGACTCCTCCGGAGTTTGATAACCCGGGGGGAGATGCACACAATCACAAAACATTTGTATTGTAAGCATGTTTAATCCCCATCTTAATGCCTTGAGTCCAACATCTCACTTTCTACTCAATTTAAGTCATCTAACTTAAAAACTGTAAACTCACAAATCCATCACATCAGTTGATCTGCTAGCAATGAATTTATGAAATTTACCTCTCCATTGTAATCTCGCCAGGTTCTCACATGACGTAAATTACAACTTCAAGTGTTCTTAATTAGATGGCATTTGACTTAATTTTATAAGGGTATTAATTTTGACGTGATCAAAATAATGTATGAAGAAGCATGCATACAACTTCATAACATTGGTTTTACAAAACATTTTTATTACCAATTTGCTAAGAGTAAAATAACAAAGTTTTGATTGAGGTATCGGGTTCACCAATTAAAGAATTACCAACAATTATCGTTCACTATATCGTACTTTTGCATAAGCCCTAAGGCTTAGTGATTCGGATAATCATTGTGGAATTGTGGTGAATTCAACCTTAAGATGACAGTGTACATGTAATGGTTGTTCGGTAAGTCTAATTTACACACAAACGAGCGTTAAGACAGAATGTTGTCTATCTAAGGCCACAATTTAATGCGAAGCCAACCTTATACCCATCTTGTAGTGTGTAAACTTTGGTCGGGCCTAGTTAACCATTACGTACAAAAACATCAATCAACCAATCCTTTGAAGTTTAAACTCTTAAAACCAAAACAATTTCGCCATTTATTTAGTCCGTATTATTTTTCTATTCAAAAAATTACCCTTTCCATTTATAAACATGTCTAACATAATAATAAACAAAAACAAGTAATATAAAATAAAAAATAAAACAACCAAATAAACATATACATAACATAACTATTAAATATGTATAAATACATGTAGCCACATGCAAATCTTATTCAATAATCCTATTAATAATCAAGTCTAGGTGTATAATGTATTTATTCAATTAAGGCTTTCTTCTTCTAGGAAAAAGAGCCACATACATCGATAAATCGATTGCGTAAGCCAAAACTAAACAAATACCACATAGCACATAATTGATTACTTAATATTGGAGTCTTCCCCAATTCGACATCTATTAATAAATTTACATGTTTCGATATAACTTAACAATTAATTTATATATCCAATTTAAACCATTTAAATTATCACACAATAAAATCTATGCAAATATGCACTTTTTCATGGATTAAGCTTAACAATTAACATATTGCACCAAGATCGTTTACTAAAACGCATAACAAATTACATGACATCCTAGGGTTTCTAATCATATTAAAAAATCAAAACCAAAACCCTAAAACCCTTTAAGGTCTAAATCGACCCATAAAAAAAATTAGGGTTAGGAATTAAAAAACCCTAAAAACATGTAACTAAACGAATCAAGATCCAATTTTTATGCGTTTCGATAATTAATTACACATTATAACGGCTCTAGATGCCACTGTTGGAATTATGATATCATGAAATTCATATAAAATAAACCAAACACATCAAGTGAGCATAGCGGAAGCAATTATAACAAGATCATATAACATGTAATTAATTAATCAATAATAAATAGTAAACATACCTTTGTGATTCTAGCCCGAACAAGAATCAAATTGCATTCTTCAAATCAAGAACCCTAATTAGGGTTTATGTGGATTATAAGAATTACCCCTTACCTCTTTTGTAATTCAATCCAAGAATCAAACAATAGTGTGTTTGAATCGCGTTCTTGTACACATGTACTAATTCAAGTAAAAGTTTATGCAAGTAAACTAAACACAAAACTTTGTTTAGTTAAAGAAAATTGAAAACCTTAAAGGGTTTAGGTTTAGGATCGATTGGGACAAGAGAAGGAGAGAAAACACCAAGATGTGTGTGTACAAGTTATATGAAAACAATGCATCTTGGGTTTGCTTATATACTAATTGAAACTTGGAGCTCAAGGCACAAAGGAGGTGGGAACCTCCCTTTGGCCGATCGGTTTAGGAGTCCCCAAGGGATTCCGGAACCTTCCCTTGTTTCCAAATATTCATTAGTATTACTTTCCTAATCTTCGTCTAACAGTCGTTACTCGTTCTCCGTTAAATACTAACGGTCATTACTAGTTTTGTGTTTATTAATAATTATGTATATATAACATTTATAAATAATTATTTCTTTTACTCTTCATACGTATTGTGTGCAATCCCGCGATCTCGAGTTCGATCCTAACACTAGACTATTATTATAATGTCTATAAAACTAACAGTTGGTGGCTGGAAGGAGATTGAAGGGGGCATGGAAGTGTCATCTCAACAAATTTAACCACCGGATAAAAGCTGCCCTCATATTCAACAAACTTGTTAACGGTCTTTATCATTTTAGACATCAGAAATGTCTTGTCTAATTTCTTCGTAACAGGGATCAAATGTGAAAAGCCACTAATCATATGTATCATTCGTGTAATTTACTCTCTTGTTTATTACGAGTAATTAGGATGACCAGCCTTAAACTAAAACTTGAAAGAAAAAAATTAATTACCTCCAAGTGATTAGATGATGTACCGTCAACTGCATTCTTTGGAAGTTCCTGGAAATGATCAGTTGATAATATAACAGTTATTATTACATAAAGTTGATAGATAGAACAGTTATTATCGCAAAAAATTGATAAACAAGTTGACTTTCTTACTGGATTTTCATGTTTCCACTGAAGTTCCAATGCTTTATCAAGTCTTTTGACAACCTGGTCTATATACGGACGCTTGGCCCGTTCCTCTTGTAAGCAGTAATATGTTGTGTCTTAGAAGATTCTGAATGATTCTGGGTCCATCTGTTTTCGTGAATGCGGATCTACCATATCATCCAAATGAGATTTTTCCAGTTGACTTAATAAACCCTCTTCCAACTCATCTTCATCTTTACCTGCACTCCGTCCACACAAGACTTCCAATAACACAACACCGAATGAATACACATCTGACTTGTGCGTTCACACCGCCGGTCTTTTTATATTTTGGGTCCAGGTATACATTCTCAACAATATCACGAGTAAGAACAAGATGTTGTCTCCGAGCTACTGTATTTTTCAAAGAAAGTTCAAAACCAGATAACTTGGGTTCCCATTTGTAATCTAGTAAAATATTTGAGCTACTGATATTGCAATGTATGACACTAAAATCTCGTTCAGCATCATAATGGATGCAACTCAACGCCTTCGCAACACCAACGCATATCTTCAACCTTTGCATCCATGTGAGGGTCTGGTCACTTAGATATTTTGCAAGACTTTTGGTGGCCTCCTTCTTGTATATGATAATCTTAGTGTCCTTGGAGTCATAAAACCCAATAAGAGACACTAGATTCTTATATTTTAGACTAGAAAGCATCGAAACTTCTGTCCAAAACCATTTGATCTCATCATTTTTATAGAATCTATTTACAACAGCCGAATCATTGAATGATTTGTGTACATCTTCCCAACTGAGTTTTAAGAGAAAGATCTTTGAGGGAAGACTGTGTCTTGTTGCTGACATGGGACGCAACGTGTGTAGATATGGATGTCAATGATCCCTATATGTACCAAGAAAGAGAACATTACCAAGTGTTCCAAAAATGACAAGTGTATAGGGAGGTCACGGTTCTAAATTCTACTGACTTACAAAAATAGTAAAAAGTAAATAATTACCTTGTCATGATTGGCTGATGTATCTTCAACTTTGGCCGCAACTATTGAGTGTTCCTTTAATATCATAAATACAGTAATAAGTACTAAATAATTTTACCCGTGTTAATATTAATATTAATAGAGATTAGTAATTATTAAAGACAGATGAAAGAGAAAACAGTCTTACATGATCCATTTGAAGTTTCAACGCGCTCTCAAGTCTTGCGACAATCTCATCAATATTTGGGCGTTGTGAGCGTTCTTCATTTAAGCAGTCATACGCTGTTTTTGCGAAAACATCGAATGATCGCGGATCCATCTGATTCCATAAATCCGGATCGATTATATCATCAAGTATTTTCTCTCTGTAATGGAAAATTGCCATCGGAGCCAAATACTTATTATCTTGGTGGTCAATCATTGATTTCCTACCACAGAGTAGTTCAAACAATACTATCCCAAACGAGTAGATATCCGACTTGTGGTTCACGGTTTTAGTCTCTAAACATGTTGGGTCTGCATATCCGTACCTATCCCAAACTGAAAAAACTGTATGAGTAGGGAAAGAATGGTGCCTTTCAAATGCTTTAATCTTCAAAGAAAGTTCCCAATCCATTAACATGGGTTCCCAGTCAAAATTCGTCCAAACTGAGTAACAGTTTATATTCCGGTGTATAACGCTAAAATCACGTGGCTCGTCATAATAAATGTAGCTCAATAGTTTGGCAAGACCGACAGATATCTTCAATCTTCGCACCCATGTTAACTCCATCGGGTCACTTAGATGGTTGCTGAGACTTCCCCTAGACTGATCATTGTAAATGATGATCTTCTCATCATCCTCATCACAAAACCCAATAATAGAAACGAGATTTTTATGCTTGAGACTAGAACGCAAGGAAACCTCCGTCCAAAGCAGCTCGTTTCTATCCTCATGTTCTTTCTTAAACCTCTTAGCACAGATAGGCTCACCGGACTGCGAGAGAAACCCAAGGTATTTAATTGCATATAGATTTTCTCCCAGGACATTACTTTCAGAAAATTTTGTGGTGGCCGATCGTATGTTTTCAAGGGGGATTTTTAGGTGAGCAAAGTCGTCGGATGAAAACATGGTGTTACTAAAAGAGGGCGAGGTGGTTTTGGTTACAAAATGGTGCGATGAGATCTTAAAGAACCAAATAAATACAAAGATCATTCTTTGCAGATATAAACGCCCCTTGTATATGTGTGGTTGGTGATGTAAACGCCCCTTGTATATGTGTAGTTGCAGATATAAAGGTATCTTTGCAGATAATTCTATATATTAATCATAAAGACTTTTGACTTGTGCAGTGTAGAGGAAACTTCCTCTACTAGTTACTCTGCAAATGGTAGAAGGAAATGGTTTTTAACTTGCATATGTAATTACTTTGAAAATAAAAAGAAATTTATATCAAAAAAAAAAAAGAAAATAAAAAGAAATGGTTTTTAATAATAGCAAATATCATCATGTTGACAAAAATTTACGAAAGATGCTTATAATATTTCTTTGTTTATACAAAATATGAAAATAAAACCAAAAGATAAATGAGAAAAAAGCCACAATATTCCTTTAAATAATGCATATGAACAATCTCCAACACAACAAAAATATGCATAAATGAGATATGTGGTATGAACTACGAAAGGAGATAGCGTGTGTTTTTGCAAAGCATGTAGCCGGGTATAGTTGAACACAAAATTTTGAGGTTGCAACATGAAAAACAATGCTCGGCGTTTAATGATAAATAATTCAATGTTCAAGAAGATAAAACTTGTGAGAAATTGGTATTGAAAATACGAAGTATTAAAAAAAAAAAAAAAAAAAAAAAAAAAAAAAAAAAAAAAAAAAAAAAAAACCAATAATCAAAATACATTAGTAGGTTACCAATTGCTACCCAAAATATTACCTTTAACCATTATGTCCAATGTGGTGTGCAAATATGGTGTGCGTGCACCATTTTAATTTTAACGAATAGGGAGCTTCCACGTATTACTATCTGCAAATAGAATCAGTAATGTTAAACAGATACACTCCCCTCTACACAAAGGCATATCTCTTTGTACATTAGACTATGTTTGCGAGTATTCTGACTCTGTATCATTCATTTGAGTAGGCCATCGACAAACTTCCTGTTCTCCCAGGTGTATTTGAACTCATTGGCATTTTGTTTTCGTAACTAATTATTTTGCATCATTGGAGAGCCAATAGACCTCTCAAACGTCAACGTAACTTATTTTGTTTCATGAAATGTAGTCAAGATTCTAATACACAAAAACTACTCGTCTTGACCTGTTAATTATGTGTTAATGCAGGAAAGAGTTGGTCCAGATCATCAACAAGTCATTATCTGATGTTATTGGCCAATAGTCTGCAACAAACGAGAATAAGAAAGAGCTGTATAAAATGATGTTTTTGTTCCATGGTTTGGCTTCAATTATCTTGTAGTGTTTTGGTGATTGGTCTCATACACAAGAAACTTGTATACGTAATAAGTTCTGCTTGAGGTCATGATCTGTTTTTGTAACAGCAATGAATGCATTGTGAATAAGCGTTGAGTTGCTTTCTTGTTTTTGTAAATTACAAAATTCAGTAAGTTACATGGGAGATACGATAGTTATTCAGAAACGACCATTGATGCAAAGATAATTGTGTTGTCATATCGGCTGGTTAACATGATAAAACACACAACCACCGAGACCCAACCAAACCAATCTTACACACTTACAAAATCAATCCTGAAAACATTAATTGCCAAAAGAGCAATACAACCAAAGAAACACCAGGAACCCCCCCCCCCCCCCCCCCCCCCCTCTTAAACCAGGGACGAACACAAATGAATAACTCAATTAGGCAATGGTTATATAATTTCACATAGTTTCCAAAGAGATTGTGTAGTGCTCTTCTTTTGAAGTTAACTACTTAAAAAGGCAATGGTGGTAAATTTATCAGGTTGCATATAACAGTCCAACTGAGCATAAGGATGAATAATACTTTCGTTAACAAGAACCTAAAATATCACTTTGCAAGCTGAATTTAAACAAATCAAAACGAGAAAGTAACTTGTTAAATGTAGAGGAGCCATATTTGAGATACAATCACTTCTACGAGTCGAGTGTACAACACTCTTAGTTACAACTTCTAATAAACATTCTTTGCTCATCATGAACACAGTCACATACAAATGATAGACAAAAAATTCCATAGATGGCAAGTCACTTTCCCCTACTGCCGGTACCTTTATGTTCAGAACCTGAAACACAGGTTAATCAGTAAGCTTAGTACAAAATTGAGTTCATAACAAGTATACATATTTGGATATGCTATTAGACCAACTTGACATTAGGCAAAAGGTGTTGCAAAGAAATGAAAATTGCATCAGCAGCGTGCTATCTAAACAGAAACTAATACCTGGAGCCATACAATGAGCACACAGGTTTGGAGCGATGATATAGACATGAATCAGCCAATGAAAAAAAGCTCTCTTCAAAAGTGCAGGGTATTTTGGTCCATTTTTACACTTTCACAAATTATATTCTCATACATGTTATAGAAATTTAATAAATCCTTGCATAGAGGCAAGGATTTTATAACTCCAACTAATTAAGCAGATGTAATTCTACCATTTTCTTACCAAACACGTTATAGAATTACATATGGGACTGCGTTTCAATTCCAGATCCAAAAAAATCCCACAAGCCAAACACCCTTTTAGGGGATAAAAGGGTATAAAGCAACAGCTATGATCCCACGTCGATTTTAAATCATGATTCCATGCTCCTGGTACATTTTAATTATGTGCTACTACCAACTTATGACCACTATTATAAGTATGCTATCCTTGTTCATAAAAGCTAGATAACATAGCTAAGCAATTAGAGCGTACCAACAACATATTCAACGGGTTGACAACTGTGAGTCGTGACAGAGGACTTGAAGCATCAATAGTATAGCTAAGCAATTAGAAGGTACCAACAATATCATAAAAAGAAATAAGAAATTTGAGCATATAATCTTTTGTGGCAACAATATAACATCATACCTGAATTTAGAATCACACATGAGCAAAAGATGCAGTGAACGGAAAGCTTTCATGAGGGCTAGTTGATTCCAATTCAAAGAGAGTGTGAACGGTCTTTAGCACAATCTTGTATTGTAACACCTTTTCATTTGATTCAAAGACCATAAAAGAATCTTCTTCTCTTTCTCCCAAAACCATACACCAAACACTCGAATGAATCATCCAGTTTTGAGGAAATGGCATCATAATGTCATCAAGATTAACAAGGTACTTCAATGACCATTCAGAATACCCATTCCTCATCTCAAAATATTTAACTGACGGGAATCAGGACAATCCTTGCAAACAAGAAGTAAACAACCACGAGATTCAAAGAACTTCTCATCACAAAACCACTCACCATCCAACATTACAGGGAGTTGTATGGTTGTTAAAACCGGATGGTTTACAAGGATATCCAACTTGCGATGCTTATACCGCCCATTCACAAAATTTAGCCAATGAAGGGCACCATTCGAACATATTCCTTCTTCAAAACCATGAAACCTTTTGAAGTGAAATCGATGAACACAAACCCTCCACTTGCCTGTTTCTGATGAGTAAGTCTCTATTTTCATGTAAGAACCACCACCAAAAAGATCATCATCATCATCCTCATCATCATAACAACCATCATAAAAATCATAATCATCAAAATCTTCAAAAGTACTATCAGTCTTAATTCCAGCATGTACAACTTTGTAGTGGGGTGATTTTGTAGGATCAAAAACCAATCTAATACCACCAACAATAATAAATGGTTGCACATAAATTTTGGGTCGTGGAAGCATCTTAAACATTTTAGTGGACAGATTGTATACGTAATAAGACTTAGAATGCTCGATATAACACAGAAGCAAACCATTGCACGACTGCAAAATCTTAGCAGACGTATTGGAATTAAAAGTAAAGACGGTTGATATTTTGGAAGGAATTCTGATATCAAACGATATGAAATCATATTCAAACATATTTCTTTTGCTTTTGCGTTTGGGTTTGCGATTAGGTCCCTGTACAAAGAGACCAAAAGAAGGATCGATGTTAGGCTTTTGGCTAAGTCGTAGAGTGAAATCTGGACATTTAATGAGAGATTTCCACTGTTTGGATACGGATTTATAGAGAAAAAGTGAGATAGCAGGTAATAGTAATAGTATTTCGATTAAAAGATCATCATTGGACCCGACTGCATTTGCGGATGAGGTATCTGTGATGAGCCTTTTGGATTCTTTGCCACCACCGATATCTAACGCAGCATCTCTTGTCATCGCCACTGTCTTCACTGTTGTCTTTATACCTTTGAATTCCCTTTCAATGTCGCTTACTATTTTTCACTATTGTTAAAAAGGCTGCTATTAGAACAAAAAAAGATACAAAGTTTAAAATAAAGATACAAAGCTTCTCTAGGGTTGCAATAACAAACGAACGATATTCATTCAAAAATGCTAAAAGAATACTATGGTTGTCGAAAATATTGAACCAAACGCTTAAAGCACCAAGCAGAGTGTATTTGCATTATCTACCAACCGTTAATAGCTATTCCAAAAGCGTGTTCCACCAATATTTTCCAGTATTAACTTTTAGCATTGCTAATCAGACAAAATCAGTAACCTTGTAGAGAGTGTTTGGGATTGCTTATTTGTTTCTGCTTAATTTTAAGCACAACAGAAATTTGGATAATCCAAACTACTTCTGCATAAATGTTCTTAATTAGTAGCAAATCCAGTGATGTTTAAAAAGCAGGTGGGTAGTTGCTTATCTCAATGATTTTTTGGGTAAAAGGGTAATACCCGGTAAAAAAATTTATAAATGATAACCGTAACTTTACACGGAAGATAGTGGATTCGCCACTGAAAAAACCAAACTAGACTAATTTTAACATTATACATGACCAGGCGCGAAGTAAACTAGTACGAACACAATAACACCACCAACATAACTAAAAGAGCCAAAATATTGACTACTTTTAGCATTATACATGAACAAGCTCGAAGTCAAATAGCATTATACACTAATAAAGCCAAACTATACCACTTTAAGCTTATATGTGGGCTTACGAGCTTATTTGATTTCGGCTTATATCTCATTAACCCCATTTTCCGGATTATTTAAAGACTTATGGGCTTATATAAGCTTATTATGATATAACATGCTTATATTCCGGCTTATATTTTGTAACACCCCCAAAATTTGATACAGCGGAAGACTCAACAAGCTTTCGGGGTGCTACGGGGATTGGTATCCAACACAAGACATAATAGAACGAGATAAAGTAAACAAAATAAAATAACAACCAAAACGGGGTTTTAAAGTTTACATTTATCCCAACATCATTTAGAGTCACGCCCAAAATAAAATAACAGTAGGTCCATAATTCAATATCAGAGTTTAGAAAAATAGATCCATAAACCAGGAGCCTTAGCCGAGCCATCCAATCCATGCATCCATATCATCACTTAATTACCTGAGAAAACGTGCTAAAAGTCAGCTTTCGCTGGTGAGATCATAGGTTTAAATTCATCTAACGATATAGTGGACATATACGCAAAAGGCTTGCTAGCTAGACTAAGGATTCACTAAAAGCCTACGGATAGCCTCCGCTCCAACATAGATATTCGGGTAACCCCTGCAATATCATAAATACTCGGATAACCTCCGAAGTATTAATAACCTATAGGTGCACACCATAGTATCTAAATAAGTCAACCTTGAATAGTACACACGAAACTATGTGACTAAAGCTGACAATTCACCAAAATCCAAATAAGCCAACCTTGAATAGTACACACAAAACTATGTGACTAAAGCTGACAATCCATCAATAACCAAATAAGCCAACCTTGAATAGTACACACACAAAATGTGTGACTAAAGCTGACAATCCACCAATAACCAAATAAGCCAACCTTGAATAGTACACACAAAATGTGTGACTAAAGCTGACAATATATCCTAGTCCATACGCATAGCAAGTTTTAGAAAGAATATAGAAGCGATAATAGTCCACATAAAATAATTTGCACGTTTCTCACCCCAAGTATTGAAAACATAGTTCAAGAAAAAGTGGGGCTATGACTCACCTCAAGTCCAGAAAACAGCAAGAAGAAGTCGGTAGAAGTAAGATGTATAGTAACTCACAAGACGGCAACTACGGACTCGGCACGACCTAACAATATCAACTCGTTCAGAAATCACTTCCTCAAATTCAAAATATTCCCAAACCCGGACGTAATCCGTTTTATTTTCCGAAAATCCATTTCGTAAGAGTTTGGTGTATTTACGTTTGGTATCCATACGGGTGGTGGGTCGACACAAAACAAACCAAAAAGTCACACAAAAGAATAATAAAATAAACTATGGATCTAATATTAGCCCAATATATCATTTAAATAAATCGCCGAAGTTTATCAAATCCGTCGATTTGATAAACCTCATATTTATTTACGTAACATACCGTTCCAAGATTACACCCAATCCTAAAGCACATAGCACATAAATACTATATGGTATATATCGTAGTTTAATAAATTCCTTATATACATCGTCAAATTGGCCAGATTTCCCGATATATATACACGCAATTTATTACCCTTTACATATACCACAACCTATGGGCGTCGTAGGATACGATGCCCATTAATATATTCGTTTCGTATAGACAAATAACCCGGTTCAACCCTTCGGTTAAGTAGTTATTTAGTTATAGAAAACGCTTATATTAATCGTCATATATCCGTGACAACACGAAAGTCACAAATAAAACTTACCTGAACTCGAGTGACCACGACTCCACATAACTCGATAGGTTTACTCGTTACATATATAAAATGACATTTTATTTAATGTTTAGTAATTGTCGAGAGTTTTCTCGTTTTATAACACATTTTGTGGAAAACTAGAAGGGGGGGGGGGGGTTGAATAGTTTTACGTCTTTTTAATTTTATTATGAAAACTTTGTTTAGTTTTAAAACCTTGTTTGCTTTTAAAACTTTAATTCAATCTTATGTGAACTCAAATCTTGAACAATATGAACAAGTATATCTAAGTATGAACAATAATAATAATGTAAGCTAAGTATGTGAAATCAACACATGCATAATATAAACAATTCTAGCTATATACAAGAGATAAGTACGTAATCGTTTATCTTATAATCCTTAGTTATATTTTGTATGAAAACTATACTTGATCGAAATGATCAATTATATGTATGTAACCTTTTTAGTTTGATTTTAAAAACTTTGTTTTGTGAATGAAACTTTCGTTTGATCTTTAAGTAAAATCAATACTAGCACTATATGAGCAACTATATATATACGTCTACGTCTACAAATGTAATAACGATATAAGCAAGATAATAAGTAAGATATGGAAAGATCTAACCGCGAGACAAAGGATTTATAGTGGTTCGGCTACAAGGACACCTTCCTTGCCCTACTCCACTCCTCGAGTCACCTACTCGAGAGTTTTCTTCACTATGTCAACAAGCTCCTTATGGCGGAGAAACCTTACACACCAATATACACACCACTTACACACCAAAGCTTCGTCACAACGAAATCACACCTTCTTCACAACTACTTCACACCAACTAACTACACACCTATCTTCAACACACCAATAGTCTTCACTACAATCTAGTTCACGCCTATCTTCAACACACCAATAATCTTCACTACAATCTAGTTCACGCCTATCTTCAACACACCAATAGTCTTCACTACAATCTAGTTCACGCCTATCTTCAACACACCAATAATCTTCACTACAATCTAGTTCACGCCTATCTTCAACACACCAATAATCTTCACTACAATCTACTAGCCAATCACACTATCTATATTCCTAATCACAACTATCTACAATCAAATATTCACAACACACTACACAAAGATATATGTAGATATTCTTGATGATGCACCAACAACTTGGATGTGGAGGTCACAACAAGTTGTAATACTTCTTGTCTTGGAGGATAGAAGTATTCTTCTCTTGCACTTGAGAGGATGATGTAAGAATCACTTTGAAACAAAGGATTATGTATTTATGATCAAAGGATTTGGAAAATAGAAATGAGATCTAGAACAGAAAGTTTTGGGGTGCAAAAGGTGGGGAAAAAATCCAGGTTTAAGGTGGTATTTATAGGCAAAAGTTTCTGACAGAGGAGCGTGGCCGGTCCCCTTAAAGCATGGCCGGCCCCCTTAAAATTAAGGGGACCGCCCCTTATAATTAAGGGGGCCGCCCAACTGTAACGGCCAGAAAACTTGTCTTTTAGTGGGGAAAGTTTATTTGGTGAAAAACTAACTGATTTTGGTTAAATATTTGAAATCATATATTTAGTATGATTAAAACATTTTTCCTTATTACCAAAAGTGTTTTTCAAAAATATATAATAAGATTATATAATTAAATAAACTTTGTATTAGTTAATTAAATACCCCTTTGATCATAAATTGCACTAAACACTTTGTTTATTCATACCTTAAGTGATTTGGATGTAAAGAGAAATATTAATCACTAAATACTTGTTTATGTCACAAGTTTTAGTTCTATGAGTTTATATTTTGTGATAATCAAAACATAGAGATATTGATAACATGTTAATAATGTTTTTAGGCATTAATTTATGTCAACAATCTCCCCCTTTTTGATTATTACAAAACCTTAAACTCAATATATCTAAAACTTGTTTTTAGACAAGTATTATAGAGTTTACATTTCTCTTCTCCCCCTTTTTGTAAAATCAAAAAGGTTAAGCCGAGTAAGCTTCGCGAGGGAAGTTTAAACGGGTAGAATGCTCCCCCTTGATGTATGCTCCCCCTCATTTGAGAGCACCAAGGGAACGAGCTATGGAGATCTTTGCTACAAAAATATTTTAAGAGAGCAAGATACACATATATGCAAGGCAACAATTATGCAACTAAACAAAGATTCATTCAAGCATTATAGAAATGAAAAGCATTACAACATTCAATATGCTTGAAAAAATAACACAAAAGAAAAGACATAGTCCTATATTGCCTAAGAGAGCACTTGGACTTGCTTGCAACCAAAGGTTGGTTGATTCGTATTTGAAAGTGAAAATCATAAGCATATGGTATGCTTAGATGGTTGATGATGGAGTGTTTGGAATGAGGATGGTTGAGTTAGGGTAAGGTTGTTGGATTAATGGAGGTTGTTGGATTAATGGAGGTTGTTGGATTAATGGAGGTATATGTTAGGGTCATGAATGTTGGATAATTTGGTGGTGGAGAGTTTGTAGCGGAAGAGGTTGATTGAGGTTTTGGATGTTGTTCAAGTGAGGGTATTGGATGTGATCTAGTGAGAAGATATTCAATCCAAGTGAAGTGTTCATTGAATGCAATCATTTTTAGGAGAAAGATGCAACAAGGTTAATTGTTGACATGCTTCTCAAGTTGATTTATGTTGTGTGGTGATGAGGGTGATCTAGATGAAGGTGGATCCAAATTGCGTTGAGCAAGATGTAAGGCTAAAAGAGCACTAAGCTCGTGGGCTTCTTTTAGCGCCTCAACGAACTTCAAGTGTTTGGAGGAAGGTGATGGTGGTGGAGCATGATAGTTGTCTTGGGTGAGGGTTTGAACATGCAACATAGGAATGGCATGTGAAGTTGTAGGATGTGGTGGTGATACTCTTGGTGGTGGAGACATGTTTGAGCTTGGGTAATCATGAAAACATGATATGGGTGGAAAAGATGCTTCATGAGTGGATGGTGTTTTTGTTGAATGAGCAACATGTAAAGTGTTGGTAATGAGGTTGGGATTATGGTTTTGGGATTGTGCATGCTCATCATAAGAAGGATCATTAGTCGAAGCACGAATGGATGATTTGTTGTTAAATGGATCATTTGTGTGAGAGTGAGGTTTAGGTGTTGGTTAAATATGAACAACATCTCTTGAGTTGTGAAAAGATTATGAGGTTTGAGTGTAATGTAGAAGGATATGGGTAGTAAAGGTTTTTGATATGTAATGTTGGTGAGAAGGAGAGTGAGGTGTTAGGTAAGTAATGTTTGGAAACATAGGAGGAATTTGGTGTTGGATGTTTGACAACCTCATTTGGTTTGACGGAATTTTAAAGGAAGTTAGGCTTTCTTCTCCAAACAAGTTTCTTGGTGGTTTTGGTTTAATGGGAGAGGAAATGATGAGATGAGTGGAGATTGAGAGGAATGAGAGTGTTTTATAATGTAGGATTGGTGGGATCAAGGATGGATAAACTTTTATGGAAGGTTGAGGATAGAATAAGTTTGTGAATTTTGGGAAGTGTAGGATGAAGTGGGCTAAAAAGTAGAAAAGGGAAACAGCACCTTTGATCATCAGATGGCCGGTCCCCTTAATTGGAGGCCGGTCCCCTTAATAATTAAGGGGGCCGCCTTATGATTTAAGGGGGCCGCCCATCTAGTGATTCCCAGATTGCCAGAAAAGGGTTTTTGGTAGTGAATTGCAGAAAGGTTGTGTTTTTGGTTTCAAACAAGTCCAACTCTTTGAGGCAATTAAACATAGACAAATTATGTAGGCAATTATGTAGCTAAAGCATGTTAACCAAGGAGATTAAGTAATCAAGCAATTTCATCTATCATGCAAACATACTCATCTAGCAAGCAAAATATAAGAGCTAGGAAACAATAAGCAACATCAAGTATTTCATAACTACATAACTAGGAATCCTAATGTGTATTATGATAACATGGGTTTCTAGACTTGTTACAAACAAAGTCTTAATAGACAAACCATGGTCCTCTTGATTTGATTTAGTTCACTTATAAGTGTCATTTATATAAATATAGATGACAAATATGAGATCACCATGCATGATTTAAAGAGACGTTTTTAGCATTATTCAACAATGTTTGAAAGTAAGTTTTCACTTAATGCCATAAATCTGGGAACGAAAGAATCTAATGAGAAGCAAGGTTCATAAAAGTAAACTAGCGTTAGGTATATATAGGAAGTGCAATTTAATCAAGTTGGAGAATGAGTATGAGACTATTACTAGTGGTGCTCAATTCAGGCTAAACACGACCGTTTTTACGGGTTACACACACCCAACTTCTCACATAGAAGCAATTCAACCGTTAGGTTAAATTGAATTTCTAGTCAATAGATTCTCCAGTAGTCATTCTCCTTTTAGAAGAAATCGAGTTCCTAAATTTACCTATCGAAGATTACCAAATATGAAGTTTTCTTGATTCACTAATACTTGGCTTAATGTTTTGAAATACATTCAAGTTTGTATCCTAATAAAACAAATTTTGTTTTGTTTCAAAAAGAAAAATGTTTCTATCTTGATAAAGATCAAAATAATGTTATGATAGCTTATGATTAAGCATGTTGTTCGAAAAAGCATAAAATAGATATTCGAAGGGTTTTAACTCAAAGAGAGAAGTTTTTAAATATGATGTATTGATTTTGATAATCAAGAAATTTCAGGTGAAAGATATACTTCAAGAGAATCGATTCAGCCCATTGTTTGAAAGTAGGTTTTCATGTAGATATGAGAGTTAATTGAATAAAATAGATTCGGTTTTACTTCAAAATGTGTTAATGAAAGGTAAAGAAAATTTTCTAAATCTTTGTTGTGGATATATATAGTGAAAACATCTTATTTAAAAGTGGGATAGTTATTTGAAAAACTATTTTCTAAAATATGAGGTTTTTGCATATTTTTAACGATATTAGATTTTGGACAACAAATATCATTAATCATATATTTTAAAAGATGTTTATTAAAGATCTCATGCTCAAGAGGATTGGTTAAGCCTACTATTATCTCATGCTATCGTTTCTACAAATCCTATGATCCTAAAGGAAGTGATGACTAAAATATATATGTTAGATGCGAGAGGGTTTAATGGGGTATAACCTAACATCTATAGTTCCTTTGTTTTTGCACGCTTATCTAACTTAATGCCATAGTCTATGAGAGCTTGTTTCATCCATAGTTTTCTTACGCGAGGGATCTAATCCTGCTTCTATATTAACGATTAATCCACTTAACTCATTTCACTTCATCACCATGAGTTTGCTAATAGTGGATATAGAAGATTTCCATTTTCTATTTTGTTCAACAATGAACAATTTCATCTTATACCTAGAAAGGTCAACCAATAATGTTTCTAGGTAATAAGAGTATAAGCTATTATGTAAATATATATGTATAAGAGTCACAAACAATATATATGTATAGCTAAGCATTAATCTAACTAATCATATGTCTAAGCATGCAAATTATAGCGATGAACTTAAAAGAAACGTGTACCTTTTAGTCTTCAATGGAATATCTTCAAGCACTTCAAGTGATCATGTTGACTAATAGAAGTCATTTGTAGATGATATTCGAACTTCTTCCAAGATTGCCAGCTTAGCCACTTGGTCCCCATTGTCTCGTTGGTCCAAAGTTGTTTGGTCCAAACATATTCAACATTTGGCTAGGATGCATGTATGGTGGTAGTATTCCCCAAGGATTGTAACTTGGTTGATAATTCCACATTTGATGACTAGTATTATTATAGTTTTGTCTATTTTGGTTTCTTCTAGGTTGAGGTGTTTTAGATCGAGTATGAAGATTATTTGGTTTTCTCGGTGGTGGAGTTTTAGATCTTAATTTAGATTTAGAGGATCCTACTTCAGTCTTTAAGGATGGTTTATAAAAAGTTTTTACTTTTTCATCATTCGCAATGGGTATTTTTCTATCTTTTGTAAGTATATACTTAGGTTTTGATTCTAATGATTTTTGTTTACTAGATTCACATTCAAACTTTATACTTTTATTTTCACTAGTTGAAACATTAGTTGAGGTTAATCCTAGACTGGTTCTATCTCTCGAAGTTTCTTGAACACTTATTATTTTCTTAAGTGAGTTACTACTTTTTTTAAACTTGTCGAGTTTGAAAATTTCATCTTTAAGTTTTTCGTTTTCATTTTTAATCTCTATGCATGTTTTACATTCTATAAAAACTTCTTTTCCTTTTTCCAAATGTTGTAGTCTAATTTTTAATTCGAGTACTTCATTTTCTAATAGATTATTGATATGTTTTAGTAACTTATTTTTAGCTATAACTTTTTGACCTAATTTGCATAACGTATTATATTCACTATCTAGGTGTTTTTCGTCTAATGATAAATTTTCGTCACTAAAGTATTTGGTTTCGGAACGTACCTCGCTTGATGTCTTAGCCATAAGACATTTCTCCTCATTTGTGATTTCTTTCTCATCGTCATCGCTATCACTCCAAGCTCCTCCAACAAACGCCTTTTGATTTTGATTTCTTGACATCATTGGGCATTTTCCGATGAGATGATTTGGATCACCACATTTGAAGCACTTCCTATCACTTTTGCCATTTTTGTCATCTTTATTTCTTTGGTTTGCTTTCCTTTCATCATGCGATTGTCTAACGAATCTTCCTCGCCTTTTGAAGAATTTCTTGAAGTCTCTTACGGCCATCGCATATTCTTCGTCATCACTTTCGGAGGTTGAGCTATACTCGTTACTAGATTCCTTCCTAGCTTTCAACGCAATTGACTTGCTTTGCTCTCTTTTTCCATTGACCATCTCGGAGTCTTTCTTTATTATTGCTTCGTAGACTTTCAGGTTGCCGATCAACTCATCAAGTTGAAGAGTTGACAAGTTCTTTGATTCTTCAATCGCCGTAACTTTAGCTCGCCATTTTGGATGAAGAGCCCTAAGAAATTTCCTAACAAAATTCTTACTAGAAAAATTCTCATCAAGTGCTTTTAAACTTGTGATGATAGTGTTAAACCTAGCAAAAGCATTATCTATTGATTCCTCCTCGGGAATCGTAAATTGTTCATATTGTTGAACAAGAAGATCTATTTTGTTATCTTTAACTTGACTATTACCTTGGTGAGTGATTAGTAAAGAATCCCAAATTTCTTTTGCGGTTTTACACATAAAAATTCTTTCATATTCTTTGCGTGGTAAGGCATTATAAATAACCATTTTAGCCTCATTATTTTTTGCTAGTTTCTTTTTCAAATCATCATTTTGTTTTTCAAAAGATACAATTTCGTCCATTTTAGTTTCAAAATTATATTGAATAGGGGGAAAATCACCAAAGGTAATGACATGCCAAAGATCAAGATCTTTTGATTTCACATAAGTTTCGAATCTATTTTTCCAATATAAAAATCCATCACTTTCAAATAGTGGTGGTCTTTGCATAGATTGCCCTTCTAAATATTTTTCATATTCCATAGATCGTTACAAGTTTTAAAATACAATATATTTTAAAAATCTTGCTAGACGTGGCTCTGGTACCAATTGTGGAAAACTAGAAGGGGGGGTTGAATAGTTTTACGTCTTTTTAATTTTATTATGAAAACTTTGTTTAGTTTTAAAACCTTGTTTGCTTTTAAAACTTTAATTCAATCTTATGTGAACTCAAATCTTGAACAATATGAACAAGTATATCTAAGTATGAACAATAATAATAATGTAAGCTAAGTATGTGAAATCAACACATGCATAATATAAACAATTCTAGCTATATACAAGAGATAAGTACGTAATCGTTTATCTTATAATCCTTAGTTATATTTTGTATGAAAACTATACTTGATCGAAATGATCAATTATATGTATGTAACCTTTTTAGTTTGATTTTAAAAACTTTGTTTTGTGAATGAAACTTTCGTTTGATCTTTAAGTAAAATCAATACTAGCACTATATGAGCAACTATATATATACGTCTACGTCTACAAATGTAATAACGATATAAGCAAGATAATAAGTAAGATATGGAAAGATCTAACCACGAGACAAAGGATTTATAGTGGTTCGGCTACAAGGACACCTTCCTTGCCCTACTCTACTCCTCGAGTCACCTACTCGAGAGTTTTCATCACTATGTCAACAAGCTCCTTATGGCGGAGAAACCTTACACACCAATATACACACCACTTACACACCAAAGCTTCGTCACAACGAAATCACACCTTCTTCACAACTACTTCACACCAACTAACTACACACCTATCTTCAACACACCAATAGTCTTCACTACAATCTAGTTCACGCCTATCTTCAACACACCAATAATCTTCACTACAATCTAGTTCACGCCTATCTTCAACACACCAATAGTCTTCACTACAATCTAGTTCACGCCTATCTTCAACACACCAATAATCTTCACTACAATCTAGTTCACGCCTATCTTCAACACACCAATAATCTTCACTACAATCTACTAGCCAATCACACTATCTATATTCCTAATCACAACTATCTACAATCAAATATTCACAACACACTACACAAAGATATATGTAGATATTCTTGATGATGCACCAACAACTTGGATGTGGAGGTCACAACAAGTTGTAATACTTCTTGTCTTGGAGGATAGAAGTATTCTTCTCTTGCACTTGAGAGGATGATGTAAGAATCACTTTGAAACAAAGGATTATGTATTTATGATCAAAGGATTTGGAGAATAGAAATGAGATCTAGAACAGAAAGTTTTGGGGTGCAAAAGGTGGGGAAAAAATCCAGGTTTAAGGTGGTATTTATAGGCAAAAGTTTCTGACAGAGGAGCGTGGCCGGTCCCCTTAAAGCATGGCCGGCCCCCTTAAAATTAAGGGGACCGCCCCTTATAATTAAGGGGGCCGCCCAACTGTAACGGCCAGAAAACTTGTCTTTTAGTGGGGAAAGTTTATTTGGTGAAAAACTAACTGATTTTGGTTAAATATTTGAAATCATATATTTAGTATGATTAAAACATTTTTCCTTATTACCAAAAGTGTTTTTCAAAAATATATAATAAGATTATATAATTAAATAAACTTTGTATTAGTTAATTAAATACCCCTTTGATCATAAATTGCACTAAACACTTTGTTTATTCATACCTTAAGTGATTTGGATGTAAAGAGAAATATTAATCACTAAATACTTGTTTATGTCACAAGTTTTAGTTCTATGAGTTTATATTTTGTGATAATCAAAACATAGAGATATTGATAACATGTTAATAATGTTTTTAGGCATTAATTTATGTCAACACATTTTTATAATAATACTTCCAATAATATTACGCTACTCTCGTAGCCTAATATATATTTAGTCGTATTATTTATAATATGACTCGTGATTTTTATTATTATTAATATACGCATTTATATAATTATATATCCGTTATTCACGTCTATATATTCATATAAACGTTTATATTACCAATAACTATTATTACGAGTTTTATTATTTATGTTTTAATTGTAAATAGTTATCGAGTCATACGAAATGGTCACATGTCCGAGTCATGACTCTCGGCTCATTGTCCAAGTCCAAAGTAATAAGCAATAGTCATAAAAATCAATACATCCCCGTCCAACACAATCCCAATCCACGTGCTACAACAATAGGGTCCGACTACGGCACCCGACTAACCTATCTCCGTCAATCTAACTGACCGTCTCACAATCGGTCCCCAATAACACATTTCGTCAACACTTCTCAATACCAATATTCAATATCCAATGTCGAGACCAAACATGGTCTCGACCCGCATATATTCGGCCAAGAAATGAAATAAATAACCAACCAACAACAAAACCAAGTTACATTCAAGCAACAATATAATCAAGGTCACACTCGGGTTGGTTTACCAAGCCAAACCCGAGTCTACACGACTCGACTGAGTCGCGGTAAACACCATGAGCCAAGGGGGCTCGAACCAAGTACCAAGGGTCACAAAAATGGCTCCAAGGAGCACTCCAAAATACCCATTCGACCAAGAGGGTCTCGGCAACAACAACAATAACACGGCTTCGAGCCGCGACTCTCATGAGTCGAACCAAGTGTACCAACGAGAGCAAGAATACCAAGAGCCAAACCACGGCTCATAAATAACAAGAAAACGAGCACTACGGCTCGAGTTAATATCCAAGCCGTGAGTCATGGACTCACGGTTCGAACCAAACCCACGAATAACAACCCGGATACCAAACCATTTATTAAAATCGAGTTTCCAACAAAAACCCATAAGTATTATCCCCGTTTTTGGGTGAAAACCCATTTGAATCTAAACCCATCGTGATTAAAGGTCACGTTTTAATAAAAAAACGCGAGTCACACTCGCCTCACCTTCGATCAAATAAGCTCCAAACCGTGTAAAACTTTGAAAAATAATGATTGGTGGTGAGATATGGTGATGATTCGTGATGTAAAAAAAAGTGTAATAGGGCGCGTGTAGGGGCGGATCTAGGAGATTCGATAGTGGGGATCACGAAAATAGTGGTGGTTTGTAGTGGAGGCCGGCGGTGAAGTGGTGGCGGCCGGTTTAATAGTCGGCGGCTAGGGTTGAGGGGGAAGAGATAAAATGAGAGAGAGAGAAGTGAGGGTGAGTGTTGGTGTGTTGTGTGAAACCGGACCACAAGGGACCAATTTGTGGTTTACTCTTTTTATTTTTTATTTTTTTGTTAAATAATAATAATGATAATAATAATATTAGTAATAATAATATTACTCGTTGTGCTGAGTGGGTAAAGTGGGTAAATGTAAAACATACGGCCCGAAACCCGAACTCACTTCAAACTTCAATATCTCCCGAAAAACATCCCGTAAATAATTAAATATCATCGGACTCGTAAAAACAAGTCATAAAATTTCCCGTTAGGTAAACCTAGTGCCGGAGTCAACGTAGTACCAGTGAGAATTTTTAAAGAAAAATACATCATCAAGTAAATTCCATAATGAATTATTAAAATAATTATCGAATCCCATAACGTCATAAAATATAATTATCCATAAAAATTTGGTCTTACAAGTTCGTTGCGAAAAAAAATTCTAAATAAAGATTATAAAAGAACTTTAACGTAATGCGGGTTTTTAAAATAGCTCCCTAAATTGCCGGTTGTCACATCCTCCCAGTCTCAGAAGAAACCCGTCCCGGGTTTCTCTCGGAACAATTCATCTACGAAGTGAAAAGCTTCGGATATCTCTTCCGGAACTCGTCCTCATGCTCCCACGTAAATTCTGGTCCGTGTCGGGAATTCCAACGAACCTTGACGAGCGGAATGCGACTTCGCTTGAGTCGTTTAACTTCACGATCTAAAATCTCAATTGGCTCTTCCACAAAATTCAATTTCTCATCAATACAAATATCCTTCATCGGAATAATAGGCATCTCATCAGAAAAACATTTCTTCAAATTACTAACGTGAAACACGTCATGAACTTTACTCAGTTCATGTGGTAATTCCAACCTATAAGACACGGGCCCAATTCTTTCTAAAATAAGAAATGGTCCAATGTAGCGTGGGTTGAGTTTTCCACGTTTCCCGAAACGTATCACACCCTTCCAAGGCGAGACTTTCAGCATCACTTTGTCTCCAACCTGGAACTCTAAGGGTTTACGTCTCTGATTGGCGTAACTCTTCTGCCTATCTCTGGCTGCTTGCAACCGATCACGAATCTGAGCTACTTTCTCCGTAGTTTCCAAGATAAGTTCAGGGCCTGTGAGTTGGCTATCTCCAACTTCTGCCCAACCAATAGCCGAACGACATTTTCGACCATACAAAGCTTCAAATGGTGCAACTTTAAGACTTGTGTGGTAGCTATTATTATAGGAGAATTCCGCAAGGGGTAAATACTTCTCCCAGCCTTTACCAAAGTCTATGATACATGCACGAAGCATATCCTCTAAAGTCTGAATGGTCCTCTCACTTTGACCATCAGTTTGGGGATGATATGCAGTACTCATGTCAAGTCTCGTCCCCAAAGCCGTTTGAAGTGATCGCCACAAAGCAGACGTAAAACGGCTATCGCGATCAGAAATAATCGATATCGGGACTCCATGACGAGAAATAATTTCCTTCACATACAACCTCGCAAGTTTATCCACACTATCATCTTCACTAATTGCTAGGAAATGAGCAGACTTTGTCAGACGATCCACAATTACCCAGATAGTGTCATAACCGCTAGCTGTCCTCGGTAATTTGGTAATGAAGTCCATTGTAATCCGCTCCCATTTCCAGACTGGAAGTTCTGGTTGTGTCAGTAATCCTGACGGTCTCTGATGTTCGGCTTTAACCTTAGAACATGTCAAGCACTTACTAACATACGATGCTATATTTGCCTTCATGTTTGGCCACCAATATAACTTCTTAAGATCCTGGTACATCTTGTCAGACCCAGGATGAATAGAGTACCTTGACTTATGCGACTCATGCATAATTAACTCCCGAATTCCTCCATATAAAGGTACCCAAATCCGATCTCCAAAACATAGTAATCCATCAGAACGCTTAACAAATCCTTTCTCATTCTCGGCCATCCCAAATATATTCTCAGCAGATCAGTTTTCCGCTTTCAACGCTTCCGTTTGAGCTTCAAGTATTTGAGATGGTAATGGCGATACAATAGTCATTCCCAGTGACCTAACTCGTAATGGTGGTATTCTTTCCTTTCGACTAAGAGCATCAGCAACAACGTTTGCCTTACCAGGATGGTAACGAATTTCGCAATCATAATCGCTTAGCAACTCAATCCAACGTCGTTGTCTCATATTGAGCTCTTTTTGATTCAAGATGTGTTGTAGACTTTTGTGGTCAGTAAACACTACACACTTGGTTCCATACAAGTAATGTCTCCATATCCTTAAAGAAAAAACCACAACACCTAACTCCAAATCATGGGTGGTGTAGTTTTTCACATGCTTTTTGAGCTGTCGGGAAGCATAAGCTATCACTTTCTCTCGTTGCATTAACACGGCTCCCAATCCTTTATGTGAAGCGTTACAATAGACGACAAAATCCTCGTTACCTTCAGGTAACGCTAGGATCGGAGCACTACACAACATCTTCTTAAGTAATTGAAATGCTTCCTCTTCTTTATCTCCCCATTCATACGTAACACTCTTTTGAGTCAATTTGGTTAATGGTTTAGCTATCTTTGAAAATCCCTCGATGAATCTTCGGTAATAACCGGCTAAACCTAAAAATTGACGAACTTCTGTTGGGGTCGTAGGTGCAGCCCAATCTTTTATTGCCTCAATCTTAGCGGGATCCACATGGACTCCTTGCCTATCAATTACATGACCCAAAAATTGTACCGTCGGAATCCAAAATTCGCATTTAGAAAACTTGGCATAGAGTTTCTCCTTCCTGAGCAATTCTAAGATAAGTCTTAGATGCTCCTCATGCTCCTTCTCACTCTTCGAATAAATCAGAATGTCATCGATGAACACAATCACAAACTTATCTAAGTAAGGCTTACACACCCGATTCATGAGATCCATGAATATCGCCGGTGCGTTAGTCAACCCAAACGGCATCACCTGAAACTCGTAATGCCCGTAACGGGTTCTGAAAGCCGTTTTTGGAATATCTTCTTCGCGAACTCGAAGTTGATGATATCCCGATCTCAAATCGATCTTCGAATACACACTCGATCCTTGAAGTTGATCGAACAAGTCGTCGATCCTCGGTAACGGGTATCTATTCTTCACCGTTAACTTGTTCAACTCTTGGTAATCAATGCACACACGAAACGATCCATCCTTCTTCTTCACGAATAAGACTGGGGCTCCCTAGGGTGAAGAACTTGGTCTTATGAATCCTTTTTCGGCTAACTCCGCCAATTGTTTTGACAACTCTTCTAGTTCGGTAGGTGCAAGATGATAAGGCGCTCGTGCTACAGGTGCAACACCAGGTATCAACTCAATCTAAAACTCCACTTGTCTAGTCGGCGGGATTCCCGGCAAATCATCGGGAAACACATCAGGAAAATCACGAACTATAGGCACATCTCCAATGCACCTTTCCTTTTTCTTCGTCCCTCCTTTCTCAGAAATTTGAGCTAAGAAAAGGTAACATCCTTTCTCCATTAGCTTTGGTAACTTGGTGCAAGAAATGACTGCTAACCGGGATAGGCTCCTCGAATCCCTTCGATCTCCTAATATATTTAGGATTTCCTTTTCGTAAGGTACACGCACGATCTTCTCGTCGCAAAGTATGTGAGCACGATACTTCGATAACCAATCCATACCAATGATGACATCAAAACTTCCTAACGTGACGGGTAGGAGATCTATGTTGAAAGGGTGGTTCAAGAAATTTAACGTGCAACCGCGAATGATGGTATTAATCCTTTCTATATTCCCATTTGCTAGCTCTATATCATATCCAATTCCTAAGGCCATCGGGGGTTTCTCTAGTAAGGGTGCAAACGTAGTGGACACAAAACTCCTATTGGCACCAGTATTAAATAGTATGGAAGCATAACGATTATTGAGAAGGAACGTACCAATAACAACGTTCGGATCTTCTCCTCTCTCATTCCCAAGTGCATACACTCTTCCCTGAGCAGCTCCAGCTTCCACACGTTGGTCCCCGTTATCTTGTCGTCCACGGTTTCCTCCAGCTCCACGGTTTCCATGATTGTACCCATTACCACCCGAGCCTTGATTTCCTCCGTTCCACGATTCTCTACACTCATTCCTATTGTGTCCCTTCTTTCCACACCCATAACAAGTAACGTCTGCCTTATTTCTCATCTCAGGAGCAGCTTGAACCATAGCAAGAGGTCGAGCTCTACAATCCTTAGCTGTGTGTCCTTTCCTTGAGCAGTTCTGGCATTTTACACTACACCATCCAGTATGATGCTGATGGCAACGACCACACTTGGGTGCATCACCGTTCTGGTTCTTCTTATCTCCATTCCCAATAGCATAAGCCTTAGCTTGTCTCTTACTTCGGTGATCATTACCCTTAGAGTGCTGGTCTCTCTTTCTCTTTCCATTCTTCTCCTTATCAGCTCTTTCCAACTCCAACGAATCCATAAGTTGTTGAGCAATTGTGATTGCCTCATGGATGTTTGCAGGCCTAGCAGAAATCACATCATTCCTTGTAGCTACAGGCAACCCATCAGTATACCTCTCGATCTTTTGAGTCTCGGTTTTTACCATATCTGGGCAAAGCAAGGCCAACTTCTGGTAACGATGATTGTAAGTCGTCATATCATTACCTTTCACCTTGTGGTTCCAAAACTCAATCTCTAGCTTCTTAACCTCATTCCTTGGGCAATAAGTCTGAATCAGCAGAGACTTAAATTTCTCCCAAGTCATGGCATAAGCTACATCACTCCCAACGGAATTTCGGTAATTGTTCCACCAAGTTAAAGCCTCATCCTTGAAAGTAAAAGAAGCAAACTTTACCTTCACATTCTCCGCACAACCACTGACATTGAACACTGACTCAGTCTTCTCAATCCATCTGACCATGTAAACCACTCCTTCAGTTCCACCAAACTCAATGGGTCTACAAATCTTGAACTCCTTGTATTGACATCCATTAGCACGAACAGGTGGAAAAGTTCCAGCAGAATTGTTGGAATGATTTGACTCAGCCAGTAGTTCAGCAACTCTTTGCTCCACAAGTTGATTGATCATTGCTTGATCCACAGTAGGTGCATTAAGTGGAACATGATCATTGTCTCCCTGAACATCAACATTTTGATTCCTGTTGTTGCAGTTAGTAGTGTCCAGGTTGTCAGGAGTAGGGGTTTCAATATTTCGAGTAGGTCGGCGTCCTCGACGACCAGGGGTAGTCGTTGCAGGTCCAGTTCTGGTAGCTCTAACAGGGTTTCGTCGTGGGGCCATTGATCTGAAACATCATACAAGTTCATGAGTCTCCAATAGAACTTATCAATATGCTCAACAAAAGTAATTCAACGAAGCCAAGTCATGGAAAGAATAGCAACAATACACCACGTAACATCAATAAAGCGAATAGGGACTCAATTTCCATAATACCCAAAATCACATAATACCATATATTAATAACCATCAACCATACAATCGAGATCTAACATCGTTCCAACTACTGGAAAACACAAAACATACTAATCGTTCCAAACGAGACGGATACTAAACAAAATACATCAAAATATGATAACTAGCTTTTCTAGCCGAACACTCCTCGGGTAGAAAGCAACATGTCACACCCCCAAAATCGGGTCCAGCGGAAGCATACATGTAGCTGGGGTGTAACTCAATTTGTATCTCGACACAAGTTCAAAAATGGTTTGCACTTGAATCATTTTGAATAAAATAGTTAAATCAAAATGTTGAATTTACATTGTTAAAAGTAATGCGGAAGTAGGCCCTTAAAATAGTTTAAAACGGTCCCCAAATGAATAATCAGAGTCTTCTATGACCATGCCATGCCCTGCCAAAACCTCCTGTAGCGTGCCATTGGTTATAACCTGAAAATACATGCTAAAGTGTCAACACAATGGTTGGTGAGTTCATAGAGTCTTGTGAAAAAGAATGTAATGCATATGGATGAAGTTGTCCCAGCAAAGGCATCGTAAATCCACTCAGTTCCAAGTCCCGCCATAAGAGACTTGTAACCTGTGTGTTTATAACCCACTGCTAACATATATAGTATGAGTAAAACATGTATAAGTTCATCACAACAGTAAGCAATTAGTATTGAGTCTACACTTCATCTCCGAAGACCTCACGTTTGTATGTTGCTCACAAGGAAGGTAGTGGCATTTGTTCCACTTCATCTCCGAAACCCAATGCATGTGTTATCCAAGGAGACTTTATGTTGCTCAGAAGGAAGGTAATAGCATTGATTCTACTTCATCTCTGAAACCCAATGCATGTGTTATCCCAAAGAGACTTACAAGTTTAAGTATAACGCCATCAAGTATAATGCAATCAAGTATAATGTAATCAAGTATAATGTTTCCAAGTATAAATGTTATGTGTATTTGTACAAGTAAGCAAGTAGTAGCATGTATCTCCCCCAAAGAGTTAAAACAAGTATAAAAGAGTAGGGGCTATGACTTACCTGATGCAACAACTACGATGACAAAAGTGTATACACAGAAATGAGGTTCGATCTCTAACCGCAACCTAATATGAATGATGAACGATCTACTTTAGATCATGAAATGATGTTATGAATGTCCATGCACATGTTTCCTATACCACTCTACTCTTTGAAAAATACTTGTTGTTATCAAAAATATACATTTTCCAAAACTTAGGAAAATATGGCTATTAGAAAAATAAAGCTAGTTGCAATATATATACTTATATATATATCGTATGTATCAATGTTCGTGTTGAAATCCTCGGTTTGAAATCCTTGAAATAACGCCTTGTAGTGATGAAAATATACTTGTAATCACTAATACTTTATTAGTTATGAATTTGGGTACTTGGTTAGTATTTCTAGAAAATCTAGAATTTAGTACGTAGTGTTATTATTTATAAAAGCTGCCAATTATAGAGGATTTTTGCCGATATTGAAACGTGAATATCTTTGTCGTTATAAGCCCGTTTTACTTGTTCTTTATATCCACGGTTACGTCTTAGTATGTAGTAATATATTTTGGAAAGCTTGACTCCTCCGGGTTACGTCTAAAGTCTCTTTTTGTCCGACGAAAAACGTCCATCAGCATGTATTTTTCCGGAAAATAGTTTTCGTCAATAAACTTGCAAAAATCATAACCTCTTCGTTATAAACTCTTTTTAATCCGTTCTTTCGCCTACGAATTCCTTTTTTAAAGTATTTTCAAAAAATTTTACCAAAGTTTACTTTATGTTTACTGATTTTCCTGGATTTACCAAAATGGGACAGAATGTATATTTACTTGTTACAAATCCATTTCCAAGGTTCAAAACTAGTTTCTACTTCAACCAAAACTCTTGCAAACTCCACAAATCTATACTAATCCTACCATACACCTTCTTAGGGTGCCATGGGTTCCTAATGACTAGTAATCAAGTTAATTTAACAAGGGAACACCTAAATCACAATATAGGGTTTGTATGTTCAAAAAGTATACAAAAATAAAGTGGTATAGCTAGTTTGTGCATGAAATTAAGCATGAATACTATAAGATACATATGTTAATTAGATGAAAACATGAAAATAAATTTGATAACTCACTTTGAAATAATAGGTGGTGAGATGATGAGAAACCTTGGATTACTTGTGTTTTTATGGTTCTTGATTAGGATGATGAAATGAACAACTTTGATGCTTTATACTTTGAAAAATAATGGTTTGATCATGGATCTTGATGTTGGGTCGTGGCTTAGGGAGGAAGACAAGAGAAAACCTCACTTTGATTATGAAAAAAAAAATATGAAAGTGTTAAAGGTGTTTTAGTAGGAAATATCTAACATAATGGCATTATTGTAAATATTTAGTCAAGTGGAAGACAATGGGGGGGCTGCACATGTAAAGAAATTAGATGAGTATGTAGTAAGCTTGGTGTTATCTAGTTCACGGAGTCGGTTTTGGTTCCGTTATTCGCAAAACGTAAAGTTTTAAACCGCGAAACGTAAATTCGGGCATCGTAAAAATATGAAACTTGAAAGAATGACTAAACTTGTCAAAATACTCCATAATAAAATAAAAATGAATGGTAAGTTCCATCGGGTTGCTTGAACGTTGTTAAAACTGGAAACGCGGGTTAAAAACGCGTAATTCGCGTAAAACGCTGAACTGGAAAACGTAAAATTCCAAAATACTGGGTAAATGAATGTAACAACTTTTATGATGATATAATGGATATAAAAATATGTCGGGACCATTGTGGGAATATTTAGATATATTCGTCGTGTATAAACCGGGTGTTAACGTTTATTATAAATACTTATACGTAAAACGTTAAATGTATCAAATATATAAATTTGAAAATCCTAAGAGTGGTATAACATGTAAATGCTGTTATAATGATATGCAGACTGTCTCTAGTCCGCATGCAGTGTCCTTATCACTAATGAAATGAATTCGCACCTAAACCAATCCGGTTACGCGAATTTGAATACCCGTAAACTAAATTTACGATGAAATGTGTAATGCAAGTGAATAGTGAAAACTTTTCCGGCAATGAATAGTTTTTAGTGAATAGTAAAATTTCTGAATGCTTCTCAGAATGTCAAACTGACACCAAAAATGATGAATAGTAAACTGATGAATAGTGTTTTTCCAAAGTTCGGGAAATGACCTGAAATGGTGAGTTGTGACAGTCTTCCCCTCTAAAAGGAACTTCGTCCCGAAGTTCAGTTAATGTTAATCAGTTAAGTGTGTGTTTAAGAAAATGTGTCAAAGCTTATGTATGTGGGTTTCCAATCCAACTAGGTACGTTCTCGTGGTCAGACTTGATGAGGCAAACCTTCCCAATCCCGAGCATAGTCCTCAAAAGACCTCCTTTAGGTTAATCCTTTAGGTAACCGATTTTCACTTAATCCCACAACTCATCAAACAAGAACTGTCATGAGATTAGGCTAAATCGGTTTGAGTGATGACTTTAACTTTTAGCTTGATTTTCGCAACCCAATCAAACAAGAACAGTCACTAGAACCAAGCTAAAAATCAAGGTCTGGATTCAACATCCTTGAAAAAAGTCTTTTGAAAGATAGGCTCGACTTTGGAATTGCTTACACACAATCCAGGCAAAATATCATTATAACTATTCTCAGTGTTGCAAAATTCATTTCTGAGTCGGATATAGATGGTCAGCCTATGTCCTACTATCCCGGGTTGAATATAAATGACCAGTCTATATTCCACCGAGGTTTCATGAATTTTGAAATACCCAGCTCAGTTATACTAATACTATGTCCTTCACAAATACAAAGGTGTTTAGAAAGACTAAGGCAGGTGACCAAACTCGAGGTCAAATGATGAAACTATGCAAGGAAAAACATAACGCGGTGACATATATGATACATGAGCATGCTTAAATGAAAGACAATTATAGTAATCAACTATAATAAATGAATATAATATATCAGGTAATGAGACATAAATCTCATCACCTATGTCAGCAACTAACCACAAATAAGGCTTCAGCTTGGCAGGCAGGCACGTGACGGTCATAGGGTTAAGTTTTCTTGAAAGTAGCTATAGTCTAGGTTTTTAAAAACACTTAGTTCGCTATAGCCAAGGCTCTGATACCAATCTGTCACACCCCCAAAATCGGGTCCAGCGGAAGCATACATGTAGCTGGGGTGTAACTCAATTGGTATCTCGACACAAGTTCAAAAATGGTTTGCACTTGAATCATTTTGAATAAAATAGTTAAATCAAAATGTTGAATTTACATTGTTAAAAGTAATGTGGAAGTAGGCCCTTAAAATAGTTTAAAACGGTCCCCAAATGAATAATCAGAGTCTTCTATGACCATGCCATGCCCTGCCAAAACCTCCTGTAGTGTGCCATTGGTTATAACCTGAAAATACATGCTAAAGTGTCAACACAATGGTTGGTGAGTTCATAGAGTCTTGTGAAAAAGAATGTAATGCATATGGATGAAGTTGTCCCAGCAAAGGCATCGTAAATCCACTCAGTTCCAAGTCCCGCCATAAGAGACTTGTAACCTGTGTGTTTACAACCCACTACTAACATATATAGTATGAGTAAAACATGTATAAGTTCATCACAACAGTAAGCAATTAGTCTTGAGTCTACACTTCATCTCCGAAGACCTCACGTTTGTATGTTGCTCACAAGGAAGGTAGTGGCATTTGTTCCACTTCATCTCCGAAACCCAATGCATGTGTTATCCAAGGAGACTTTATGTTGCTCAGAAGGAAGGTAATAGCATTGATTCTACTTCATCTCTGAAACCCAATGCATGTGTTATCCCAAAGAGACTTACAAGTTTAAGTATAACGCCATCAAGTATAATGCAATCAAGTATAATGTAATCAAGTATAATGTTTCCAAGTATAAATGTTATGTGTATTTGTACAAGTAAGCAAGTAGTAGCATGTATCTCCCCCAAAGAGTTAAAACAAGTATAAAAGAGTAGGGGTTATGACTCACCTGATGCAACAGCTACGATGACAAAAGTGTATACACAGAAATGAGGTTCGATCTCTAACCGCAACCTAATATGAATGATGAACGATCTACTTTAGATCATGAAATGATGTTATGAATGTCTATGCACATGTTTCCTATACCACTCTACTCTTTGAAAAATACTTGTTGTTATCAAAAATATACATTTTCCAAAACTTAGGAAAATATGGCTATTAGAAAAATAAAGCTAGTTGCAATATATATACTTATATATATATCGTATGTATCAATGTTCGTGTTGAAATCCTCGGTTTGAAATCCTTGAAATAACGCCTTGTAGTGATGAAAATATACTTGTAATCACTAATACTTCATTAGTTATGAATTTGGGTACTTGGTTAATATTTCTAGAAAATCTAGAATTTAGTACGTAGTGTTATTATTTATAAAAGCTGCCAATTATAGAGGATTTTTGCCGATATTGAAACGTGAATATCTTTGTCGTTATAAGCCCGTTTTACTTGTTCTTTATATCCACGGTTACGTCTTAGTATGTAGTAATATATTTTGGAAAGCTTGACTCCTCCGGGTTACGTCTAAAGTCTCTTTTTGTCCGACGAAAAACGTCCATCAGCATGTATTTTTCCGGAAAATAGTTTTCGTCAATAAACTTGCAAAAATCATAACCTCTTCGTTATAAACTCTTTTTAATCCGTTCTTTCGCCTACGGATTCGTTTTTGAAAGTATTTTCTAAAAATTTTGACAAAGTTTACTTTATGTTTACTGATTTTCCTGGATTTACCAAAATGGGACAGAATGTATATTTACTTGTTACAAATCCATTTCCAAGGTTCAAAACTAGTTTCTACTTCAACCAAAACTCTTGCAAACTCCACAAATCTATACTAATCCTACCATACACCTTCTTAGGGTGCCATGGGTTCCTAATTACTAGTAATCAAGTTAATTTAACAAGGGAACACCTAAATCACAATATAGGGTTTGTATGTTCAAAAAGTATACAAAAATAAAGTGGTATAGCTAGTTTGGGCATGAAATTAAGCATGAATACTATAAGATACATATGTTAATTAGATGAAAACATGAAAATAAATTTGATAACTCACTTTGAAATAATAGGTGGTGAGATGATGAGAAACCTTGGATTACTTGTGTTTTTATGGTTCTTGATTAGGATGATGAAATGAACAACTTTGATGCTTTATACTTTGAAAAATAATGGTTTGATCATGGATCTTGATGTTGGGTCGTGGCTTAGAGAGGAAGACAAGAGAAAACCTCACTTTGATTATGAAAAAAAAAAATATGAAAGTGTTAAAGGTGTTTTAGTAGGAAATATCTAACATAATGGCATTATTGTAAATATTTAGTCAAGTGGAAGACAATGGGGGGGCTGCACATGTAAAGAAATTAGATGAGTATGTAGTAAGCTTGGTGTTATCTAGTTCACGGAGTCGGTTTTGGTTCCGTTATTCGCAAAACGTAAAGTTTTAAACCGCGAAACGTAAATTCGGGCATCGTAAAAATATGAAACTTGAAAGAATGACTAAACTTGTCAAAATACTCCATAATAAAATAAAAATGAATGGTAAGTTCCATCGGGTTGCTTGAACGTTGTTAAAACTGGAAACGCGGGTCAAAAACGCGTAATTCGCGTAAAACGCTGAACTGGAAAACGTAAAATTCCAAAATACTGGGTAAATGAATGTAACAACTTTTATGATGATATAATGGATATAAAAATATGTCGGGACCATTGTGGGAATATTTAGATATATTCGTCTGTTAACGTTTATTATAAATACTTATACGTAAAACGTTAAATGTATCAAATATATAAATTTGAAAATCCTAAGAGTGGTATAACATGTAAATGCTGTTATGATGATATGCAGACTGTCTCTAGTCCGTATGCAGTGTCCTTAGCACTAATGAAATGAATTCGCACCTAAACCAATCCGGTTTCGCGAATTTGAATACCCGTAAACTAAATTTACGATGAAATGTGTAATGCAAGTGAATAGTGAAAACTTTTCCGGCAATGAATAGTGTTTAGTGAATAATAAAATTTCTAAATGCTTCTCGGAATGTCAAACTGACACCAAAAATGATAAATAGTAAACTGATGAATAGTGTTTTGATGAATAGTGTTTTTCCAAAGTTCGGGAAATGACCTGAAATGGTGAGTTGTGACACAACAAGACCACATAACCCAAGCAACTAGCCACGCTGCTGGCGGAGGCTCCTCAACTCCTGCCTCAAGCCATCAAGATCTCTCCATAAAGATCCTAGCTCCACGCTATGGGTGTCCCGGTCTCTCTTGAGGTCAGCCACCTCCTTCTCCAGCTCGGCATTCCTTTGCCATAGCTTGCGGTCGGCCTCTCGAGCAGTAACAAAACCTTGCTGCAAACTATCGATATGCTCGTGAACCTCCATCAAAACTCTCCTCATCTCAGTAGTCCTGCCCACAACCACAGTCATATCAACTCTCTGATCCGCTATGAACTCTCCAATAACCCTCTCAAGTCGATCAGATATACGTGCAACTCTCTCACCAAGCTCAGTAATCTGAGCCCATAACCTGCCAATCTCACCTAACTCTGCATGCTCAGCAAAAACCTCAGAAGATGCATCCGACTCATCGGGACTACCAGGTGGAAACTCAAACAAAAACGGATGATCAGGTGAATCAGGCTCAATCGGGTGTATAGGTGAATCAGGCTCCTCAACCTGAACTGGTGGTACTAACACATCATCATCATCAGGCATCTCATTCTCCTGAGGGTCATCCTCCTCCTCAGTGTCATCATCATCACCCTGCTCAGCCTCCTGAGGGTCATCCTCCTCCTCAGGGTCATCAGCCTCATCCTCACCCTCGTACTCCTCCTCCTCGGAAGAGTACCTCATCAATCGTCGTCTCCTAACAGGTGAACCGTGTGGAGATGTGGTAGGTGATCTAGGACGACGACGCAATGATGTGGGTGGCGCCTCTAACAGAAGAGAGTGAGCATCAATCTGTAAAGGTGGTGGAGTAAGGCGTACCGACATGCGTGCCGTAGCTCGGTGGGCAAAGCATGGGGCCACACGAGCCAAAGCCTGATGAAGAGTAAGCTGCCTCGATGTACCAGGGAGCCCTAGAGAAGATGAGGGTCCCTGCGTAGATGTAGCAGGTGGTGCTGAAGTAGAAGCTGTCTGCGGCACAGTAGCTGAAAGCATGGCAATCTGGTAAGGATCATCAGATGCCATAGTGAACTGTGCTGGTAATACCGGACAGCATCGGGCATATGGGAGGCCATGGTCTGTGACAACGGCGTAGGGTAGGTGTAAGTGTTTCAAAACAACTAAATCACAACTCAAAATATCATACCAAAAATCCTCATCAAATAATTCAATCATATAATCTCAATAAAGAGTTTCAAATACCGCATTACTAAAACATTTATAAAACATTTAGACCATATAATTCCTCGAAACGCCATCTTATTACTAAATCCATAAACCACAAATCATCTCAAGAAATCCCAAATCTAATAATCATCTCAAATATCTCATAATACCTCAAAATAATAGAAGATGCTTCGGTTTGGCGGGCTGGCGGGAGGTGGTCAAGGATCATTTTCTATAAAAATTCGGTTATAGTTTAGGTGTTTATTTACCTAGTTCTCTATAACCTTGGCTCTGATACCAATCTGTAACACCCCCAAAATTTGATACAGCGGAAGACTCAACAAGCTTTCGGGGTGCTACGGGGATTGGTATCCAACACAAAACATAATAGAACGAGATAAAGTAAACAAAATAAAAACGCAACCAAAACGGGGTTTTAAAGTTTACATTTATCCCAACATCATTCAGAGTCAGGCCCAAAATAAAATAACAGTAGGTCCATAATTCAATATCAGAGTTTAGAAAAATAGATCCATAAACCAGGAGCCTTAGCCGAGCCATCCAATCCATGCATCCATATCATCACTTAATTACCTGAGAAAACGTGCTAAAAGTCAGCTTTCGCTGGTGAGATCATAGGTTTAAATTCATCTAATGATATAGTGGACATATACGCAAAACGCTTGCTAGCTAGACTAAGGATTCACTAAAAGCCTGCGGATACCCTCCGCTCCAACATAGATATTCGGGTAACCCCCGCAATATCATAAATACTCGGATAACCTCCGAAGTATTAATAACCTATAGGTGCACACTATAGTATCTAAATAAGTCAACCTTGAATAGTACACATGAAACTATGTGACTAAAGCTGACAATTCACCAAAATCCAAATAAGCCAACCTTGAATAGTACACACAAAACTATGTGACTAAAGCTGACAATCCATCAATAACCAAATAAGCCAACCTTGAATAGTACACACACAAAATGTGTGACTAAAGCTGACAGTCCACCAATAACAAAATAAGCCAACCTTGAATAGTACACACAAAATGTGTGACTAAAGCTGACAATATATCCTAGTCCATACGCATAGCAAGTTTTAGAAAGAATATAGAAGCGATAATAGTCCACATAAAATAATTTGCACGTTTCTCACCCCAAGTATTGAAAACATAGTTCAAGAAAAAGTTGGGCTATGACTCACCTCAAGTCCAGAAAACCGCAAGAAGAAGTCGGTAGAAGTAAGATGTATAGTAACTCACAAGACGGCAACTACGGACTCGGCACGACCTAACAATATCAACTCGTTCAGAAACCACTTCCTCAAATTCAAAATATTCCCAAACCCGGACGTAATCCGTTTTATTTTCCGAAAATCCATTTCGTAATAGTTTGGTGTATTTACGTTTGGTATCCATACGGGTGGTGGGTCGACACAAAAAAAACCAAAAAGTCACACAAAAGAATAATAAAATAAACTATGGATCTAATATTAGCCCAATATATCATTTAAATAAATCGCCGAAGTTTATCAAATCCGTCGATTTGATAAACCTCATATATATTTAAGTAACATACCGTTCCAAGATTACACCCAATCCTAAAGCACATAGCACATAAATACTATATGGTATATATCGTAGTTTAATAAATTCTTTATATACATCGTCAAATTGGCCAGATTTCCCGATATATATATATACGCAATTTGTTACCCTTTACATATACCACAACCTATGGGCGTCGTAGGATACGATGCCCATTAATATATTCGTTTCGTATAGCCAAATAACCCGGTTCAACCCTTCGGTTAAGTAGTTATTTAGTTATAGAAAACGCTTATATTAATCGTCATATATCCGTGACAACACGAAAGTCACAAATAAAACTTACCTGAACTCGAGTGACCACGACTCCGCATAACTCGATAGGTTTACTCGTTACATATATAAAATGACATTTTATTTAATGTTTAGTAATTGTCGAGAGTTTTCTCGTTTTATAACACATTTTTATAATAATACTTCCAATAATATTACGCTACTCTCGTAGCCTAATATATATTTAGTCGTATTATTTATAATATGACTCGTGATTTTTATTATTATTAATATACGCATTTATATAATTATATATCCGTTATTCACGTCTATATATTCATATAAACGTTTATATTACCAATAACTATTATTACGAGTTTTATTATTTATGTTTTAATTGTAAATAGTTATCGAGTCATACGAAATGGTCACATGTCCGAGTCATGACTCTCGGCTCATTGTCCAAGTCCAAAGTAATAAGCAATAGTCATAAAAATCAATACATCTCCGTCCAACACAATCCCAATCCACATGCAACAATAATAGGGTCCGACTACGGCACCCGACTAACCTATCTCCGTCAATCTAAGTGACTGTCTCACAATCGGTCCCCAATAACACATTTTGTCAACACTTCTCAATACCAATATTCAATATCCAATGTCGAGACCAAACATGGTCTCGACCCGCATATATTCGGCCAAGAAATGAAATAAATAACCAACCAACAACAAAACCAAGTTACATTCAAGCAACAATATAATCAAGGTCACACTCGGGTTGGTTTACCAAGCCAAACCCGAGTCTACACGACTCGACTGAGTCGCGGTAAACACCATGAGCCAAGGGGGCTCGAACCAAGTACCAAGGGTCACAAAAATGGCTCCAATGAGCACTCCAAAATACCCATTCGACCAAGAGGGTCTCGGCAACAACAACAATAACACGGCTTCAATCCGCGACTCTCATGAGTCGAACCAAGTGTACCAACGAGAGCAAGAATACCAAGAGCCAAACCACGGCTCATAAATAACAAGAAAACGAGCACTACGGCTCGAGTTAATATCCAAGCCGTGAGTCATGGACTCACGGTTCGAACCAAACCCACGAATAAAAACCCGGATACCAAACCATTTATTAAAATCGAGTTCCAACAAAAACCCATAAGTATTATCCCCGTTTTTGGGTGAAAACCCATTCGAATCTAAACCCATCGTGATTAAAGGTCACGTTTTAATAAAAAAACGCGAGTCACACTCGCCTCACCTTCGATCAAATAAGCTCCAAACCGTGTAACACTTCGAAAAATAATGATTGGTGGTGAGATATGGTGATGATTCGTGATGTAAAAAAAAGTGTAATAGGGCGCGTGTAGGGGCGGATCTAGGAGATTCGATAGTGGGGATCACAAAAATAGTGGTGGTTTGTAGTGGTGGCCGGCGGTGAAGTGGTGGCGGCCGGTTTAATAGTCGGCGGCTAGGGTTGGGGGGGAAGAGATAAAATGAGAGAGAGAGAAGTGAGGGTGAGTGTTGGTGTGTTGTATGAAAACCGGACCACAAGGGACCAATTTGTGGTTTACTCTTTTTATTTTTTATTTTTTTGTTAAATAATAATAATGATAATAATAATATTAGTAATAATAATATTACTCGTTGTGCTGAGTGGGTAAAGTGGGTAAATGTAAAACATACGGCCCGAAACCCGAACTCACTTCAAACTTCAATATCTCCCGAAAAACATCCCGTAAATAATTAAATATCATCGGACTCGTAAAAACAAGTCATAAAATTTCCCGTTAGGTAAACCTAGTGCCGGAGTCAACGTAGTACCAGTGAGAATTTTTAAAGAAAAATACATCATCAAGTAAATTCCATAATGAATTATTAAAATAATTCTCGAATCCCATAACGTCATAAAATATAATTATCCATAAAAATTTGGTCTTACAAGTTCGTTGTGAATAAAAATTCTAAATAAAGATTATAAACGAACTTTAACGTAATGCGGGTTTTTAAAATAGCTCCCTAAATTGCCGGTTGTCACATATTTCATAAGCTCACTTTTTGTGGCTTATTTTGAAACTTTCGGGCGGGCTTATATAAGCTTATCATGTCATGATAAACATACATAAGCCCAAAAAGTTTTGAAATAGGCAAATAAAAGCCCGTTATAAAATATAAGTCGAAATCAAATAACCTAATAAGCCCACATATAAGCATAAACAAAACAGGGCCAAACTCATATTTTTGCTGAACAATGAAGCTTATTTCAATAAAGTGCTTATTTTAGATATTTAGAATGACCTTTACACCATAACATCTAACATAATACTAAACACAAGATCATTGGATTCAATTAAGACATTTTTACAAAAATAAAAAATATCCTACACGTAGAAGTAAAATGCAAAACCATATTCTTATTATTATGCTAAAACACATAAATTACTTACTTACATTTTCAATAGAAATGTTTGATGGATGACCCTTTTGTTTTGTTTTTACATTTTGTGTGTAATAGGTGTTTGGATGAAAAATATTTGTTACTTGTGGAAATGAAAGTGGGTAAATGCTGATTTTGTAGTAAAAAGAGAATTGTGGCGGGAAGTTAAAGCGGGAACTAAGAAAATAGGGCGGGAAAATCTCAAGAAAGGAAGAAGGAGGGGAAAAAAATAATGTATTATTATGGAAAGTTAGTTACAAGATGAAAGACTACAACACTATATATACAGTTGACTTTTATACTACATGTTGTTAAATTTTATCAGGTCTTCAAATTGGATATTTCACAGGTTCCATATTGATGTTCCAGGATCGATGCAAAACAAGAATGACAAGAATATGATTCATTTATATTCACAACATAACAGTAGGTTACATTGTACAAAAGAGACACACATAGAATGATACATGTGCTAAACTATTTATACACACCGAATGGGTATGAACCAAACGTTGTTACTGTTTGAAGGGTTTCAAGCCAAGCGACACAACCCTTCATCCCTTTACAGAATTTAACTAACTTAACCGAATAGCGGTTACAAAGTTTCTAATCTACAAGTTTAGTCCTTTATCTTTCAAGACTTATTCATACAAGACTTATACAATTAAAAAGGTCCAACATTTTCCCCCTAATTGTTTAAGTCTTGAATCTTCATCTTCTCCGCGTCTCTTTCTTTCTTTCTTTCTTCCTGTCGTGTCGACTTGGTTACCAGCGTGTGCCGACGACCCTTGTTATGTCTCAGCTTTTCCTCCAAATCCACCCGAAGTGAGTTTGGCCACGATCAAATCCAAAATGGTTGTCGTTGTTTTCCTTCCTTCCAAGTCCCTCGCAATGAGTCCCTCGCAATGAATCTAGGTAAAATTTTTACCGAAGCAAATAGAATTTTCTTTTCTTTCTTTTCTTCTTCCTTAGTACCCGCGGCACTAATCCAACGTCTAAACAAAATAGATTTGTTTGTCGTTCCGATGTTGCTTGTCTCCTATGCTTCATTGTTTCCGCAATACGCTTCTCGTTCTTTCCTTTTCTTTTTCACACCGTATGTCAACAACCCTTCAATACCTAATCGGTATTTCTTTTCCAGCGAGTGATCAAGTCGCTATTTACTTTCAAATTTGTTGTTGTTCCTTGTATTGCCAACGTTCTAACAATCCTTGGATTGTTTTGTTATACCGGTATTCTTTCTATCTTTCCAAGCAACGCCCTATCAAATTTTTGCGCTTCTTTCTTCCTTGTGTATCACGGTAACGATACACAGATTCTCTTTGACGTCTTTCCTTTACCCTTGTTGTGTTGTAGTAAAACACACAAGTACGTTCTTGTTGTCAACAAGAAATCTTCTAATCTTTTCTGGTTTTGTTGCAGCGTACGAATAATTCCAACACACCAAGGCACCACTTTGTATTGGCGTCCTTCTTCCTTCCCTTGTTGCGTTGTTATAAACCAACAAGTGTGTTCTTGTTGTCGTGTGCAAGACACCAACAAGAAATCTTCAATAAAAACAATTTGTTCTTCTTCTAAGTTTTCTCCCATCAATTCGTTTGATGTCAACGTTCGCTTCCTTTTGTCGGTTATCAAAACTTATCAAAACTTGCCGCTTCCACAAAAGTTTCCTTCTTGTTTTGTTGTCGGGAATGATTACAACAAAACTCCCACCTATTCGATTTGGTGTCCATGTTGGTCCTGATCGTGCACTATCTTCCCAACAATCCGTGGTGTCTTCCTTTCTCGGTTTCTTGATCTTCTTTGATCAAAAACTTGAATCAATTCTTGTAGTCTTGCAACCTTCGGCTCTGATACCATGTTAAATTTTATCAGGTCTTCAAATTGGATATTTCACAGGTTCCATATTGATGTTCCTGGATCGATGCAAAACAAGAATGACAAGAATATGATTCATTTATATTCACAACATAACAGTAGGTTACATTGTACAAAAGAGACACACATAGAATGATACATGTGCTAAACTATTTATACACACCGAATGGGTATGAACCAAACGTTGTGACTGTTTGAAGGGTTTCAAGCCAAGCGACACAACCCTTCATCCCTTTACAGAATTTAACTAACTTAACCGAATAGCGGTTACAAAGTTTCTAATCTACAAGTTTAGTCCTTTATCTTTCAAGACTTATTCATACAAGACTTATACAATTAAAAAGGTCCAACACATGTACTGAACTTAGACATACATTTACACTAGATACATTGACTACATTTTATTACACTTGACCAAGCTAAGATTGTGTAGAACTTGTGTTCTTGAGGGCTGTCTTCTTTGTATTGAGTTAACAGAGCAGCTTGTAGCTTGAGGTTGTGTTGTGCCTTGAGCTGTTGTATCAGCTATATCCCCCCCCACAAGTTGGCATGTATTAAGCATTAAAAATGCCTAATTTGGAGAGACAAGAATAATGCAATGCTCTACTGTGACCTTTGGTAAAAATATCTGCCACTTGTTCTCTGGATGGCACAAAAAATGGAAGAATGTCTCCTACTTTGATCTTATTCCTTACAAAGTGACAGTCTATCTCAATATGTTTTGTTCTGGCATGATGAATAGGGTTTTAGGCTAGAGCTATTGTTGATGCATTATCACAAAAAATGGGAACAGGAGTAGAAATGTTGATGTGTAAATCCTTTAAGAGACATGTGAGCCAACTTATTTCACATGTATTGTCAGCCAAAGCCCTGTTTCAGCTTCTGTTGAGGATCTAGAGAACACACCTTGTTTCTTTGATTGCCATGAAATGAGACTGCTGCCTAGAAAGATGCCATACCCTGTGACTGATTTTCTTGTGAAAGAACAGCTAGCCCAGTCACTATCACAATAGGTAATTAGTTTGAGAGGATTGGTTGCTGAGAAGAAAAGACCTTGACCAGGACTTAACTTGAGATATCTGAGAACTCTGATTAAATCTTGCAAACCAAACAAAGTCACATCTCATTACACCTTGCAAACCAAACAATGTCACATCTCATTACATCTAGTCAAACACCAAACTTGCAAGCAACCACATAGTAAGTCAAACACATTTTCTTTCCACAAATGTATATTGACAAAACTTGCCATAAATGTGATGTGACAATTCTATTTTAAGAAATAAAAAGTGTTGTGTTTTATGAAATGTAAAATGTAGCAAAAGTCTAGTTTATGCAAGTCTTTAAAACTAAGATTATGTTTTACTTAGAAACTAAAGTTTACATTTTGTCATTAACAAAACATAGCAAAGATCGTAAAATATAAATAACGTTTTTAGGCGATATTTATATTAACAATCTCCCCCTTTTTGTTGATGACAAAACATAAACTTTGTTTTTAAGTAACTCACAAAATCTTGGTGTTTAAGACTTAAAAAAAAAAATTATATTAAACTTGTTTTACTTAAGTGATAAAAATCATATTAAGTTTTGAAGGTTTAATATATTTCTCCCCCTTTTTGTCAAAACAAAAAGTAGAGTAGCGAAGCGGAATAATGCACTTGCTCCCCCTTGCTTGTTACTCCCCCTAAAAGGAGTGCCAAGATGGGAAACATGGATTTTGATCCTACAAAAAAAATGGTTAGTTGGTGATATATATAGTCAAGCTTGTAGTTACCACACACATTGCAACCACAATGACAACACAAAAATGATCAACCAACAATGCACGAAAGTAAGTAGAAAGAAATATCATTCCAAGTAAAATTTTGACTTTGAAAAGTCAAAAGACAAGAAATGTGAAATATTCTTCTACTTCTAAACAAAAACTAAAAAATAACCAAGAAAGAAAAATAAAATCCTACTTTCCTAAATGGGGCAAATGGCCTCCAAAAGTTGTCTAGGATTCGTTTGGGTGGGAAAGAGCATCCAAACGTTCTATGCCGTGTTGGAATGCAAAACGGGTTTCATCTTGGAATTGGTGAAGCTACGTTTTGATGCTTGCACCCATTTGCTCACAATTTGAGCAAACATGGGGATGAGTGGGTAGAAATGGGTTGGTTTTGGTTTCTTGGTTTGAGGGTTGGTTGGTTTTTGGTTCTTGGGTGGAGGCTGGATTTGGTATTGAGTCAAGCAAGGTGGTTTGAAATTCCATTGCTTGATGAAGGTGGTTCTCAACCATGCTTTGGATTTCCTCATACGAAGGAAAGAAAGACTCAAAGGTTTGGGCTTGAGAATGTGGTGGAGTTGGGTGATCATGGTTTTCAAAGTTTGGTTCTCCATAAAGAGGACCATGGATGTCATGGTAGATACGGTGAAACAACAATGGTTTGGGTTGATGGTACACTTGTTGTGGTGGTTGGGTTGGAGCACTTGGTGGAGTTAGGTCAATGGGTGATTTAGTAGGTGGTGGAGTGAGCTCATTTGGTTCATTGGGTGATGGAGATGGAGATGCAAGGTTCAAAAAGTGTTTATTTTTTATACGTGAGGTGAATTCATCCGAAGATGAGGAGCTTAGGTTGATGGATTGATTAGACCATAGTGGTTTTACACTTATCCGGGCGGTTTTCCGAATGGGTCGTGATGGTTGAGAAGTGATTGTTGACTTGGTTATGGTTAAAAATGGTTTGGAAGTTAAGAAATTGTGATGAAGAAGGTGTGATTTGATAGTGTTTAGGATGGTTTAATTTCTAGCGATGAAGGATTGTAGGAAGGAGTGTTTGGATTTGATGTTAGTCCATACAAAAATGGAGTGTGGAAAACTAGAAGGGGGGTTGAATAGTTTTCCCTTCTTTTTCATTTTATAAAAACTTTGTTTCAAAATGTTGATTCAAATTTATTCAATTGTTTGTTTGGAAAACTTCAATTAGAGTTTAGTATGAAAACAACATATAATCAATATGATCAATTATATATGTAAGCTTTTGAAAAGCTTAGTTTTATGAATGAAGCTTTGGTCGATCTTTATGTGAATACGTTTTCCTTTTAAAATCTTAAAACGTTTTGTATCAAATTATCTATCAAGTTAAACTTAATATGAGAAGTGTGAATAATAATCTATTTGACCATATCATGCAATTATACACACAATCACAATATTAACTACTATGTTCAACACAATCAATCATCACAACTATATAAGTAACAATTAAGACATGTAGGCAAGCATAGAAGTAAAGCGATAAATGCAAGAACAAATTATAAGAGATAAGAGAAAGTAAATGCAAACCGGGCACGATGATTTATAGTGGTTCGGCTACAAGGACACCTTCCTTGTTCCTACTCCACTCCCCGAGTCACCTACTCGAGAGTTTTCTTCACTACTCAACAAGCTCCCTTTTGGCGGAGAAAACCGTACACAACTTTTGCTTACACCATTTAACGACCCTAAGCTAAATGTCGAGTTCTAATAGTAGCTAGAACCAATCTCACAACACAACTTCGATCACTACACAATTTCTACATAACTTCACGACTTCACGACTTCATCACAACTTCTTCTAAACTTCTTCACGGCTTCACAACTTCTTCACGTCTTCACGACTTCACAACTTCATCACAACTTCTTCTAAACTCCACTACTTAATCACACACCTACATCTTCACAACTACATGTCTTCTCCACACTACTACTTCCTTCCGCTACATCTTACTCACTCATTAAATCACTACTAAGTAAGATCATCTTGATCTACTTATTACATATATATAACTCACAACTTCACATAAGCACTAACTAGATCCTAATACATCTTTGGCTTTATGATAGGGAGGATTCTTCTCTTGCACTTTGAGTGATGAGAAATTGGATCACTTGAAACAAAGATTAATAATCTTATGATCAAAGGATTTTAGAAGGATGTTTAGAGAGAATTGGATCTGAAAATTTTTGTGCAAAAGGTGAGAAAAATTCCAGGTTTGAGGTGGTATTTATAGGGAAAAATTTCTGACCAAATCTGACAGGGGAGCGTGGCCGGTCCCCTTAATTGTGTGCCGGTCCCCTTAAAATTAAGGGGGCCGCCCTACTGAAACGGCCAGATTTTCTGTCTTTTAGTGGGGAAAGTTTATTTGGTGAAAAACTAACTAATTTTGGTTAAAAGTTTGAAATCATATATTTAGCATGATTAAAACATTTTTCTTTATTACCAAAAGTGTTTTTCAAAAATATATAATATGTTTATATAATTAAATAAACTTTGTATTAGTTAATTAAATACTCCTTTGATCATGAGATGTATTAAACACTTGTTTATCCATACCTTAAGTGATTGTTGAAGCATATTATGGAATTGTGATCACAAGTAACTTAAGCACTTTACGTTATATGTTGTAACTTACATCTTTGTCATCATCAAAACATGAAGAGGATGTTTAGATTAAATATCGTAATATTCATGCCAACATGGAGGTTCCTAATGATTTGGAAAACTAATTGTGGGTTGTCATATCATGGAAGTCAATCCAATGAAAATGGTGAAGTGAGAAGACAAGTTTTTCACTAAATGCTTAGTGGTTTTGGTAGATTTGTTGAAGTATAAATCTCAGGGATTTCAAGGAACCTTTAGAAGGGTTCGTTCCTTTATGTGTGAAGGGTCCTTGGGGTGGTTATGGCTATTTTTGAAATTTGGCGGGAAATGGTTTTGGTTGAGTTATAAGGAATGAGAAGTACCCTATTGTGCTAAACAAATTGCAGGAAATGGGTTTCTATCTAAAAGGATTGTATTTTGGTGTTTGGATGTTGAAATGTTGAAAACAAAAAAGAAAAATTCTGAAGGCAACTGGCGGAACCCTCAGGTTACACAGACGGAACCCGTTTGAGGGTTCCGCGGGGTCCGTTGGGCCATTTCTGGGTTGCCCAGAAAATATACTGGCGGAACTCAATTTTGGGTACCGCCAGGGCTGAAAAAAATGGCAGTCCGCGTTTTTGACCCGCGAGATGATTTTCAAAATTTTTGAAAACTCCTAAAATCAAAAAGATAATGCATTTCTGGTTAGGCAATGCAAAAAAGTAGACACGTAAACACACATATCATATGACTTTGACCTTGAGGTCGAGAATTTCACTATACTTAGTGAAAATATCATAAACATGAAAATTTGACAACTTGCCAAAAGTTGTCTACCTGCATCAAAGTTAGATACTACATGTTCCAAATTGGATCAAACATTGTACTAGCACACAAATACATCATAAACATAGTTTAAACAACCAAATTTGTTCAAATAGCACCTAGTGCCAAACACTCCTACACACCCGCACTCATTGACGGTCGATCTTATTCTTGAGCTTTCCAAGGAATCTTCCTAGATTCTTAAACATCCCCTTTGTTTGCTTGAACTCCGCCGACTCATTTGGAATATCCGAAAGTTGGGATAGGTATTCGAGAGGTGGGAGCCTAGAGTTTGGCAAATTGTCACCTTCACTCATTGAGGAAGATGAAGATGAGGTAGGAGGATGTGGACGTTTTCCTTGGGCTTTGTACACTCTCTTATCACTTAGTGGGACAAAGGTGTGTGGAATGAGAGAGTAGTCAAGGCGAAGACCGTTTGGAGTTGGTGGAATGGGTGAGATGAACCTAAAGAGATGGGTCAAGAGCATTCCATACGGCATAGCCGTTGTGCCATGCACGGGAATGTCGACCATTCTCTTGGCCATGTAGTAGGCAAGATTGAAGGGTTGCCTAACGGACAAAGAGTAGAGCATGTAGCAAAGGCAAAGGTTGATATGGTCTCGGTTTCCTATGGTGCTAATGACATTTGCTCTAAGGACTTCCTCCCATTTCTTGAATTGGGGCTTGAGTTCATTCATTTCCATTCCATATGGGTCCTTATCGACCTCATTTCCCGAACGGGTTCTCCTAGTGTTGGTTGTCCTAACAAAGAGTGGTCACGGAGTACATCTTTTGACACAAGAGGAGTGTCATAAGGATGGATGCGGTCATGGAGGTTGTCAAGAGTTGAGAGGGAGTGCAAGTCGGAATAGATGCAAGTACCACGGTTTGGGACACCTAGGATTTGAGCAAACTCCTCAAGAGTGAAGGAGTATTGATGAACACTAGTTCTAAAGTTGATAGACATGTGACCATAATCATCCGTGGAGAGGACGGCGGATGCATAGAATTCCAAAATGAACCTAGGACAAATAGGCTCGTCGATATTCAAAAGACACTCAAAGTTGATTGTGGCAAATTCGGCGTAAAGGTTTGTGCCTTCTAGGAAATACGGGTCAATGGTTCTACCCTCATGGACATAGTGTTTTTCTAAGGCTTTGAAAATGTTGACTTGGTTTGGGGTAAGGCCTTTGGTTTTGTGGTGTTTTGGTAGGTACTTAATGGTGTCCTTGTGGTCGTAGTGGGTTAGAGGAGGCATGATGATTCCTAGAACAACAAAATTTCACATCTTAGTTTAAGTAAACTACTATTATAATGTGGATGTTCTAGTGTGTGCCTATATGAAAACAATGTGGAGGTGCGGTTATCTTGACTCATTTTGATGCTTCAAAAACGTTTTATAATTCAAGTTTTGTTATAAAACAAAAGATAACCCAAATGCTCCTAGTTCAATGTAGCTTCGTTTGAATGTACCCGAAAATACATATTGGTTATGTATTCCCTTTAGCATTCAAGAGACATTATGCAAGTGATGTTTTAAACAAAACGTTTTGATTTTGTATTCTCAATGTGAGACGAAAAAATATTTGTCCTATTTGTGAGAAATATTTTTTTGGAAAGATTTGACATGGGGTGTTTTAGCAAACATGTTTACACTAAGTAAGAATGCAATTCCAAACTATGGGGAACATGATTAGTTTTGTTAAACACCTAATTTTATGCATGAGTTTCTCAAGTTTAATGCATAACCCCAAGTTTTTGTTTTTGTGCAAAAATAGAATTCCTAGACTCAAATCAGGATTGTAATCAAGTTTAGAATACTTACAATGATGATTGATTTGCAATGTTTGAAAGGAAGACCAAGAAATCGTAGGTATGGATGGATGGTAAAGTGAATAGTAACAGTTTGGATGTGGTGGTATGAGATAATGGGTGTTTGGTTTAATATAAACAAAAATATTGATTCTGCAGGTCGGTGAACACGGCGGACCCCTGAAATGGGATCCGTCCGTTGTGTCTGAGGGTTCTGCCGACCCTGCTGAGAAAAAGAGTTATGGATTTGTTTTGATTTTTGTGATTTTTGTCTAATGTTCAGAACTACAACGTAGGTTCCATGAGTTCTAAGCCTAGCCTAAGAAGGTTAAAAGGTTCACGTTTAAGGGGTTTTGTGATAATGTCGGCTATGTTGTCTTCGGAAGAAACTTTCTCGATTGAGATATTTCCTTTTTGAACGTTGTCACGAAGGAAATGATGACGGATTTCAATATGTTTGGTACGAGCATGTTGAACCGGGTTTTTGCTAAGATCAATGGCACCTTTGTTGTCACAAAGAATTGTGATGTCGTTAAGTTGAATTCCGTAGTCGACAAGAGCTTGCTTCATCCAAAGAGCTTTTTGACATGCCTTTCATGCTAAAACGTACTCGGCTTCCGTTGTTGAGATAGCAAGAGCCGTTTGCTTCTTAGAGAACCATGAGGTGAGACAATGTCCAACAAAAGTACAAATACCACTTGTACTTTTTCTATCGACATAGTCACCGGCATGATCCGAGTCGGCATACACTATGGTGTCTATTCCCGTTCCTTTGGGATACCATAAACTTAAATGTGTAGTGCCCTTAATGTACCTAAAAATCCTTTTAACGGCTTCGAGATGGGTAGTCTTAGGATCTTCTTGAAAACGAGCACATAGACAAACACTAAACATAATGTCGGGTCTACTAGCCGTTAGGTAAAGTAGACTACCAATCATACCTCTATATTTAGTGCTATCTACGGATTCACTTTCCTCATCCTTAGTGAGTTTAGTTTCCGTGGACATGGGAGTTTTGATTGGTTTTGAATCTTCTAATCCAAATTTCTTAAGCATGTCCTTAATATATTTAGATTGGTTAAAAAAGATACCATCTTCTAGTTGTTTAATTTGGAGTCCTAGGAAAAAGTTGAGTTCTCCCATCATACTCATTTCAAACTCGTCATGCATGATTTTTGAGAAATTCACACATAATTCTTGACAAGTTGAACCGAATATAATGTCATCAACATAGATTTGGACTATGATAATATGTGAATCTTTCTTCTTAGTGAAGAGAGTATTATCAACTAAGCCCATGGTATACTTATGGTCATCTAGGAAGGTTTTAAGTCGATCATACCATACTTTTGGAGCTTGCTTAAGTCCGTAAAGAGCCTTTTTAAGTTTGTAGACATGATTTGGTTTTTCAAAATCGATGAAGCCCGGTGGTTGAGCAACATACACTTCATTAATGACTCCGTTTAGAAATGCACTTTTGAAGTCCATTTGAAAGAGTTTAAAATTGTGTGCACATGCATATGCAAGTAAGATTCTAATTGACTCTAGCCTAGCAACCGGAGCAAAAGTTTCATCGTAGTCAATGCCTTCTTGTTGATTATATCCTTGTGCAACTAGCCTAGCTTTGTTTCTAGACACAATTCCATTTTCATCCATTTTATTACAAAAGACCCATTTTGTTCCAATTATAGTTTGACTCTTTGGTTGAGGAACTAATGTCCATACATCATTCCTAACAAATTGATTTAACTCTTCTTGCATTGCAATTACCCAAGACTCATCTTTAATGGCTTCATTAATGTTTTTAGGTTCAATGGTTGACACGAAACAAAAGTAGTTGCTTTTATTTTGAACTTTTGACCTTAGTGTTCTTTCGTTAATGTTGCCTATGACACCATCTAATGGGTGACTTTTAGATTCTTTGGTATTGACAAGTTCTTTGTTTAATAGTTCATCTTCCTTGTCATTACCTAAAATCTCTTGACTTTCAATTACTTGGCTTTCAACTAAGTCATCATCTACCAAAGGTGATGTCTTAGAGGGAGGTGGACTCTCGTCAAATGTTACGTTCAACGATTCCTCGACTCTTAAGGTTTCTTTGTTCAAAACAATGTAAGCTTTACTATTTTGTGAATATCCAAGAAATACACCTTCATAAGACTTTGGGTCAAATTTGGTGAGATAATCCTTGGTGTTAAGAATGAAACATTTACTCCCAAACACTCTAAAGTATCCTAATGTAGGCTTTTTACCTTTATATAGTTCATAAGGAGTTTTATTCAAAAATGGTCTAATTAAGACTCGATTTAAAAATTACGTTGATGTGTCAACGGCATTACACCAAAACTTTTCTGGAATGTTTTGTTCATTAAGCATTGTTCTACTCATCTCTTGCAATGTCCGGTTTTTACGTTCTACTACACCATTAGATTGAGGAGTACGTGGAGCCAAAAAGTTATGAGTAATACCATTAATATCACAAAAGTTTCCAAATTGAAATTCATTATCAAATTCACGACCGTGATCCGTTCTAATAGACACAATATTAGACCCTACTTGATTTTGAATTTTCTTACTTAGAATCTCAAATTTATCAAAAGCTTCATTTTTACTTTTCAAAAATTTTGTCCAAGTATATCTTGAGTAATCATCAACTATGACCAAAGTGTAGAAGTTACCTCCATAACTTTGTATAGCGGATGCACCAAATAAATCCATATGCAAAAGTTCTAGACACCTAGATGTAGAAACCAAGTTTTTAGCCTTATGGCTACTATGTACTTGTTTACCGACTTTGCAAGCATCACAAAAGTGTTGGTCATGTTTCAACTTAGGTAGGTTTCGAACTAAGTCTTTGGAGAAGAGGTTTTGGATTAGTCTCATGTTAGTGTGTCCTAAACGTCTGTGCCATAAAGTTGAAGATTCATCTAATGAGGTAAGACAAAGTTTGTCTCTAGATGTTGGATCCATCTTCATGACGTATACGTTGTTCTTAAGGACACCTTTGGCTATGGTTATACCATCTTTAAGTATTTTACTTCCGTTTTCACTAAAAAGGACATTATACTTATTACGACAAAGTTGACTAATACTAAGGAGATTAAAACCTAAGTTATCAACATGAGCTACATCATCTATAAAAAGGGAGTCATGAGAGATTGTACCTTTTCCGATGATTTTGCTCTTAGCTTTACTACCAAACGTAACATTACCGCCGTCACATTTGTGATAAGTAGTGAAGAGGCTTTTGTTACCCGTCATGTGCCTTGAACAACCGCTATCTTTAATCCATTCATCCGGTTCCAAACAAACTTTGAGGCACACCTATTTTATGAAAAACACTCAAACATTTGGTCCCCAATTTCTCATGGGTCCATTTTGGTTAAGCATACCATTAACTTGTTCCAAATATGAAAATAGAGCATAAGGGTTCCATGACATGTACTTTGAAGTTTGGTAATGTCCAGGAGTGTTTTGGTTCCAAACATGTTGGTAGTTTGGTCGAGCGTTGAAGTTGTCTTTGGAAAGGGGCGTTTGGGAATTGGAGTCTTAGGTCTTGGTTAAGTAGTCTTAGCTCTAAATTCATTTTTACTAAGTCCTACTCCAGTTTTAAACATAGGTTTTGTTCCATTTTTATACGTAACTTTAACAAATTTTGAACGATCCAATGTGGATGGAGTTACTGCTGCAACAGACCTGGCGGAACCTTCAGGTCCAACGGGCGGAACCGTGTATTGGGTTCCGTCTGATCCGCAGGCTGCTGTAGCAATTTTGTTAGTTTCTTGTGCATTCTTTTCTTGTTTCGTTTGACCCTTTAAAGTTTCTATTTTCGTAAATCCTAGTCCTGTTTTATCAAAGGGTGACTTTTGTAGTTTCATAATTTCATCCGCACAAGAAATGCTCTTATCAAACTTCTTAAACTTTGTGGTTTGTTTTATTAGATCATTTTGAGTAATTTTAAGTTTCTCAACTTGTAGTTTAAGCTCTTTACATGATTTGCATGATGTGTCAATACCTTTACTCTTTTCTAATCTCTTGGCTTTTTCTTTCAATTCATAAACTTCATTTTCTAAAAACTCCTTTTTAGTTTTCAAAAATTTATTTTTGTTTATGATTTTTAAACTCAATTCACAAAGTTTGTTATATTCTTTTTTTAAGGTGTCATCATCAATAGAGGAGTAAGATGAGTCGGAGAGTACCTCATTTGAGTTGTGAGCCATGAGAGCAATATCATCATTCTTTGGCTCATCGTCTTCTCCTTCATAGTCACTCCAAGCACCACCCACAAAAGCTTGTTGAGGTTTTCTCTTGGGTGGTTTTGGACATTCTCCTACAAGATGACTTGTGTCTCCACACCTATAGCATTTTCTTTCAACTTTTCCTTTCCTATCATCACGATCTTTTCAGAAATTTTTCTTGTCATCTTTAGGTTGCCTTACAAACTTCCCTCTTCTACGAAAGAACTTCTTGAAGTCTCTAACGGCCATAGAATATTCCTCATCATCACTATCCGAAGTAGATTCTTCATCATCACTTGATTGGACTCTAGCTTTCAAGGCAATGGACTTAACTTTTTCTTTCTTGCCTCTAACTAGTTCCAAATCTTTTTCCATTACCATTTCATGAACTTTGAGGTTTCCAATTAGCTCATCAAGTGACATGCTTGAAAGATCTTTGGATTCTTCAATTGCCGTCACTTTTTCTCTCCACTTCGGATGGAGTGCTCTAAGAAATTTCCTGAAAAAGTTCTTACTACAAAAAGATTCATCAAGTGCTTTAAGTGAAGTAATAATAGTGTTAAACCTAGCAAAAGCATTATCAATAATCTCATCTTCGGAAATAAAAAATTGTTCATATTGTTGAACAACAAGATCAATTTTGTTATCTTTAACTTGTGAGTTTCCTTGATGAGTGACAATTAAAGATTGCCAAATATCTTTGGCGGTTTTACACATAAAGACTCTTTCATATTCTTTCTTAGGCAAAGCATTGTAAAGCATCATTTTAGCTTCATTATTTTTACCAATCAACTTCTTTTGATCATCATCTTTAATGTTAGTAACTACGTTATCACCATCAATGATTATATACCATAAATATATATCTTTAGATTTCACGTAAGTTTCAAAACGGTTTTTCCAATATATAAAATCATTTGCTTCAAAAAGTGTTGGTCTTTGCATAGATTGCCCTTCTTTGTAATTTTCAAAATCCATGGATCGTTTCAAGTTTTAAAACACAATATATTTTAAAAGCTTGAGTAACGTAGCTCTTGATGCCAATTGTGGAAAACTAGAAGGGAGGTTGAATAGTTTACCGTTTAAAATCTTTTTCACTTGTTTAGTTAGCTTTGAAACTTTCCGTTTGATCAAAGATATATACACAAACACAATATATAACATGCAAGTAAATGAAAGAAACAATCAAACCACAACACGAGTATTTATCGTGGTTCCGCTACAAGGACTCTTTTTCCTTGCCCTACGCCCACGCCCCGAGTATCCAACTCGAGAGTTTCTTTCACTAGTCAACAAGCTCCTTTCACCGGCGGAGAAAACCTTACACGTCGCTTATACTTTTACCGACACTAAGCTAGATGTCGAGTTCTTTACCAAGGGTACAACCACTCCCGTTAGTTCTTTTACAAGGGTACAACTACTCTCGATGCACTTTGTATTTTGAGGACTAAAATACTAACCGATCACTACTGAAAATACACAATCAAATGAAGTGTAAACTACACAAGTCTACACAATGCTAAGCTAACAAGCCTTGCAACGTTGTGTTGAATACTTGTTACTTTTAATGAGCTCGTGAATCTCTTTGCTACAAAAAGAAACTTCACATATGAAATGTTAAAGGGTTAGATGAAAGAATGAATGTGTGTGTGTAAAATACGATGTAGAGTGATAAGCCAAAAATCAACTTGTGGCTTGGTATTTATAGCAAAGCCTTCTGTAGGCCTGGTGGATACAGTGGAACCCTCAGATGGGTTCCGCCCGTGTACCCCCAGGGTTCCGCCGGGCTTGCAGTTGGTTTTGCAATAAATCTTGCAAACCAAACAAAGTCACATCTCATTACACCTTGCAAACCAAACAATGTCACATCTCATTACATCTAGTCAAACACCAAACTTGCAAGCAACCACATAGTAAGTCAAACACATTTTCTTTCCATAAATGTATATTGACAAAACTTGCCATAAATGTGATGTGACAATTCTATTTTAAGAAATAAAAAGTGTTGTGTTTTATGAAATGTAAAATGTAGCAAAAGTCTAGTTTATGCAAGTCTTTAAAACTAAGATTATGTTTTACTTAGAAACTAAAGTTTACATTTTGTCGTTAACAAAACATAGCAAAGATCGTAAAATATAAATAACGTTTTTAGGCGATATTTGTATTAACACTTTCTACCCTAGCATTTTGTTGTGGGGTATAAGGACATGAAGTTTGGTGAATTATTCCTTTGGTGTTAAAAAATTCATTAAGAGCAGAATTCACAAAATCAGTACCATTATCACTTCTTATCTTTTGGATGTTTGTTTTGAATTGTGTTTTGACATATGAATAGAAGTATTTGACTGTGGAAATGACATGATGTTTACATGGTATCAAAAATGTCCATGTTGCTCTGCTGAAGTCATCCACAATTGTGAGAAACAGTTTACATTTATTGACAGTTGAATGACGGTAAGGTCCCCATACATCCATGTGAACCAATTCAAACATTACAGTTGCATGTGATTGACTGACTTCAAATGGTAAAATATGATGTTTAGCTAAAGGACATATAGTACAAGGTGTATCTAGAGATGTAGAATCTGAAAAAGAAAGTTGTTTGATATTTTTGAGAACTTGATGTAACACCCCCAAAATACTGCAGCGGAAGACTGTGTCATTGGGATGCTACTTCAGGGCACAAAGTACAAGCTATAGAAAACGACCTCTAAATGAGACGTTTTTAAAAAGTTACCATTCGAATAGATAAAAGTCATAGTTTACAAACCAAAAGATCCCAAAGTAGAATAGTACATAAGTTTTTAAAAAGTATCGAATGGTAAAAGATAAAAGCGAAAGTCTTCAAAAAGCATGCCCTAAGACTCTCCGCTCCACATACCTGCTATCGCCCTTCTAACCTAAGATAAACATGCTTAAAAGTGTCAACACAAAGGTTGGTGAGTTCATAGAGTTGTTTAACAAATAAAGTTTATAGAAAGTATTCACACAGCAAAGGCATCGTAAATCCACTCAGTTACAAGTCCCGCCATAAGAGACTTGTAACCTATGTGTTCACAACCCCCTGCTAATAATTATAGTTTCTCAGGATTATATTCACCCATAGTCACGTCTGTTTTGGACCCATAGGCGGGGAACCACCATCCCAAATAGTACCTGTCACCCAACGTCGCATCTGTTTTGGACTTGGGTGGGGGGTGTTTCCCCATAATAGTACTATCAATACCTCTCCTTTGACAGATTACTGGGTGCCGTTTCCCAAAGCATAAAAGTTTAAACGTTTCAAGTATCAAGTAAGTATAACACAGTTAAGTATAACACAATCACGTATGTATAAAATCAAGTATAAGTGTTATCAAGTATAAACGTAATCAAGTATAAATGTTTTAAATATTTGTACAAGTAAAAACAAGTAGTTGAGCATGTATCTCCCCCAAAGAGTTAAAAGAGTATAAAAAGTGTAAAAGCGGGGCTATGACTCACCTGGAGTGAAGATACAAAGATGCGAAATGATAAGGACAACAAGGAGCGAACACTATCCGCAACCTAAAATGAATGATAGTGATCTAATTTAGATCATGCTGTGATGTAATGAATGCACATGCACATGATACCTATACCACTCGTAATTTGGAAATACTAGTTATCGTCATAGTAAAATAGTTTCCTTACTTATGAAAAATAAGTCCAAATATAGAAGTATATAACTTGTCATATTAACTCGTACGAAAATGTTAGCGTTATATTCCTCGTATCGAAAACCTTAAAATAACGTCGTTAAGTCGTATAAATATTCTCTTGGGTCGTACGTATTCATTTGTTAAGAATATAGTCCTTAGTAACGTTTCTAGAAAATCTACCATTTAGTACGTAAGTTATTATTTTTATTTGTGACCAAAAATATATATATAGTTTTGGTGATCTTAAAACGCGTATAACTTGGTCGTTTTAGGTTCATTTCCCTCGTTCTTTATATCCACGGAATCGTGGGACAAAATATTAACATATTTTTGATAAGTCGGGATGGCTAGATTTAGTTTTACGCCTCGAATTTGCCCGTGAGTACTGTTCATCAGCAAGCATTTCCGGAAAATATAGTTTTCGTCGTTAAACTCGTTTTTAGCGTATCTCCTTCGTTATTAACTCGTTTTTATCCCCGTTTTCGGCCATAGTTCCGTATCGGAAAGTATTTTCTGAATCTTAGGTCCAAAATTACCCAGAATTCCCTGATCTTTCCACGTTTTGCAAAAATGGACAGCAACTTTCTATAAGTGTCAAAACTTGGTTTTCCTAGTTACTAACTTCAATCAAACCACTTTCAAACACCACAAAACTAGTCTAATCCTACCATACACCTTCTTAGGGTGTCATGGGTTCCTAAACATCATAACCAAGTAGATCTAACAAGGATCTAACCACAAATCATTTCTAGGGCTTGTATAATCAAAAGTTTACAAAAATAAAGTGGTATAAGTTAATATATGCATGAGTTCTTGTAAAAAAAAATATATAACCATAGTAATAACTTGTAAAAATTATGAAATGAGTTTTGTTAACTTACTTGGAAGATTAATGAAGTTTGGATGATGAAAACCTAACAATCCTTGAGTTTTTATTTCAAAACTCTAACAAGGATACTATATGAACAAGATTACACTTGATCTTTGAGAAAAATATTTTTGTCTTGCTTTCCTTCTTGTTGTTGCCGTGGATATGAGAAGAGAGAAAGAGATGAATATGTTTTTCTTGCACTTGTGAAATGAGATGAGAAATAGATCTAGTTTTATGTATATATGTATTATTGTTAGTATTTATATTATAATATAAGAGTTAGTATAGGATATTAATGAAGATGGAGTGAGTAAGTAACTTTGTAAGAAATTGATATGGGGGGGGGGGGGGGGGGGGGGGGCGGAAAATTGGAGGGGGGAGGGGTTGAGTGTAAGACTTTTTGGTGACAATTGTATTATCTTGTGTTATTTTGTAGTTTTAAGGTGTACCGGGTACCGGGTTAACTAAAAATAAATTTTAACGGAGTTAACCGGGTCATAATAAAGTTATAAAAATTATAAAAATAGGTTGGGTAAAATTATTGGGTGTTTAGATAATTATAGTTTAGTTTTTACGAGAATCGTCACAATTTTAGTAAACTTAAGTTAATAATTAAAATAAATATCCAAAATACCGGGTAAATTAATATTATAATTTTTATATTATTAAAATGAATATAAAAATATATTGGGATAATAGTCGGGAGTGTCGGACATGTTAGTCACATTTATAGTTCGCGTATTAGTGTTTATTTAAAATAACATACGTAAATCGTTAATTATACCAAAAGTATTAATTTAATTATCCTACGAGTGGAATAGTATGCAAGTGCCCTAATGATGATATGCAGACTATTTCTAGTCCGTATGAAATGTCCCTGATAATAATGCATGAATTCGCTCCTAAACCAATACGGTTACGCGAATTTGAATACTCGTAAACTGAATTTACGAAGACATGAGTAATGCACGTGAATAGTGGTTTCCTCTCGGAAATGAATAGTGTCAAGTGAATAGTAAAATTTCTGAATGTTTCTCGGAATGTCAAATTGACCTCAAAAATGGTGAATAGTAAAACGATGAATAGTGATCGATGAATAGTAATTTGTGAATAGTAAATTGTCGAGGTTTGGAAAATGACCTAAAATTACGAGTTGTGACAGTCTCTACCCCTTAAGGGAACTTCGTCCCGAAGTTCAGCTCATTCATTCCACATATGTTCCTAGTGGTCTGATTCGACAACGTAAACTTTCCTAGCTTGCTATAATTGCTTACACTAATCAATCATCTACTATCAATATAACTAGGTTAATGATGCTAGGTCTCAGATTAGTCAATGTTGTGTATAGGTCCTATATTAAGACTTAAGTGCTACAAAATACGATAGTTGTTCAAGAGAATGTACCCATTATGCTATCGTGAACATGTTGGGTGATAGGATTTCCTAGGAAGTAAGCTCTGCCACGCGCGGGTGGAATCTCAATGGCCTCATCTTGTGGCCCTTCAATTGCTGCTGCTAATTTTGGACGATTGCCTCCTTGGTTAAGATTCCTTTTTAACTTAGGACAGGTGTTCCGAAAGTGATCTGGGCTGTGACACTCATAGCATGTCTTTTGGTTGTTCGCCATATTGCCCATATTTACTGGTTCTCTACACTGGTTTGCATAATGACCAGACTGTCTGCAATTAGCACACATACGGCAGGGCACAGTCTTTTGGTGATGAAAATTACATTTCGTACATTTAGGATGCGAGCCTAAATACTCTCTCTGACCAGAACTAGTCGCCGCAAAGGTCCTTGCCCTTTTGTTGTCAGCTATCGCGCCCATATGCTTGTTCAACTCGCTTGTTCCCTTCCTTTTATCACTGTTCCTCAAGCTTCCATTTCTAACCATCTCATCTGTCAGAGTCCCTGCTCTCAATATTGCACTCTGAATTGTAGAAGGCTCAGTTGCTTTCACAGTCCCACGAATTTCTGGGACAAGACCATATATGTACCTCTCGATCCTCTTGGACTCAGGGGTAACTAGGTGTGGAACTAGTCTGGCTAATTCATGGAATCGATCTGTATAGGCTGCATGTCCAGCCCCTATCATAGAGTGATGATAAAGTTCATCCTCCAGCTTCTGCATTTCATTGTCCGGGCAGTATTCCTCCTTCAGTAATGCCTTAAAATCATCCCATGTCATACCTACAGCTGCCTCTCTACCCCTAGCTTGAACCTGCGTATTCCACCATGTCAATGCCTTCCCTGACAGCAAGCATACGGAGTACTTCACCATTTGATGTGCCACACAGTTACTAATGTCGATCACCGACTCCATCTTTTCAACCCATCGAGTATACCCTAACGCGCCTCCTACACCATCGAAATCAATTGGCTTACATGATGTAAATTCCTTATACGTACATCCAGTCCTAATGTTGTTGTTGCCATTACCATTCTGGCCTATACCATTGGTGTTGTTAATTCCGCTTTCGTGGTTTGCCAAGTTATTCATATGATCGCCAACTTGAGTGACAATAGTGGGGAGAAAGTTTTCAAGTTGTCGAGCGATGATGGCTTCAAAATCAGTATTTCCACTGTCGTTGTTATCATTGTTTTCAACGCCGTGACCACCTCCTCTACCTCCACGTCCTCCAGTTCTTCCACCATCGTTACTTGGGTTACTAGTGTCATGAGTAGCTCCTCTACCTCCTCTACCTCCTCTACCTCCACGTCCACCAGTCCTTCCACCCCTTGGTGTTGCGCCTCCTCGACCAGAGCTACGAGTCACTCTCTTTGGTGCCATGATTTCCTGAGAGGAAGGACATTTAGTGAACGTCAGAGTTGAGGGAAAACCGTTGATTAACCAAAGTCTATACTTAACATCCTCATATATAATACCGTGCCACCAATTGTCTCCTAAGTTGTGCCAACACCGATCTACATATGCATAGTCATATGTCCACGTGTGTCGTGAAGCACTTATAATTATGTTGGCCACCACAATTATAAATGTTTCCTTTCACAGGTGTACATATCACCAGGCACACATATCTCAGTGGTAGACGTTGCTTAAATGGGAATCTAGGGAATGTCACGCTCAGTACGAAGGAACAAAGGATTCTCCCTTAAGTGCTAAAGTCACTGGGTAGTCTAGTTTCTAACGGCTTCTAAAGAGTATCTTCAAAAGAACTCCCATCCTCGGGCAAATCATCAAATCTCTACAGCTAAGTAATAACCTTCATTTAACTTAGTCTCATGTCTCATCAAACAAGAACTGTCACAAGATTAAGTTAAATGATCAGTTATTACCGAGCTCCATATTTCTGATAACTTGCCTAGATTTTGGGACTTCCCCATCGGTACCACAAAATATCTAATAGCGTAGGTCTAAGAAAATTATCAGCAAGCGTACGTGTATGAAAAATGCAAGGCGATAGGGAGGAGAGTCTAAATGTATGTAGTTATAGTCTAGACTCTAAAAACAACCTAGTTCTCTATAACCAAGGCTCTGGTACCAATCTGTAACACCCCCAAAATACTGCAGCGGAAGACTGTGTCATTGGGATGCTACTTCAGGGCACAAAGTACAAGCTATAGAAAACGACCTCTAAATGAGACGTTTTTAAAAAGTTACCATTCGAATAGATAAAAGTCATAGTTTACAAACCAAAAGATCCCAAAGTAGAATAGTACATAAGTTTTTAAAAAGTATCGAATGGTAAAAGATAAAAGCGAAAGTCTTCAAAAAGCATGCCCTAAGACTCTCCGCTCCACATACCTGCTATCACCCTTCTAACCTGAGATAAACATGCTTAAAAGTGTCAACACAAAGGTTGGTGAGTTCATAGAGTTGTTTAACAAATAAAGTTTATAGAAAGTGTTCACACAGCAAAGGCATCGTAAATCCACTCAGTTACAAGTCCCGCCATAAGAGACTTGTAACCTGTGTGTTCACAACCCACTGCTAATAATTATAGTTTCTCAGGATTATATTCACCCATAGTCACGTCTGTTTTGGACCCATAGGCGGGGAACCACCATCCCAAATAGTACCTGTCACCCAACGTCGCATCTGTTTTGGACTTGGGTGGGGGGTGTTTCCCCATAATAGTACTATCAATACCTCTCCTTTGACAGATTACTGGGTGCCGTTTCCCAAAGCATAAAAGTTTAAACGTTTCAAGTATCAAGTAAGTATAACACAGTTAAGTATAACACAATCACGTGTGTATAAAATCAAGTATAAGTGTTATCAAGTATAAACGTAATCAAGTATAAATGTTTTAAATATTTTTACAAGTAAAAACAAGTAGTTGAGCATGTATCTCCCCCAAAGAGTTAAAAGAGTATAAAAAGTGTAAAAGCGGGGCTATGACTCACCTGGAGTGAAGATACAAAGATGCGAAATGATAAGGACAACAAGGAGCGAACACTATCCGCAACCTAAAATGAATGATAGTGATCTAATTTAGATCATGCCGTGATGTAATGAATGCACATGCACATGATACCTATACCACTCGTAATTTGGAAATACTAGTTATCGTCATAGTAAAATAGTTTCCTTACTTATGAAAAATAAGTCCAAATATAGAAGTATATAACTTGTCATATTAACTCGTACGAAAATGTTAGCGTTATATTCCTCGTATCGAAAACCTTAAAATAACGTCGTTAAGTCGTATAAATATTCTCTTGGGTCGTACGTATTCATTTGTTAAGAATATAGTCCTTAGTAACGTTTCTAGAAAATCTACCATTTAGTACGTAAGTTATTATTTTTATTTGAAACCAAAAATATATATATAGTTTTGGTGATCTTAAAACGCGTATAACTTGGTCGTTTTAGGTTCATTTCCCTCGTTCTTTATATCCACGGAATCGTGGGACAAAATATTAACATATTTTTGATAAGTCGGGATGGCTAGATTTAGTTTTACGCCTCGAATTTGCCCGTGAGTACTGTTCATCAGCAAGCATTTCCGGAAAATATAGTTTTCGTCGTTAAACTCGTTTTTAGCGTATCTCCTTCGTTATTAACTCGTTTTTATCCCCGTTTTCGGCCATAGTTCCGTATCGGAAAGTATTTTCTGAATCTTAGGTCCAAAATTACCCAGAATTCCCTGATCTTTCCACGTTTTGCAAAAATGGACAGCAACTTTCTATAAGTGTCAAAACTTGGTTTTCCTAGTTACTAACTTCAATCAAACCACTTTCAAACACCACAAAACTAGTCTAATCCTACCATACACCTTCTTAGGGTGTCATGGGTTCCTAAACATCATAACCAAGTAGATCTAACAAGGATCTAACCACAAATCATTTCTAGGGCTTGTATAATCAAAAGTTTACAAAAATAAAGTGGTATAAGTTAATATATGCATGAGTTCTTGTAAAAAAAAATATATAACCATAGTAATAACTTGTAAAAATTATGAAATGAGTTTTGTTAACTTACTTGGAAGATTAATGAAGTTTGGATGATGAAAACCTAACAATCCTTGAGTTTTTATTTCAAAACTCTAACAAGGATACTATATGAACAAGATTACACTTGATCTTTGAGAAAAATATTTTTGTCTTGCTTTCCTTCTTGTTGTTGCCGTGGATATGAGAAGAGAGAAAGAGATGAATATGTTTTTCTTGCACTTGTGAAATGAGATGAGAAATAGATCTAGTTTTATGTATATATGTATTATTGTTAGTATTTATATTATAATATAAGAGTTAGTATAGGATATTAATGAAGATGGAGTGAGTAAGTAACTTTGTAAGAAATTGATATGGGGGGGGGGGCGGAAAATTGGAGGGGGGAGGGGTTGAGTGTAAGACTTTTTGGTGACAATTGTATTATCTTGTGTTATTTTGTAGTTTTAAGGTGTACCGGGTACCGGGTTAACTAAAAATAAATTTTAACGGAGTTAACCGGGTCATAATAAAGTTGTAAAAATTATAAAAATAGGTTGGGTAAAATTATTGGGTGTTTAGATAATTATAGTTTAGTTTTTACGAGAATCGTCACAATTTTAGTAAACTTAAGTTAATAATTAAAATAAATATCCAAAATACCGGGTAAATTAATATTATAATTTTTATATTATTAAAATGAATATAAAAATATATTGGGATAATAGTCGGGAGTGTCGGACATGTTAGTCACATTCATAGTTCGCGTATTAGTGTTTATTTAAAATAACATACGTAAATCGTTAATTATACCAAAAGTGTTAATTTAATTATCCTACGAGTGGAATAGTATGCAAGTGCCCTAATGATGATATGCAGACTATTTCTAGTCCGTATGAAATGTCCCTGATAATAATGCATGAATTCGCTCCTAAACCAATACGGTTACGCGAATTTGAATACTCGTAAACTAAATTTACGAAGACATGAGTAATGCACGTGAATAGTGGTTTCCTCTCGGAAATGAATAGTGTCAAGTGAATAGTAAAATTTCTGAATGTTTCTCGGAATGTCAAATTGACCTCAAAAATGGTGAATAGTAAAACAATGAATAGTGATCGATGAATAGTAATTTGTGAATAGTAAATTGTCGAGGTTTGGAAAATGACCTAAAATTACGAGTTGTGACACTTGAGCAGATGGATGTCCCAACCTGGCATGCCACATTGCAGCTTGACTTGTGATAGAGAGAATGGTAGATGTTGAAGAAGGTGTAGTAGGAGGTGAAGGAGGTGATACTGGTAAAACATATAATCCACCACAGAGAGTTCTAAGGGTTGATGTTCCATTATGGTCCTGAAAAGTACATGTGTTGTGCGTGAAGGTGATTGATTTGAAAGTGTTTTGTAAGAGCTTACTGACAGAAATTAGGTTGTATGTGAATGTAGGAATGTACAATACATTGTGTAATGTGATGTTAGGTTGAATTGTTACTGATCCAATTGTGTTACATGTTGTGGTTTGACCATTTGGTAAATGAATGATGATGGGTGTGATGCAAGTAATTATATTGTGCATAAGAGTTATGGAAATGCATATATGATCAGATGCACCACTATCTATAATCCAAACTTCCTTAGTCTTAGTAATGTAGGTAGCAATGAGTCTTTTACCTGCCATGAAGTTGCATGAACCAGAAGGTGAAGCCTCAGAACTGTTCTGCATCATTAAGAACATCTGGTTCAATTGATTCTGAATTTGATCCATCCTAGCTGTGACTGAGTAATCTGGTGGCAGGGGTATCATTGGACTGTGTTGTTGTTCCACTGGTGTCTCATCAGTCATGGCCATGTTTACTGTTCTCCCCTTGGATTGGTTGTTTGAACCCTGATAGTTTTGGTTGTTCTGTCTCTTTTGTGGTGGTTGATACTTGTTGTGCAGAGGGTGTCCAACAGGGTATCCCACTAATTTGTAACACTCTTCCTTGGTATGACCTTCCTTATAGCAATTACCACAAATAACTCCTGGTTTGAAGGTACTTTTCTTAGTTTGTTGTTGAGTATTCTGATTTCTGTTGTTTCTAGATAGCTCAGAAGTGCTGTTGTTGTTTCTAAAGGTGTTGAGTGCTAATGGGACAGATGGAGTGATCTGTTTGGGAACTTCTCTCTGTTTTTCCTCTTGCCTCAACATACTATAAGCTTGGGCAACCATTGGTAAGGGTTGAAACAATAGAATTTGACCTCTAATGTTTGTGTAAGACTCATCACCCCATAAGAAACAGTATCAATCTCTTCCTTTGGTCTCTCTCACCATTGGTTCTACCATTTTCACATGTGCACTTACAGGTACAATTATAAGGTGCTTCAAGTGCATCTAACTCATCCCACAACCCTTTGAGTTTATGATAGTAAACCTCAACTGAACTGTTTGACTGCTTAAGATGCTCTATGTCATTGGTGAGTTGATAAATCCTATGGCCATCTAGTTGGGAGTAATGATCATGTAATTGATGCCAAAGAGAATGTGCAGAATGAACAAAATTCAAGTTATTACTAATTTGCTCTGAAACTGTATTGAGTATCCAAGAAATTACCATATCATTAGCTCTCTCCCAATAGGATGTGATTGATGATGTCATTTCAGGTTCCTCATAATCTCCATTAACTAGTTTGATCTTGTTTCTTGCGCTTAAAGCTATCATCATTGACCTTTTCCATGTGCTGTAATTCTCAGAACTAGTTAATTTCTTTGCAATGAGTACCATTCCAGGATGATCTTGAGGATGAAAGTACAATGGATGATTGACAGAATTAATATCTTCCATTGCTTGTGTCTGTGTTGATTGCGATGAGTTTGGATTAGAATTGGACATTGTGATTGAATTTGGGGGTTTCTTGATGATGATGAATTGTGTTAAATTGGTTCAGTAATTGTGTTTGGATTGTTGTGAGGAGCAAGAAACTGTTGAATTTATTGATTTTTGGATGAGTTTTGATGATTACGATGGTTAGTTACGGTGATTGAAGTTTGTTACGGTGGCCGGAGTTAGTTACCAGCAGTGGTGAGTGGTGGTGTTATGGCGGAATAGTGGTGGTGTGATGGTGAGCAGGATATTTGCTCTGATACCATCTCAAGAAAGGAAGAAGGAGGGAAAAAATGATGTATTATTAGGGAAAGTTAGTTACAAGATGAGAGACTACAACACTATATATACAGTTGACTTTTATACTACATGTACTGAACTTAGACATATATTTACACTAGATACATTGACTACATTTTATTACACTTGACCAAGCAAGGATTGTGTAGAACTTGTGTTCTTGAGGGCTGTCTTCTTTGTATTGAGTTAACAGAGCAGGTTGTAGCTTGAGCTTGTGTTGTGCCTTGAGCTGTTGTATCAGCTATAGAAAAAAAGAATAAACTGCCCCCTTTATTGACTTTTGTGAAAAGTGAAAACCAATCTATATGATTATATACCCAAAACAATGCCCTCTTACTTTCACTTTTTTGAAATAATAATAATAATAATAATAATAATAATAATAATAATAATAATAATAATAATAATAATAATAATAATAATAATAATAATAATAATAATAATAATAATAATAATAATAATAATAATAATAACAACAACGTAAACGTGTCAAGTACGAGGCTAAATGCGCTGATATCGGATATGGGTTCCTCCTCTTTTCATTCTCTTCCTTTGGAGAACTTGAAAAAGATGCAGTGACCTTATTAAAGCATATTCGACGATTCTCTATGACTCAAGACATTGGAGCACGGGCTGCTCCACATATATATATGTTTAGTTTATTTACTGTATTATTATTATTATTATTATTATTATTATTATTATTATTATTATTATTATTATTATTATTATTATTATTATTATTATTATTATTATTATTATTATTATTATTATTATTATTATTAATATTATTATTATTATTATTATTATTATTATTATTATTATTATTATTATTATTATTATTATTATTATTATTATTATTATTATTATTTATTTTATTTATTTTTTATATAAATGTATTGTTGTTATTATTATTATTATTATTATTATTATTATTATTATTATTATTATTATTATTATTATTTTAATTATAAAGTGATTTTTCATTGAAAACATAGGAAATTACATGAAATTAGAGGGGAGTCTAGACACAATCTGTGCTCCCACTCCTTTTTGAATACAGAAACTAACTCGATGAAAAATAAAAGCACCACTCTTAACGTTATGAGAGTGGCTGCTGGCTATAGTCTTGACACGCGAAAGTGTATTCAAAGCTTCCACATCGAGTTCCCCAAATGTAGAAAAAGCGAAAGGGACGAACTTGTATCTATTGTCTTCACACTTGGACGCATACTTCTTCCTTTTCTTTTCCATAGCAATACTCAAAGCAACCCCGGGGGCCCATGACGTCGCCCCAGTCCCAGCAAACGGAGAGACCCCAGTCACATCCAGACATGCGTCCTTACCTTGGAACCAGTTGAATAATAGCACATCTGCAGGACGTAATTCTCTCCCTTCCTTTGAAAGAAATCCCAATGGAGCCTCTTTATGTACCATAATCCCGGCTTTAGAACATATATCAACAAGGATATCACGTACCAGATTATGCCTGAACTTAACACCCACTTCACTATAACAGTGGACCGCGTGATCCCCCCATTGGTCCATACGGTGTACATTGCAACTCGGGCATAGGCTGCCTTCAGAGAACATAGGAACCGCGAGCCTGTAGCATAACACATACCGAAATTGTCGAGGATTCATCCTTTGTCCTAGACCGTCGATAGGGATGGTGAAAAGGAAGTCCTGTGCATGTGGGGCGTGAATACTACTGAGTATAGCCACTTGCCTTGGACTTAGCGAGTACTTGGAAACAAGGTCTTTCTCAATGACACCGAAATAACACTTTGCCAAGGTTTTCATCATTTGGGGGGCAGAAGCGCCCCCGGTGGCAGTGAGAAATTCGGTGTTGCAAGTAGCGTTGAAATTATTATTATTATTATTATTATTATTATTATTATTATTATTATTATTATTATTATTATTATTATTATTATTATTAAAAAATTACATAAAGTTGGATGGTCGTCTAGACACAAGTTGTGCTCTCACTCTTTTCTAAATACAAAAAATTCAATCTATGAAAGATAAGTGTACGACTCTTAGCATTACTTGAGTTGCTAATAAAAATTGACTTAATACGTGAAAGTGTATTCAAAGCCTCCATATTCAATTTCTCGAACGTACAAAAAGCAAATGGTAGTCTATTGTTATTATTATTATTTTATTTTGGTTTATTTTTACATAAAGTTAAATGAGAGTCTATACATGAGCTATGCTCTCACTCCTACAAAAACTCACTTTATGAAAGATAAATGCGTCACTCCTAACATTATTTGAGTTGCTAATAGAAACAGACTTAATATATGAAAATATGTCTAAAGCCTCCGTATCAAATTCCTCGAAATAGACGTACTGTTGTTGTTGTTTTCGTCGTCGCTGCCGCCAATTACAAGATGAGCATGTAAGTGTTAGAATATAGTATAATGACAATCATATAATTAGGTAAACATATATGCGGAAGCGTAGGAACATCTATAACACATAAGAGATTAACATAAATTAAATAGGAACGTACCGTGGTGATTCTAGCCCGAACAAGAATCAAAAGCAATTATCTTGAACAATATGAAGAACCCTAATTAGGGTTTATATAGATCAATGATTAACCCCTTACCATTTTGTTAATCGATCCCTTGATAATTACTATAGTGAGTAATTACCTCGTTCTTGTACACACGAATTAAACCGTATTAAGGTGATGCTAGTAACAACACAAGAATGATTTTTGATTTAACAAAAATCGACTAACATCCCTAATGGGTGTTGGTCGAATGTTTAAGAAGCAAAGAAAAGAAGAAAAACACTTTAGGGTTTAGTGTGTGCAAGAGATTTGCCAAAACCTTTAACCCTTGATGTATTTATATACTAATTGTAATCTTGGTGGACAAGTTAGGGAAAGGGATGCCCCTTGGGTTGGGTTGGGTTGGCCAGCCATACCACTCCAAGAGGGTATTCCGGAACCTTCTTGTCATCCAATTACAATCTAGTCCTTATTCTTTGCCCGTTAGTCAATTCCGTTAAGTACTAACGACCGTTAGTCAATTCTTGTGATTAAATAATAAATATATATACGTAACAATTAATATATATATATATATATATATATATATATATATATATATATATATATATATATATATATATATATATATATATATATATATATATGATTTATTTATTTCTTAATACTCATTCGTAACGTGTGCAATCCCGAGGTCTCAAGTTCGATTTTAGACATACGTTTATTAATATATATCCATAAACTCCAACAGCTCCCATTTGGATATCTATTAATAACATAATGACATTGGTAAGCGTCTAGCAACACGCCAATGCCCCTAGATCAACTCGAGGAATGTTTCCTGGAAAAACCTATAATGATTCATCATTATTATTATCATCCTTTTGTTTCTAATACCACGTTAATAAAGATATGGATCTTAGTCATTCTTTAATTAACAATTCTATTTCTCGTTGTTTATGATTGAGCAAGATTACCAAAACATCTGAACGTATTCCAGATAGACTTTGGGCGTGCGCACGCAAACATCTTGTCAACCCTACGAGGGGCCCAGCAGTATTAAACTTCAAAACAAATTTGAAGGAACAAATTATTTCTTGACTACAAGAATAACCCATGGACTTTGCAACACTTCTGAAAACAACCTTTATAACTCCCTGTTACGGTGAGCGGTAGATTGCTTCACAAAAATGCACTACATCCATGACACTTATCTGGTATCTCAAGTCTGAGGATAACAAATTCATGATTTACTTACTGACAAGATCCATAAAGTAAAATCATGTAGTTGGGATCAGTCCTATATTCAATTCATTGAATATCATGTGAAATTTGTATGTCAACGCATCAATATACTTTCAAGTATATTCTAACCAATACTCAGATTTGTCTTAGTTTAATGATATTCCCATATCATTAATTGACAACGGAAAATTTAGAATAACATAAGTTATTCATGGATTTAAACATGCAAATACAGGACACAATTTATTATTAATGAAAACAAACGTACTAAGTACTTTAATTCATTATGAATAATAATTGTTTAATGTCCTTTATTCAAATACTAAATAGATCAATGCATGATAATTCTAGTTAATGAATTTTGTCTCAAGTAATAACTTGTTGACAATTATGCCTCAAGTAATGACAATCATACTTGTTGACAAGGCATTATTCAACTAACTTTGATCTATCCAAATTTTGAGAATACTTATTTCAAGAATTTAATTAGCAAAATTCTGGTATGTGTATATCCAACTATCTTGATATAGTTACACATAATTTTTCATAAATGGTGTGTCATCCTCAATCACCATCTTATGACAATTAAACTTTCAAACAATTTTAAAGTTTAAGTATTCCAATTCTTTAATGTATAATGCAACTATGCTCTTAGTTGTGCACAACTAGTTCATATGGCTATTAATAAGGATGAAATCCTTCCATGACTAGTTATTGAGTGTCGTCTCAATTTAAACCAGCATCATTGTATATAAAACACAATATGCTCTTTAAATTCCGTAAACTTAATATCCATTGTGTAATGTTTAGGAGCTTTTCCAAGTTGAGGATCATTATTCTAAGTTCAAACATATTCCATTAGAATATCTATTACACAAGTTATATAATAACTTTTAATTGGATATAAAACATTGTCAAATCATTAAGCACTTAAGCATGATACAACAATAATATGATGCACATGAATAATCCTTCAGTCAAACGTAGATTTTATTCATGTTCTATCTTTACAAATATGTATATCCATTTAGTCTTTCAAAATGATATATCATATTCTATTAGATTTATTTACCGCACATATTTATTAAATAATAAACTTTAGTTCCAAGGTCATATGCTTTATTTTCTAAACCTTTAAATTAAAGTTTCATTCCAAACTAAGTCTAACTTTTTACTTATATGGAATGTTACTCTACAGCATATATAATTTAGTAAATCAAACATAATACTCCCACTAGCTTTCAGGAATACTTAGAAATTATCTTATTAACGTAGATTTTATTCATGTTCTATCTTTACAAATATGTATATCCATTTAGTCTTTCAAAATGATATATCATATTCTATTAGATTTATTTACCGCACATGTATATTAAATAATAAACTTTAGTTCCAAGGTCATATGCTTTATTTTCTAAACCTTTAAAATAAAGTTCCATTCCAAACTAAGTCTAACCTTTTACTTATTTGGAATGTTACTCTACAGCATATATGATTTAGTAAATCAAACATAATACTCCCACTAGCTTTCAGGTATACTTAGAAATTATTTTATTTCAATTGTAAATTAATGCATGGATTTAATAATTAAACATAAGAGTAATCTCCTAGATGCATGCATTTTATCCATTCATGGATTATTGCTCTTTGTATACTTACAAAGATTTATTTGAATTCATAAACTCCTTTTGATTACTTATCGTCCTCGCTCAAGTAATCATTCAAGAAAGAGTTTTTGATATTCATTGTCAAGTTTCATTATACATGAAAATAAGCATGACAATTACAATCTTTGTATCTTTAATGTGCTTAAGAAAGAGTATTCAATCATAGTTAATTGCTTAAGTATGATTAATAATCTTGTCATAAGACATACATTAAGATATGTATACAATTTTGTCCATATGATTATTACACAAAGATTTAAACCACTAGGGTTACATAATCTTTGAATAAACTCATCTTCATTCTCTAACCATTAAGAATTAAGATAAACCAAATCTTTAAATTTGAATATCTTTATGAACAGCATCTATAACATTCATAGTATGAGTATTTTACCCAATTCATTATTTGGTAACACTACATCATATAATCATCAGCATATTAATTAAATACCTGAGATATCCAAGTGGATCTATGAATAAGAATTCCATCATCTTGAGGTTTATCATTTACATGTTAAGCCTCATCATAATTTTTACTAGTGTGGTTTTAGAAGATTATGTATCTTGTAATTTTATCTTTTCAAGATAAAATACTCCCACTTGCCTTTAGTATTATATAGAATATAAATACTTAGCATTTAAAGTGACAATACAATATTCTCTCTTTGGGATATTACAAATACATATTGACAGTTCCTGACATTCTTTTGTTAACAACCTACCCACAAGTAGCTTAACAAATTCAGAACTCCAATTTAAGACTTAATGTGATTCATCACATTTCATAATTCAATTGTGTCTTATTAATCTTCTAGGAGTCTAATTGAGTATCCATACTCAATTTTCTAACCTTGATAACTTTTGCAAGAAAGAAGTCATAGTTATCTTTAATCAAACAATCTAACAAGAGTTTGATTCCCCTAACTGAACATACCATAAAATGTGGTATTACAATTAGAATTAAATATTGTAAGATTATCTTACAATATATAAGATAACCATAATCCTTTTGGTATACCTATTTACCAACTAAGTCAACTTAATAGTACAATAGTATTTCCAAACCAATTGCATGCTTTATAACACAAGTACTTTTGACCAAGTCACTTCATGTTCATGTCTTATCAAAACATGAACGTGTTATAATCCCACTATACGTTATAAATCATTGATCAACTCAATGACTTCTTGTATATGTCTTAATTAAAAGACCATTACAAGCTAACGTCTTACTCTATTATAAGTCTTGCAATACTAAAAGACTTCATGTTTATAACTATACAATAAAGTATAAACATGTATAATTAAAGTAATCATGAACACCATCATTTGGTTTCAATAATATTTTCAAGTTAACACACTACTTCATTTATTTATGTCATTCTAAGAATACATAATTATTGAAGTAGTATTATATTACTTCATGCATTTATGTCATTCCAATAATACATAAATATTAAAGTTGAAGTAGTGTTGTTATTGACACATGTTCTAATAGATGTCTAATTTAGAAACAGTAAATTATCCATGTTGGTCTCACGCATACATGGAAATTCACCTTGTTGTTAATATTTAGCCTGCGTCTCACGTTTACTAAATTTCAACACCAAGTGTTTCTTAGATTAGATCTATATTAATCATATTAGAACTATATTCTCTTACTTTACAGCTAAGGGAATCCATTAAATCATATTCTTATGTGTTGTACCTTGCACACAATGTAGATTTCTCCCACTTGTACATGGAACAACATCATGTACCACATAAACAACACGCACGCATTTGTTAATGTGAACAATATGATTTGTGTCATTAACATAACTTAGTATATATAGAGCTTACTCAATCAATCAAGGAAACGCACATGACCATCCTTAAAAATATTAGTGTCTATTTTTGGAAAGTAATTATCTTGAGACATTCAAAAGATAATCTGAGTTACAATTAAGACAATAAGTCCTATAACTCCCACTAAATAAGAGAACATTACAATAATCCCTTATTCAGCCATAAGAACACAATACTCCCACTGAATTTGACACCATTATAAAAGTTTCATTAATCAGTGAAAGGAAATAGTGTACTATTTACTTTCCTACATATTTTAAGAAAACCCCATCCAACAATTATTTATAGGTTCTAAAAGAATGTATTCTACTACGTAAATGTGATTCATCACATTCCAAACTATTAACTTGAAAAACTGATATAACACCCGCACTTTAGGAACGCAGCGGAATACAACATGGGGTGCTATTTATTAGTCACATAGTACAAGTATAGTAAACAACTTTAAAACAAAGTCGTTTTTAAAACTTCACATTCGATAATTTATCAGAGTTAACAAAGGTCCCAAAAGTTTTTAACATAATCAAAAGTTACATAAGTTTAAAAGTTTGAAACATTATCGAATGAAAAATTTTATTAAACATGAGCCATCAAGTAGATATCCATTTCTTTGCGCCACCCATCCAAGCCGAAAGTCACTTATGGACCTGAGATAAAACATGCTAAAAGTCAACACAAAGGTTGAGTGAATTCATAGAGTTTAATAAGTAATCAGTTGAATACAAGATAAATCAGTTTAAAATACGATGGGCTACGTTGTTATACGCCCATAATTAAGTTGACATGTAACAAATACAAGTCGGGAAATAAGATTATAGTATATAGCTCATGAAACCGAACCTTGACCTAGTTTAATAGTGCCCCGAAAAGGGTAAGATTTGCCATTTACCACAACCTCTCAATATTATGTGACTGTTGAAAGGTGAGCGCTACTCACTCGGCCAGGCTGGTCAATGCCCAATATGCATATTCATAATACTAGCATTTATACAAAAATAATTAACGGTTAATGATGGGGACTTAATTGGCAAGAATTACTCAAGTGACTATAATCATGTAATCGGGTCCAGCATACCAAAAATTACTTGTATTCAGTTTATAAAACTAGCATGTATCCCCCTCGCGAGGTTTATAAAATGTTTAAATAAGTAAAGGCGAGGCTATAAACTCACCGTGAACAAAGAGGAATAATCACAATCAAGCAAGCGAAGAAAGATAGCCGCGAAGCTCTACGAAGAACCTAAACATATATACGTTGTCTTAGGTTTTGAAAATAAATATTGATGTATTTTTGTTGTATATAAATTATACTCTTACTTATGCTTGGTACTAATTCTTATACTTGTTTATATGTCCAATTTAGTCCTAAGGTTCAAATTTAATTTAAAGGTTCCATTTAAGCCAAGGGTCCAACATAACTTAAGTGGGTCAAAATATATTTAAAGTTCAAAAGTTTTATAAAATGTAAACTTTTTTATACTTTTTATTCCAATGCTGATGGAAAGTTTTATAACTTGCTCATCGTAGAAATTCCGTTACATGTAAACCGTAAGTCAAAAATTTACGTTCTTTATATCCCCGGAAAGGTATTTGTCTGTTCTAACAAACTTTGGGGGTCCCACTAAGTCAAAAATTGGATTACATTAGTAAAACTATTTATTTACCCATACTACTCAGTCCATCAGTTTTTAAATTTACAACTGTCCCGCGAAAAGTGCGATATATAGAGTTTTACTAACCCGATTAATTCCCCGCTTTCGGCCACGTTTAAGTTAAGATGTTATCTAAAACTTTTATGTTTTGAGTAAAAGTGGGTTATTCATAAAAAAAATGACTTATACATGTTTCAATTCTGTTACTCAGAATGTGACATGTTTCACGAAAATAATTCTAGTTTAATCATAGTAAAGAGTTATTCAACGAAATACCCGTCAAAATTTCCGTAAGACATAGGCCTACAACTATATATATTTAGAGTTCAGGTCCAATGTCTACTGATTAGTGCAGTTTATTCTGTTTTTACCCCTGAATCAGATTCACAGTTTGCATGTCTAGTCCTTTAGGGTTTTTAGTGTTTCCTAACCTATGTACCAAGCTTAATTAAGCATAGTAATTTATATAGTGTTCAAATACATCATAATATACTATTTTTATAGTTGTGAATATAAAAATAAATAGAGAGTTAATGGAGGAGTTTTCTTACAAAAGATTTGGGCAAGTAAAAATAACAAGAAATGAAGGACTTGGAGCTATCTCTTGACACCACCAAAGTGAAATCTTGAGACCACCAAGGAGAGCTTTTAGAGAACCATATAAGGCTTCACCCTACTGCCATAAAAACATTTTATGAGCCAAATAAATGTAGGAGGAAGAATATTTACAAGAGGAAAATATAGATCAAGATTAAGGTAACATTACTTGTACCTTTTCTCTAATCCATGATCACTAATCTTGTCACCAACACTCTTGAAAGAACTTGAGAATCACCACCTTTTAACACTTGAAAACTTGTGAAACCAACAAAACTCTTGAAAATGAAGGCTTGAAGAAGATAAATGAACCAAGAATAAACTTAGCACCAAGAGACCTTCACTTTTAATACAATCTTCAAAAGAAAAATAGAACACCAAAGGTGTGTTTGGTCTTGATGGGTGTCACACCCCCAAGATCGGGTCCAGTGGAAGCATACGTGTAGCTGGGGTGTAACTCAATTGATATCACAACATAAGTACAAAAATGGTTTTCAATTTAATCATTTAGAATAAAATCGTTTACCCAAAAATAGTGAATTTACATCGTTAAAAGTAGTGCGGAAATAGGCCCTTAAAATAGTTTAGAACGGTCCCCATATAAATAATCAGAGTCTTCTATGACCATGCCATGCCCTGCCAAAACCTCCAGTAGCGTGCCATAAGATTAAACCCTGAAAATACATGCTAAAGTGTCAACACGAGGTTGGTGAGTTCATAGAGTTTGTTTAACAAATAAAGTTTATAGAAAAAATGGTCACACAGCAAAGGCATCGTAAATCCACTCAGTTACAAGTCCCGCCATAAGAGACTTGTAACCTGTGTGTTCACAACCCACTGCTAACATATATATAGTAAGATTAAACATGTATAAGTTCATCACAACAGTTAAGCAATTAGTCATGAGTCTACACTTCATCTCTGAAGACCTCACGTTTGTATGTATGTCTCCATGGTTGTGCCCAGCAACTTAATCTGGGGCCATTGGAAGTCTCCATGGTTGTGCCCAGCAACTAAATCTGGGGCCATTGGAAGTATGTATGTATGTCTCCATGGTTGTGCCCAGCAACTTAATCTGGGGCCATTGGAAGTCTCGGTTGCTCAAGAATACACCATCACAGTTTAGTATAACACAGTTAAGTATAGCACAATCACGTATGTATGAAATCAAGTATAAAACAATCAAGTATAAAGAAATCAAGTATAAATGTTTTAAGTATCAAGAAAGTATGTTTTAAGTATTTATACTAGTAAGCAAGTAGTTGAGCATGTATCTCCCCCAAAGAGTTAAAACAAGTATAAAGAGTAAAAGTGGGGCTATGACTCACCTGGGGCGATAGCTACGATGACACAAGTGGATTCACAGAAATGAGGTTCGATCTCTAACCGCAACCTAATATGAATGATAGTGATCTACTTAGATCATGAAGTGATGAAGAGAATATGCATGCACATGATACCAATACCACTCGTAACTTGGAAATAATTGTTATCGTCAAAGTAAAGTATTTTCCATACTTAGGAAAAATAAGTCCAACTAGGCTTATAAAAACTTGTTGTAATATATCGTATATAAAATGTTAGTGTTATATTCCTTACTTTGGAAAACCTTGAAATAACGTCTAGTAGTTGTAAAAATAAGTCTTGGGTCATAAGTACTTCATTAGTTAAGAATATAACTCCTTGAATGAGAATCTAGAAAATATATTATTTTGTACGTAGTTATATTATTTTCTAGTAGTGACTATATATATATATATATATATATATATATATATATATATATATATATATATATATATATATATATATATAGTTTTGACGATATTAAAACGTGTATAACTTGGTCGTTTTAAGCTCATTTTACTCGTTCTTTATATCCACGGATTCGTTTTAGTATATACTAATATATTTTCAATAGCTCGGCTCCACTAGGTTACGTCTAACATCTCTATTTGCCCGTCGAAAACTGTCAAATAGCATGCAGTTTTTCCAAAAATAGTTTTCGTCGTTAAATTTACAAAAATCATATCTCCTTCGTTATAAGCTCGTTTTAATCCGTTCTTTCGCCAAAAGCTTCGTTTTTGAAAGTATTTTCTAAAAATATTATCAAACTGGACTGAGAAAATACGGATTTTTCTGGGTTTACCAAAATGGGACAGAATGTATTTCTACTTGTTCAAAAACCATTTTCAAGGCTCTAAACTAGTTTCTAACATCACCAAACCACTTTCAATCACCACAAAACTAGTCTAATCCTACCATACACCTTCTTAGGGTGTCATGGGTTCCTAAACATCATAACCAAGTAGATCTAACAAGGATCTAACCATAAACACTTTCTAAGGTTCAAAAGTTAAAAGTTTGTAAAATAAAGTGGTATAAATAGCATATGCATGTAGATCTAGTATATATATCATATGAGTATTATAAAAGCTTGTTAAAATTATAAAAATAAGTTTCATACACTTACTTGAAAGATTCAGGAGCTTTTGATGGAGAAAACCTAAATAAACCTTGAGTTTGTCTTTCAAAACTCAAAAAGGAGTACAAAATACACTAAGTATGATACTTGATCTTTGGAAAAAAAATCTTGGTCTTGCTCCTCTTCTTGTGTGTGCCGTGAGTGAGAGTAGAGAGAATGGAGAGAATGAATTTTTTTAGATCTAGTGAAGAATGAGAGAATGAGATGAAATAAAATGAGTTTTAGGTTTTTATATTTTATAACTAGACAAGTAGTACAAGCATTAATGGGTTAGTAGAAATAATTCAAGATGTGTAAGAGTTTAGTATGGAGGGGGGGGGGGGGGGGGGGGCAACATGGAGCTAGGAAGAAAAACATGAAAGGTGTAAGAGATTAGTTGGTATAGAGTAGCATTTTAGTGTTTTTGGGTAATACCGGGTACCGAGTTAACTAAAAATAAATTTTAACGGAGTTAATCGGGACATAATAAAGTTATAAAAATTGTAAAAATAGGTTGGGTATAAATATTGAGTGTTTAGATAATTATTGTTTAATTTCTACGAAAAACCGTCGTAATTTTAGTAACCTTACGATAATAATTAAAATAAATTTCCAAAACACCGGGTAAATTAATATTATCATTTTTATATTATAAAAATGAGTATAAAAATATATTGGGATCATAGTCGGGAGTGTCGGACGTGTTAGTCACATTATTGGTCTTTTGTTAATGTTAATTTAGAAATAATTATACGTAAAAGTTAATTATACCAAAAGTACTAATTTAAATATCCTACGAGTGGAATAGTATGCAAGTGACATAATGATGATACGTAGACTATTTCTAGTCTGTATGAGATGTCCCAAATGATAATGCATGAATTCGCTCCTGAACCAATACGGTTACGCGAATTTTAATACTCGTAAACTAAATTTTCGATGACATGAGTAATGCACGTGAATAGTGGTTTTCTCTCGGAAATGAATAGTGTCAAGTGAATAGTAATATTTCTGAATGTTTCTCGGAATGTCAAATTGACCTCAAAAATGATGAATAGTAAGATGATGAATAGTGATCGGTGAATAGTGATTTATGAATAGTGAATTAGCGAAGTTTGGAAAATGACCGGAAATTACAAGTTGTGACCGTCTTCCCCTCTAACAGGAACTTCGTCCCGAAGTTCAGTTTGTGTTGGTCTCTAGAGTGGTATTGGTGAAAAGATAATGATATTTATCGTGTAAGCTACTGGGCTCTAATGGGAGGAGCTCTGAAATATTGAAGGGTCCAATGTATCTCGGGTTTATCTCTCCACGTTTGTGAATTATATCTCAATGGTGTTGTCTTTGGAATCTTGTGATAGATATTGTTGTCTAGGAATCCAAGTTATAACAAATGGTTAGCCCAACCATTTCCAGAATCAATCACACCCGAATTGGGTATATCTCCCTATGTTTGAATCATTCTCTAATCCTAACCATTGGTCTGAAGATAATAGGTGGTGTGGTTCCAAAGGAAATCTTAATGAAATCTGCCAGAAGTTTGAGGTGAATCAAATTCCTCCATTAGGAATAGTTGGATTAGGTATCATGAATCTTGTGGAAAAACTTACAAGGTTAAGTCCGTCAAAGGGTGTTGTTGAAAATAATAGGTTAGGATAAGGTTGTGATCCTCCGCAGGAATGTCATGAATTGAGTCTTTCTCCACCTACAGTGCTTAGTCTCCATTACTAAAATTTTCCCAAGCTCTATGTCGTCAATTCACAAACTCCTAAATGTATAAGTGATGTAATATAGTGATTGGTTTTCAAAGTTTGTTTTTGAGATTATGTGTGTTGTTCATAAACCTTCCCTGAATAAATGAATTTACAACTTTAAGCAAACGACTTTCCAAGTAACTTTTTTTTTTTTTTTTTTTTTTTTTTTTTTTTTTTTTTTTTAACAAGATATATGTTTTGTATAACCGTAGTTTAGAGAAAAATCCATTTAAAAGTGAAAGTATTAAGGGGATAAATAGTCGGGTAGGTATGTCTGCACAAATACCTAGATGCCTAACATATTTGAATAAGGTCTATTGGTGAGGACATGTTCAATTGCAGGTTCTATAGTCTTGGTTAAGAGGTTGGATTTTTATCTCTATGGTGTTGCTCAGTGAGCATTCGTATCGAAGCTAATCTTGTAATTCAGTCAAGCCAATACTTTCTAGATGGTAGAATTTTGGCGATCAGGCTAGTGATAGTGGTTCGAATGGTTTTGTGATATCTTGGGGTTTCTGTTGAGTTTTAAATGGTCATAATGTACCTAGGGATCCTCCTTTTATATGGTATGGAAAGTCTTTCCTAGGGAGGTCATTGATAATATCCACTTATCAATATTGGGAGTAATGAGTGATGAGTGACATAGGAATCTATAGAGGGTTAGCTAATTCATTATATATATAGGGATGGGAAAGGGAATGATAGTGATATTGAGAAGGGAAAAGACTGTGACAGCTGCGACATAATGAGATTGTGATGAAAGAGAATACTGTGATGTAAAATGAAACATTTGGAAATTTGGTAGATAATTTAATTCAGACACAATTTTATTATAACCATTCTCAGTGTTGCAAAATTCATCTCTGAGTCAGACATAGGTGGTTATCCTATATCTCACTATCCCGGGTTGAATGTAGGTGGCCAGTCTACATTCCACCGAGGTTCCATGAATTTTGAAATACTCAGCTCAGTTATACTAATACTATGTCCTTCACAATTACCAAGACGTTCTGAAAGACTAAGGCAGGTGACCAAACTCGAGGTTAAATGATGAACTATGCAAAGAGAACATAACGCGGTGACATATATGATACGTGAACATGCTTATATGAAAGACAATTATAGTAATCAACTAGAATAAATGAATATAATATACCAGATAATGAGACACAAATCTCATCATCTAAGTCAGCAACAAACCACAAGTGAGGCATCATCTTGGCAGGCAGGCACGTGACGGTCATAGGGTTAAGTTTTTCGTAAAAGTAGCTATAGTCTAGGTTTTAAAAACACTTAGTTCGCTATAGCCAAAGCTCTGGTACCAATCTGTCACACCCCCAAGATCGGGTCCAGCAGAAGCATACGTGTAGCTGGGGTGTAACTCAATTGATATCACAACATAAGTACAAAAATGGTTTTCAATTTAATCATTTAGAATAAAATCGTTTACCCAAAAATAGTGAATTTACATCGTTAAAAGTAGTGCAGAAATAGGCCCTTAAAATAGTTTAGAACGGTCCCCATATAAATAATCAGAGTCTTCTATGACCATGCCATGCCCTGCCAAAACCTCCAGTAGCGTGCCATAAGATTAAACCCTGAAAATACATGCTAAAGTGTCAACACGAGGTTGGTGAGTTCATAGAGTTTGTTTAACAAATAAAGTTTATAGAAAAAATGGTCACACAGCAAAGGCATCGTAAATCCACTCAGTTACAAGTCCCACCATAAGAGACTTCTAACCTGTGTGTTCACAACCCACTGCTAACATATATATAGTAAGATTAAACATGTATAAGTTCATCACAACAGTTAAGCAATTAGTCGTGAGTCTACACTTCATCTCCGAAGACCTCACGTTTGTATGTATGTCTCCATGGTTGTGCCCAGCAACTTAATCTGGGGTCATTGGAAGTCTCCATGGTTGTGCCCAGCAACTAAATCTGGGGCCATTGGAAGTATGTATGTATGTCTCCATGGTTGTGCCCAGCAACTTAATCTGGGGCCATTGGAAGTCTCGGTTGCTCAAGAATACACCATCATAGTTTAGTATAACACAGTTAAGAATAGCACAATCACGTATGTATGAAATCAAGTATAAAACAATCAAGTATAAAGAAATCAAGTATAAATGTTTTGAGTATCAAGAAAGTATGTTTTAAGTATTTATACTAGTAAGCAAGTAGTTGAGCATGTATCTCCCCCAAAGAGTTAAAACAAGTATAAAGAGTAAAAGTGGGGCTATGACTCACCTGGGGCGATAGCTACGATGACACAAGTGGATTCACAGAAATGAGGTTCGATCTCTAACCGCAACCTAATATGAATGATAGTGATCTACTTAGATCATGAAGTGATGAAGAGAATATGCATGCACATGATACCAATACCACTCGTAACTTGGAAATAATTGTTATCGTCAAAGTAAAGTATTTTCCATACTTAGGAAAAATAAGTCCAACTAGGCTTATAAAAACTTGTTGTAATATATCGTATATAAAATGTTAGTGTTATATTCCTTACTTTGGAAAACCTTGAAATAACGTCTAGTAGTTGTAAAAATAAGTCTTGGGTCATAAGTACTTCATTAGTTAAGAATATAACTCCTTGAATGAGAATCTAGAAAATATATTATTTTGTACGTAGTTATATTATTTTCTAGTAGTGACTATATATATATATATATATATATATATATATATATATATATATATATATATATATATATATATATATATATATATATATATATATATATATATATATATACATACATATATATTAAAACGTGTATAACTTGGTCGTTTTAAGCTCATTTTACTCGTTCTTTATATCCACGGATTCGTTTTAGTATATACTAATATATTTTCAATAGCTCGGCTCCACTAGGTTACGTCTAACGTCTCTATTTGCCCGTCGAAAACTGTCAAACAGCATGCAGTTTTTCCAAAAATAGTTTTCGTCGTTAAATTTACAAAAATCATATCTCCTTCGTTATAAGCTTGTTTTAATCCGTTCTTTCGCCAAAAGCTTCGTTTTTGAAAGTATTTTCTAAAAATATTGTCAAAGTGGACTGAGAAAATACGGATTTTTCTGGGTTTACCAAAATGGGACAGAATGTATTTCTACTTGTTCAAAAACCATTTTCAAGGCTCTAAACTAGTTTCTAACATCACCAAACCACTTTCAATCACCACAAAACTAGTCTAATCCTACCATACACCTTCTTAGGGTGTCATGGGTTCCTAAACATCATAACCAAGTAGATCTAACAAGGATCTAACCATAAACACTTTCTAAGGTTCAAAAGTTAAAAGTTTGTAAAATAAAGTGGTATAAATAGCATATGCATGTAGATCTAGTATATATATCATATGAGTATTATAAAAGCTTGGTAAAATTATAAAAATAAGTTTCATACACTTACTTGAAAGATTAAGGAGCTTTTGATGGAGAAAACCTAAATAAACCTTGAGTTTGTCTTTCAAAACTCAAAAAGGAGTACAAAATACACTAAGTATGATACTTGATCTTTGGAAAAAAAATCTTGGTCTTGCTCCTCTTCTTGTGTGTGCCGTGAGTGAGAGTAGAGAGAATGGAGAGAATGAATTTTTTTAGATCTAGTGAAGAATGAGAGAATGAGATGAAATAAAATGAGTTTTAGGTTTTTATATTTTATAACTAGACAAGTAGTACAAGCATTAATGGGTTAGTAGAAATAATTCAAGATGTGTAAGAGTTTAGTATGGAGGGGGGGGGGGGGGGGGGGGGGGGGCAACATGGAGCTAGGAAGAAAAACATGAAAGGTGTAAGAGATTAGTTGGTATAGAGTAGCATTTTAGTGTTTTTGGGTAATACCGGGTACCGAGTTAACTAAAAATAAATTTTAACGGAGTTAATCGGGACATAATAAAGTTATAAAAATTGTAAAAATAGGTTGGGTATAAATATTGAGTGTTTAGATAATTATTGTTTAATTTCTACGAAAAACCGTCGTAATTTTAGTAACCTTACGATAATAATTAAAATAAATTTCCAAAACACCGGGTAAATTAATATTATCATTTTTATATTATAAAAATGAGTATAAAAATATATTGGGATCATAGTCGGGAGTGTCGGACGTGTTAGTCACATTATTGGTCTTTTGTTAATGTTAATTTAGAAATAATTATACGTAAAAGTTAATTATACCAAAAGTACTAATTTAAATATCCTACGAGTGAAATAGTATGCAAGTGACATAATGATGATACGTAGACTATTTCTAGTCTGTATGAGATGTCCCAAATGATAATGCATGAATTCGCTCCTGAACCAATACGGTTACGCGAATTTGAATACTCGTAAACTAAATTTTCGATGACATGAGTAATGCACGTGAATAGTGGTTTTCTCTCGGAAATGAATAGTGTCAAGTGAATAGTAATATTTCTGAATGTTTCTCGGAATGTCAAATTGACCTAAAAAATGATGAATAGTAAGATGATGAATAGTAATCGGTGAATAGTGATTTATGAATAGTGAATTAGCGAAGTTTGGATAATGACCGGAAATTACAAGTTGTGACAATGGGACACGGCAGCAGCAACACAGAAAGGAGAGCAGAAATTTGGGTTTGTTTTCATGTAAAAGTTAGAGTGAGATGAGATTTAGTGGTGATAAGAACTATGTTGTGTTTTTCTTACTACTTGTAAGAGTTGGTAACAAGTGTAGGACACTTATACTAGATGATCATGCACACCACAAGAAAATTCCACATAAGAGGGGAGGGAAAGAGCATTAGTGCAGAATTTTTGTGATATAATTTTGTTATTAGATGCATTGTGTAGTTTATTTTGCTTCCGGATGTTAAAACGTGGAGTTTTTAAGACGCGTAACGTAATACCGGGTATAAATAAAATGTAAAACTTGTAAAAATATTAAAACTTGTTTTCACAATGTATTTTAGAAGTTTAGATGAGTGGTGAGTTCATCGGAGGATTTATTTGAGGTTAAAACGTGAAAATATGAATTTAAACCGCGCAATACGTAAAAAGTGTAAAGTTGACGTAAAAAATTGGATAAAGTGAATTGTGACTTTAAAAAAATATGATTGTAAGGAAACAATGGTGCATAGAAAGTTTAGAGTAGATGTAGTATAGTCGTTGTTGAATAAATTGAATGCGTTATAACGTACGCGGATAACTTCCGACGAAGTTAATTAGTTAAAAATAGAATAGTTGAATAATAAATTATTAAAATAAATGACATGAAATTTTAGAAATGTACCCCTTAAGAGAGCGCCGTCCCGGAGCTCAACTTGATTTATCCCTAGACAGTTCACTTGTGAAAAGATGATGATACTCGTAAGGAATAAAGTATAGGATAACTAACAACGCGGTTCTATTCTTGTCTTCTAGAAATATGGTGCAGAGTAAGGTTGACTATACGCGATAAAGATAGAGTGAGGATTTGTTTAGTTGTTTTGCTCGATCGTATGAATACCGCTGAATTGTTATACTCACATTAGAATTTTGTGATTCTCGAAAATCAAGTAGAAGATCAATTAGACATAACCCATGTATAACTATTCTAAGTATTTGAAAAATCTAAGTCGAACATAGGTAGTCAAACTATGTTCCACTGTCCCAAGATTAAATATAGGTGACTAGACTATATTTAATTGAGGTTTGATAAAATTTTCAAATACTTAACTTAGTTGTACTCGTGATATGTCCATTGTTGGACAAGTATGGAGTTTGCATAAGTATCTTATATACAAAGAGTGATATAAGTTTATACATACGTAAGAATCAATCATAAGTAAGTAGTATGAGGGTGTAACACAAGAGAATAAGGAAAATGTGCGCGGAAAAGGAAGTTTTAAGCAGTTCTAAATCAGTCCATATCGGGCCAGAATCACGGACCTTTAACAATGAAGGTTTCAAAAGAGAACTTGATGAATGTAGAGAAAGTTACTGAACTTCAGCTTTTGTATGATGAATCCATTTATAAGAATTATTGGAGAATGATGAACAATAAAATAATAACAAAATAGTTCATGAGGCAATAATAAATCAATGGTTTTAGTTAATAAAACAAGGTCGAGTAATTAATAAGATAATAACAAAATTGTTTATAAGGTGGTGAAATTTTTTTGGTAAAAGGTAAATGACAGAACGATTTCTAATATAACAAAATAGTTTATTCCAAACTAGTCCAAACAGTTTATTTAATAGTAGTACATTAGTGGATAAGTTTATAAGATGGTGGTAAAGTAGTTTGTAAGAGAGTGGCAAGGAGTGTATTAATATTGTAGTGAAAATGGTTTAGAAGATAGTAGTAAACTAGTTTTACAAGGTAATTGACCAAATGATTTGTAAAAAGGTGAAAAAAGTAAATTTTGAACTAGTTAGAGCAGTTTATAAAATAGTAGTGAATAAGGTTATTAGTTTATAAGGTAATAATGGGGTAATTCTTTGGGAATAGTAAATCTATTTGTAATATAATGAAAGATAGTTTATATGAAAATAAAGGAGTTGTTTATAACATGGTAGTGAAATTTCCAATGTAAATAAATAGAATGTGACGGGTTTCAGATAAAATACCGTTGTGTAAGGTCATGAAAAGATTTTAAAGCTCATAGCATTACTCACAATTTTTTGGAAAATAAATGAGACCACTATGTCACCCACAACGTACGAGAATTTTTTTTTAGAGGATCATCAAAATGAATAAACATGTATTTAATAGTTTAGTAATCTTGGTGAAATATGTACATAATTGAGAGAAATAAAGTTTGACATGATGTTTTGTAGGTTGAGTATAAAGGGGGTAAGAGTCGGTAAAGCATTTAGAAAAGTAACCTTTATACAAATAAGAAATAGTGCTATGGTAAATAGATATAAGCAGTCGAGAGAGAAATCCGGTATATATAAATAGTCTTTAGATAAATAGTATCAATAGCGGTGCTTTTAGAAGATAAACTGAAATGCTTAGAAAAATATAAGTGCACGGGGAGTAAGAAAACCAATAGATATTGATAAATTGTAACATGTTTCGATGTTATATGAAATGATATAACATACGACGATGAAAGAGTTTAGAGACCATTGTAATCACAAGAGAGACCATTGTAATCGCATACAATGTCTGATAAATAAGAGAGACCATTGTAGCATACAATGTCTAAGAGAGACCATCGTGTAGCTCACAATGGTTAGAAGAGTTTAGTATTCATGTGAGAACTTTATATATAAATATATCGATGTTTCTGGATCAAGCAAGATAGCCGAGAGAAAAAAAAAAATATACGTACATCGTAAGTACATATAGTAATATTCACTATACATATACGTATAGCAACGGTGCACTCGAAGATGTGTATAAATTTCCGGATGGAAATTCACAATGCACATGAATAGCATAAAATACAACAAGAAAGTTTAGTGCACAAAAGGTTATATATATAAGAGGGATACTTTCGCGGATTATCAGACGAGTTAAGAAACAATTATAGTGCTCCTATAATTATCCTTAATATAGTATGATTAAGATATATATATACGAGGGAGAAATAGGGAGCTCAGGAGTAGGCGCGCATGGATATCGGACAAGATGATGGAAGCTCATGATTTTGAAAAAATAAATAAATAAATAAATGATTATAGTCTAGGTTTTTAAAAACAAAAAGACCTAGTTCACTATAATTTGTGCTCTGGTACCATTCTTTAACACCCCCATTTTAGGAACACAGCGGAATACAACATGGGGTGCTATTTATTAGTCACATAGTACAAGTATAGTAAACAACTTTAAAACAAAGTCGTTTTTAAAACTTCACATTTGATAATTTATCAGAGTTAACAAAGGTCTCAAAAGTTTTTAACATAATCGAAAGTTACATAAGTTTAAAAGTTTGAAACATTATCGAATGAAAAATTTTATTAAACATGAGCCATCAAGTAGATATCCATTTCTTTGCGCCACCCATCCAAGCCGAAAGTCACTTATGGACCTGAGATAAAACATGCTAAAAGTCAACACAAAGGTTGAGTGAATTCATAGAGTTTAATAAGTAATCAGTTGAATACAAGATAAATCAGTTTAAAATACGATGGGCTACGTTGTTATACGCCCATAATTAAGTTGACATGTAACAAATACAAGTTGGTAAATAAGATTATAGTATAGAGCTCATGAAACCGAACCTTGACCTAGTTTAATAGTGCCCCGAAAAGGGTAAGATTTGCCATTTACCAGAACCTCTCAATATTATGTGACTGTTGAAAGGTGAGCGCTACTCACTCGGCCAGGCTGGTCAATGCCCAATATGCATATTCATAATACTAGCGTTTATACAAAAATAATTAACGGTTCATGATGGGGACTTAATTGGCAAGAATTACTCAAGTGACTATAATCATGTAATCGGGTCCAGCATACCAAAAATTACTTGTATTCAGTTTATAAAACTAGCATGTATCCCCCTCGCGAGGTTTATAAAATGTTTAAATAAGTAAAGGCGAGGCTATAAACTCACCGTGAACAAAGAGGAATAATCACAATCAAGCAAGCGAAGAAAGATAGCCGCGAAGCTCTACGAAGAACCTAAACATATATACATTGTCTTAGGTTTTGAAAATAAATATTGATGTATTTTTGTTGTATATAAATTATACTCTTAATTTATGCTTGGTACTAATTCTTATACTTGTTTATATGTCCAATTTAGTCCTAAGGTTCAAATTTAATTTAAAGGTTCCATTTAAGCCAAGGGTCCAAAATAACTTAAGTGGGTCAAAATATATTTAAAGTTCAAAAGTTTTATAAAATGTAAACATTTTTATACTTTTTATTCCAATGCTGATGGAAATTTTTATAACTTGCTCATCTTAGAAATTCCGTTACTTGTAAACCGTAAGTCAAAAATTTACGTTCTTTATATCTCCGGAAAGGTATTTGTCTGTTCTAACAAACTTTGTGGGTCCCACTAAGTCAAAAATTTGATTACATTAGTAAAACTATTTATTTACCCGTACTACTCAGTCCATCAGTTTTTAAATTTACAACTGTCCCGCGAAAAGTGCGATATATAGAGTTTTACTAATCCGATTAATTCCCCGCTTTCGGACACGTTTAAGTTAAGATGTTATCTAAAACTTTTATGCTTTGAGTAACAGTGGGTTATTCATAAAAAAATGACTTATACACGTTTCAAATCTGTTACTCAGAATGTGACATGTTTCACGAAAATAATTCTAGTTTAATCATAGTAAAGAGTTATTCAACGAAATACCCGTAAAAATTTCCGTAAGACATAGGCCTACAACCACATATTTTTAGTTTAGGTCCAATGTCTACTGATTAGTGCAGTTTATTCTGTTTTTACCCCTGAATCAGATTCACAGTTTGCATGTCTAGTCCTTTAGGGTTTTTAGTGTTTCCTAACCAATGTACCAAGCTTAATTAAGCATAATAATTTATATAGTGTTCAAATACATCATAATATACTATTTTTACAGTTGTGAATATAAAAATAAATAGAGAGTTAATGGAGGAGTTTTCTTACAAAAGATTTGGGCAAGTAAAAATAACAAGAAATGAAGGACTTGGAGCTATCTCTTGACACCACCAAAGTGAAATCTTGAGACCACCAAGGAGAGCTTTTAGAGAACCATATAAGGCTTCAACCTACTGCCATAAAAACATTTTATGAGCCAAATAAATGTAGGAGGAAGAATATTTACAAGAGGAAAATATAGATCAAGATTAAGGTAACATTACTTGTACCTTTTCTCTAATCCATGATCACTAATCTTGTCACCAACACTCTTGAAAGAACTTGAGAATCACCACCTTTTAACACTTGAAAACTTGTGAAAGGTCACCAACAAAACTCTTGAAAATGAAGGCTTGAAGAAGAGAAATGAACCAAGAATAAACTTAGCACCAAGAGACCTTCACTTTTAATACAATCTTCAAAAGAAAAATAGAACACCAAAGGTGTGTTTGGTCTTGATGGGTCACGGCAGCAGAAACACAAAAAGGAGAGCAGAAATTTGGGTTTGTTTGCATGTAAAAGTTAGAGTGAGATGAGATTTGGTGGTGATAAGAACTATGTTGTGTTTTTCTTACTACTTGTAAGAGTTGGTAACAAGTGTAGGACACTTGTACTAGAGGATCATGCCCACCACAAGAAAATTCCACATAAGAGGGGAGGGAAAGAGCATTAGTGCAGAATTTTTGTGATATAATTTTGTTATTAGATGCATTGTGTAGTTTATTTTGCTTCCGGATGTTAAAACGTGGAGTTTTTAAAACGCGTAACGTAATACCGGGTATAAATAAAATGTAAAACTTGTAAAAATATTAAAACTTGTTTTCACAATGTATATTAGAAGTTTAGATGAGTGGTGAGTTCATCGGAGGATTTATTTGAGGTTAAAACGTGAAAACATGAATTTAAACCGCGCAATACGTAAAAAGTGTAAAGTGACGTAAAAAAATGGAAAAAGTGAATTGTGACTTTAAAAAAATATGATTGTAAGGAAACAATGGTGCATAGAAAGTTTAGAGTAGATGTAGTATAGTCGTTGTTGAATAAATTGAATGCGTTATAACGTACGCGGATAACTTCCGACGAATTTAATTAGTTAAAAATAGAATAATTGAATAATAAACTATTAAAATAAATGACATGAAGTTTTAGAAATGTCACAACTGAGCATGCAATTTCTTCCTGAACAAATATACCATTCCAACAATTGTATGTAGTATCTCTAAATGGTCAAATCAAGACAACTAGATAAAATAATCTAATTCGTCTTTTACCATTGTGCAGTAATCAGTCTAGCTTCTAATTTAACAACTCATAAAGTGCAAATAATCTTACTATTAAATTTTGCTATGAGTTATGTATTTAGAATTTAGACTATTCTAATCATCCTTTGGAAAGAATAGGATTAAGTCTCACACTTCTCCTAATGGAAAAAGACTATGTTTATTCTTTCAGTAAAATTGACTCTAACCAAAAACCCATTCAGGTGTAGATCAATTTACTTGATAAAAGAATAACTTACGTTTATGGTTTTAACGTTGCATTAATACATTTAAAAGAATTTATCAATTTTAGTATTTTCGATAATCAATATTTCCAAGAAAATATAATACCCTAGGATATATTCATATAACCAATATATTTTCTTGAAAATCTAGGATCCAACTTTACATAGATTCCACCACATCAGTTGATCAGCTAGTGGTGAAAGTATAAAAGATGGTAATCTGTCGAACAATAATTGGCAAACACTTTTCCAATTCCTAGATCATTATGGGATTTACATCAAATTGATTCATCAATTTGCCATGTAAGCATGTTTCATCCCATCTCATGCCTTAAGTTCTAGGTCTCACGCATCAACTTAATTAAGTTGTCTAGCTTAGAAACTGCAAATTCTCCATGTGTGGTCTCACGCACACTTGGATATTTACCTTGTCATTAAAATTTAGCCTGCGTCTCACGTTTACTAAATAATAACTTCAAGTATTTCTTATAGTTAGATGGAATTTAACTTAAATTTTAAGGGTATTCAATTTTGATGTGTCAATCAAAATATGTATAAAGATGCATGCACTCATCTTTATAGCATAAGTTTTCAAAAAAAAAACTTGTAATTACCAATTCTTGAGATTAATATACAAAGTTTTACTTGAGGTTTAAAAAACCCTAAGATGACTTTCTACAAGAATGATTTTAAAAGAAAATTGTTTAAGACGTATTCGTAAGTGTGATAACCAAGGCAGACTCTGAGGCTCTTTCTAAGCATTCTTACCACGACTATGAATTTTGTCTTAAAGGAATTACTTTTAAAAACATGTTGTACAAAACATCAATCAAGCAAAAGTTTATGGATTCAATTTCAAAACATGTAATAAAGTATGAATCTTGCTAGTCTCGCCTTGGAGCGAATTACCGTGCGAAGCGAACCGTTGTTGGCACATAAGACACCGCAAGATTCAATCCTTATCACTTAAAGTTTCACCATTATTAGTCCATTTATTTTCTTTGTAAAAAAATACCCTTTTATTGCTTACAATCATGTCCAACAAAATAAAACAATAAAACAAGTAATCAAAGACAAATCAAAACAACTAATAAATCATAACAATTATAAAGGTGAAACACATAGCCACATGCAATCCTGATTAGAAAATATCCTAATAAAATCAATTCTAGGTTTCAATATGCATATAATTAACTAGGGCCTTCACCTCTTAATGGAAGTGAGCTACATACATTGACGAATCAATTGCGTCGGCTAAAGTCAATCACATACCACATAGCACATAAATTGATTTTAATAATTATTGGGTCTTCCCCAATTTAGATCTATCTAAACATGTGACAGAGCTTAACAATTAAAACAATTAATAATCCATGACTAACATGCATGTTTCGTCATGGATCAAAGCATAACAATTACCAATTAGGTCATAGGATACGCCCAAATAACACATAAACATGTAGGCAACCTAGGGTTTCTAATCCAATTAATATTAAAAGCCACAAACCCTAATTTGGATAAAGAGGTAATCGACCCCCTCCCCAAATTTTTAGGGTTTAGGAAATTTAAAGAACCCTAGATCTATAAAACAACCTAACATGTATCTAAAACAATCAAAAATTCGTTTTTATATGTTTTATGTAATCAATTACATGTTATAGCAAGCTCGTGATACCACTGTTAGAATATAGTATCATGACAATCATATAATTAGGTAAACATATATGCGGAAGCGTAGGAACATCTATAACACATAAGAGATTAACATAAATTAAATAGGAACGTACCGTGGTGATTCTATCCCGAACAAGAATCAAAAGCAATTATCTTGAACAATATGAAGAACCCTAATTAGGGTTTATATATATCAATGATTAACCCCTTACCATTTTGTTAATCGATCCCTTGATAATTACTATAGTGAGTAATTACCTCGTTCTTGTACACACGAATTAAACTGTATTAAGGTGATGCTAGTAACAACACAAGAATGATTTTTGATTTAACAAAAATCGACTAACATCCCTAATGGGTGTTGGTCGAATATTTAAGAAGCAAAGAAAAGAAGAAAAACACTTTAGGGTTTAGTTTGTGCAAGAGATTTGCCAAAACCTTTAACCCTTGATGTGTTTATATACTAATTGTAATCTTGGTGGACAAGTTAGGGTAAGGGATGCCCCTTGGGTTGGGTTGGGTTGGCCGGCCATACCACTCCAAGAGGGTATTCCGGAACCTTCTTGTCATCCAATTACAATCTAGTCCTTATTCTTTACCCGTTAATCAATTCCGTTAAGTACTAACGACCGTTAGTCAATTCTTGTGATTAAATAATAAATATATATACGTAACAATTGAAATATATATATATATATATATGATTTATTTATTTCTTAATACTCATTCGTAACGTGTGCAATCCCGAGGTCTCAAGTTCGATTCTAGACATACGTTTATTAATATATATCCATAAACTCCAACAGTAAGACTTTGTAGTGAGGTGATTTTGTTGGATCAAAACCAATCTAATACCACCAATAGAACTAAATGATTCCAAATTAGATATATGGGGTTGTGGAAGCATCTTAAAAAGATTAATACAAGGATTGTAAACGAAAACTTATCTGGCATGATATAAGAAAGAAGCAAACCATTGCACGGCTGCAAAATCTTAGTAGGTGCCTTGGAACTAAAAGTAAAGACAGTTGATATTTTGGAAGGAATTCTGATATCAAATGAAATGAAATCATATTCAAACATATTTCTTTTGTTTTTGCGTTTAGGTCCTACAAAGAGACCGGTAGAAGGATCGATGTTAGGCTTTTGGCTAAGTCGTAGAGTGAAAGTAGGGCATGTAATGACAGATAACCATTGTTTGGATACGAATTTATTGAGAAAAGGTGAGATAGCGGGTAATAGTAGTAACTCAATTTCAGCTTAATATACCTGTGTTTATATGCTTATTTGATTTCTGCTTATACATATTTTTTCTGTCTTATTTTGAGACTTGTGGGCTTATTGCTTATATAAGCTTATTATGATATAACAAGCAAGCCAAAAGTCGCAAAATAAGCCAAAATTAAATAAGCTCATAAGCACAAATACAAATATGATCTTAACTGTAGGTATAATATTAGCCTTTGAAGAAACTGATAATCACATATTTCTTCAAATAATTTGGGTAATGTGAGTGAGAGATTGATTGGTTGTTTTATACGTAACTTTTTACATAGAAACGTATAAGGGTTGGGCCGTTGGGTGATAACTAAAATTGGAGCCCAATGTAAAGGGTAAATGAAAATTATGTTTCTTTTTTTAAACATACGGTACTAATGTAAAATGTCATTCTTCAAGCATTAATGTCTAAAGATCCAATAAACCAATTATAGCCACTCACTAAATATATATATATATATATATATATATATATATATATATATATATATATATATATATATATATATATATATATATATATATATATATATATATATATATATAATCCACCTCTTTTTTAAAAATAAAATATACTGTAAACGGTAAATCGTCAAGTGAAAAAAAATACACCATCGTAGCGAGTATTTTTTTATCTTTCAATAGACGGGCACTTCGATATAATTTGGACGATTTTTTTTCAACTACGTCTAGAAAAATCATATGTTATTTCATAAATCACATGTGATTTGTGATACAAATTACATATGATTTTTTCATACGTAACTAAAAAAATCAGGGAAAAAAAAATTGTCGAAACTATATCGAAGTGCCCGTGGATAGAAAAATGATTTAATTCTCATCGCGATAGTATGATTCGTTTTACGTAACGATTAATTGTTTGCGAAATATTTAATTTTTTAAAAAAAGGTGAAAATTTATTTTCTTTGTTTTGATTAAAAAAATAGATGACCATGGTTTAGGGTGGTGGCAATCATGCCTCCATAACTCTCCCATCCTCTCAACCCAACAATATTCCACCTTATCTCATACCTTAACCATACCTCACCATACTTTTTTAGTGGCAACCATGATTCTCTCATACCTCACCTAATTTTTTTTTATATTAAAAAATTATATATAAGAAATACACAAAAGAAGAAAACTAAAAAACATGTAATCTAGCTAGCTAGTTGTCACTTTCCATATCACCATATCTTCTATAACACCATTCATTCATTTCATATTTCTCATTTCCACACCATTTCCTCACAAACTTATTATACTCAACTCTCATCAAATCTTTACTTCATTTCCTTTCAAAAATGACATGAAAAAAATATATCAACCAGAATAAGGCATAACACCTCCACCACAACAAACCACCACCTTTTTCCAACACAACAACATATATAATGAAGAAGACATTGACTTGTATTACCCTCCAACGTTCCAAAATTAAATGTCCAACGGCTCTTTTCCTCGTTCTCCTCACCATACCGTCTCGGCAAAGATTGCCGCTCCCCTCCAAACCGCAGCCATGCCGAAGCAGTGGTGGCGGTGTTGCCGCTCGGCATGGTTGCAAACTGAACCCCATACCGCACCATTGCCAGTACCCTTATTGAATCTTTAGATAATATTGAAAATACATTGAACTTTTGCCTTAACTTAGTTGCAAATACTCCCTATTATTCCCTCTTATTTTTTGAAAACCTGAACTAAAGCACTCATAATGCACTACCTGCGTAGAAATAATAAATGTCCGACACATTATCTTTGATTTTGACCCTTTTTCTGGAGTCTTATTATACTATTGTCGATTCCTTATCAGCTGCAATGGAGGAGGGTTGTTCGTCTTATGCTGCATGTGAATTTTCTTTCTTTTATGGGCTAAAGGTAGATTCTACTTTTTAAGTGTGTGTGTATAACTAGTCGAAGCACATAGAACAAACCTATTGTTTGTGGTTATCATCTCTTCAATAAATAATGAAACTGAGACTAACTTTATAGATTTGTGATAGTCTTTGTACAATATCATAAACTCATAATATCAATGAAAAGAATGATATTAACGTTTTCCTATCATATAAACTATGTACAATATCATTGCAAAGTAATTCTACACCGAATTATATACGCATATTCCATTTTAGTTGTCACATTCAGATTAAATTGAAAGTTCATTTTTTACAGATCACCCAATGTACAGACGGCACACAGAACATAAACCTTCGCACATAATTAATTTATAATTATCCAGATGTCACGTACAATAAGAGCCTTTTGCTGATACTAAGTAAAAACAAATTGAATAAATACATGAAAAATTCTTCTACATTGGCCGAAACTCGAGGCCACATACAATGAGGCCAGACATGCTCCCTTCATGACTTGTAAACTTCATATCAATAGAAAGAGAGTCATCCTTGAATTCCCGAGTTGAGTTAAATTTCCACACTTGAATCTCCATCCATCCATCTTCCCTTAGTTTTGGAACCCGGGTAATATCATTTATATTCAATGGGCTCGGGGTTATAAAATAAACAAATTCAGCCTCGTTGTTTTCTTCGTGGAGTACATCTCGTACTTTCACTGGACAATGCAGTCCCTGGACTTTTTCTGAAAGCTTGAACACAAGGTAACACACGTATTCTGTATCCGATGATAGCATTTGACTTTTAATCGTGCAGTTGATATAAAATACTTGTTGTGGCAAAAGCTCAATCACCTCTGGAAATCTGCATGTACGATATATAATACGATTACATATATGCTTCTTAAGAGCAAAGTGTATGAAGAGAAAACTAAATCCAACATGTAAAACTTTTGTCGACCATCTATTTATGAGTCTTTAATATTTTACTAGACACCAAAAAATATTTAGACCTTAAATCATCAAATCTAGGTTTTTGTACGGTGTTTTCAAATTTTTGGTTAAGTATAGAAGAGAACATAGTGAATGTACAATCATCAAAAATTTAGCAGTTAAAGGAAACCGTAACAAAATTAGTTTCAAATAATAAAACCAAACCTGTACTGGGCTGATGGTTTTGAAGTAAAAAGATCAACATTAAAGAATTCGTATAAAGCTGCCTTTGCCGAAAGCACAAGAAGTTTCTTTTCGTCGACTTCGCCCAACCAAAACAACTCATTGTAGTTTCCGCATATCTTGAATATTTCTTCAAAGTTCATTGGAAATTTTTGCACCTTATCCATATTGAAGTTTGATTTCAAGACTTGTTGGACTTCCATCAATTTTCCGATTTCATCATGTTTCACCTGTGTACGAACAATGTTAAATATGCAACACAGAACATGGCTTATTCTTATTTTATATTTTGGCCTGCATCCAACCCCTATACATAATATAAACGAAAGAGTAAAGAATGGAAGCACGGAATATAATGTCAAACTTACTTTGTCAATTGCTCGAAATTCAATGCCTTCAATATAAACTGCAGTTTCTCCACAATAGTATGATGAAAAGCTCTCAAGCAGAAACTCATAAACGACATCTTTGTTCTGATTCAAGAATTGGTGCAACTCGATCATCATCCAGTCCTTGTCTCTCCATGTTGCGAAGTATGCATGTAGTCTTTCAAGTCCATTTCTATACTTTAGGTTAACACACATCGGTTTACTAGAAAATTTTATTGAATTACAAAGTTTGAAGACTAAATACACCCCATAAACAACATTTTTAGATAAAAGTTGAGCATTTATCTTTATTTCAATGTTCAATTTGGATATATCTAACATCTCCGCCACTGTCCCAAACCTGCACATATAAATATTGAAGTTTTAATCATTCATAACCTTTGTTCCCCCTACACTTCTCCTTTTGTGTTATAACAATATAAATGACTAAAATAATATCATAATTACTAAATAAAATCACTATCTTATAAAGATATGATATTTTGAAAAATGGAATAGCAAGATGCTAGCAAAGTTTATAATCCATGGTTGTGAAAACAGAGGACCAAAACAGGGGCATTCTTCAACCACCAGTTGAAAACAGCAGGTAAATATCAAACACAACACCCGGACACCAATTTACACTTTCAGAATCAGTAGAGAAAACACTAAAACCTTATATTCAAATTCTACCAACTTCATATTTGAGTCTCATAAACGCATAATTTGAAGTTGGCGTACTCAGGTTGTTTACCTTTTAACTAGTACTCCACAGTGAAAGTTGACAACAATGGTAACATAAACTAGCAAGTTTATCAATGTGAGTTATGCATTACTTTCCCTTGCATTAAAAAAAAAAAAAAAAAAAAAAAAAAAAAAAAAAAAAAAAAAAAAAATCTAATTCCTAAAAATTGAACTTTTTTATGTCACAAATACACAATTTGTCAAAAAATAAATAAATAAAAAAATAACAATAAAAAAAAAAATCTCCGAGTTCTTTGGATGAACCACAAAAGCGCATGCCTTGGCAAGTTTCCTAATTATACACTGTATGACACTGTTAGAAAAAAGAAACCATATTGCTGGTTAAAAATGCATAGGTGTGCCGTAAACTAATTATTATGCTACCTTAAACAACTTGTTATGCATAAAATGGTAAAGTAACTAAATTCAACATTAAAAAGGTATAATTAAAATATATATACGCTTATCACTTAATACTAACAAATGTAGAGAGGTAGAGAGAATAACCTTGATTCTAGAAGAGATTTCCAATCATGTCGACAACTGTTTTTGTAAGAAAACATTGTCGCTGAAACCATTTCATTCCTTTCGCCATTACCATCGAATGAAAGCAACTGTTAAACAACAAAAAAACAATTTAGACTCAATGTTATGATGTGTAAATGCATATGTTATTTTGATTTATCCTAATAAACTAAAATACATAGAACACAGGATGCACAACATAATATAACTGATATATGAGAAGAAACTGATTACCACTTTGTCTTGATGAAGGAGGATTCCATTCGAGAAAATGTTGTAAAGATCCTCTTTCTTGATGGTAGAATAGATTTCAGGGCATTTTGACATCTTAACTATTTCTTTATAATCTTTAGGCAATTTGGGCTCCCATTTCTCATAATCCTCCTGTATATACATTAACCCATTAATAAACTCATGTTTCATACAGTTACTTACGGTTTATAAAACAGTTAAAGGACATAGTTTAGATATATATGAATCAAAATTTACCTGAAATTCCAATGCTTTCTTGAGTTGTATGACCACTTCATTAGCTGTTGGCCGTCTCTCTCTCTTTTGATATAAACATTGAAAGGCAATCCTTGTAAATGTAATAAATGACTGTGGCACAATTTGTTCTTTGATACCCTCAAACACCAACTTATCAAGTTTTCCTACATGATAGCGATATTTAGCCAAAAAGGGTAAATAAAGATACTCATCATCTAGTTTTTCAGACGATAGTTTCCCACACAATATGTCAAATAAAGCTGCACCCAGCGAGAATATATCAGATTCTTTGGTTAAAAAGCCTGTTTTCGAGTATAGTGGGTCACGATAGCCGATTGTGCCTGTAACATCGTCAATGACTGCATCCTGATTTACTGGACATACTAAGGAAAGCCCAAAATCAGCAATTTTTGCTTTCCAATCATCAAACAGTAGAATGTTGCTGCTGCTGATGTCCCTATGTATCACCATTTCTGGACTTGAAACAGTTCCATGAAGGAACTCCAACCCGATTGCAATATCGATGCAAATTTTAAGCCGCATCACCCACGTAAGACAATTATCGCTTAAGTACCTATCAAGACTTCCTCTAGATGCGTACTCATAAATAATAATCTTTTCATCCTCTTCATCAGAGTACCCTAAAAGACCAATGACATTTTCATGTTTATACTCCATAAGGATTTTAAGCTCTGTCATGAATTCAGCTTCTCTTTCAGCAGACTTCTTATCCAGCCGCTTTGCAGCAATGATTTTATGTCCATGAGTATGACCTTTGTATACCTTCCCAAAATCTCCATGCCCAATGATATTGTCTTGACTGAAGCTTTGCGTCGCCAACTTTATGTCTTCAAGTGACAGTTTGAGGTTGTCCTTGTGGTTCTCCTGTGAACCATACAATTGATTTGATAAGTAAAAAAAAAACAGGCCAAAATGCATTTTAGTAACCCCCTCAATTTGGCAAGGTGTGGAGAAGAAAATGATGCTTATGGGCTTTAGGAAAAGGGAATTATGTGAAGGTAACTTTGTACGCTCATGTAATTTTGTAATTGCATGGATCTAATATAGTAATTTAATGGACATCAAAACTAGAGATCATTTTTGTTACTAGTTCAAACAAAGGTAAAAGTCAATATGATAAAAATAATAATAATAATGATAATAAGGATCCTATCTCTAGTTTGGCATATACCACATATAGATCTGCCTAGCTAATTACTCAAAAATATATCTTGAAAGCATTGACTTACCTGGCAGTATAACGCTTTTTTAAGTTCATTGATGACAACTTCTATTGTTGGACGTTGCGCTTGAGTTTCTGCCACACATCGAAAGGCAATTTCTGAGAATATGTCCAAAGACTCTTTATCGGGTCCTTTACTAAGAGAAAAGACACGTTCATCGGTTTCTTCCTTTATCTTGTGATCAACAATTTCCATCAGTGTTCCATTTTTAAAAAGATCTCTTGCAATGGGTGCAATTCCCTTCTCATTCACTTTTGTGTATACAGGATCATAGGCCAAACTCCCGGTCAAGATCTCAAGTAACACTACTCCAAAAGAGTAAATGTCTGATTTTTTATGTAATCTTCCATACTCCTGATATTCGGGATCCAAATACGTATTTGTACCTGCAATCATACTGGTGTTGATAGTGCTGGCCTCTTGATTTGCTGGGTGGAATTTAGAGAGCCCAAAGTCAGCAATCTTGGCCTCCCAATTATCGCCCAGTAGAATATTCGCGCTCTTGATGTCACGGTGAATTATCTTTTGTTTGTCCTGATCCGTGTTGGTGTGAATGTAATTCAAGCCATGTGCAATATCAACACATATTTTCAAACGTTGCATCCAAGTAAGATTAGTCATCTTATCACTATTTCCCAAATAATCTTCCAGACTTCCTTTAGAAGCAAGCTCATAGACAAGGATCATGTGATCACGACCTTCATCACAAAAGCCAAGAAGGGAGATTATATTATGGTGTTTACAACTAGTCAGCATTTCAATTTCTGCAATGAACCCTTGTTCTCCTTGTGTATTGAAGATTCGTTTTATTGCTACAGTGCTTTGTTTCTTGGGAAGATCACATTTATTCTCCCCATCTATCGATGATGATTTATTGCTATCAAAATGTTCGAGTTGTGCCTTGTATACCTTACCATATCCGCCTTCCCCGATGCAATATGTGTCGGAAAAATTCTTGGTAGCCAACTCTATATCATTAAGTCCAATCTTCAAGTGTTCCAAGTTCTTCCACTGCAACATTAACAGCATAAATGCTAGTAAGATATGGGAGTGAAATTATAAAGAAATTGGTTTTATAACTGAAAGAAATCTATAGAATTACATTTCAATACAGCTACTCACTGAAAGAAAACACTGATGATAAAAGATTCAAAATTTTTACTAATTGTGATGTTAATTATTACAACAAATTCTTAGTCCCCAATATATCCTCGGCTAATGGATTCCTTAAACTTCAATATATACCTTAAACGGCTTAAAAATGATTTGTGACTTGTGAGTGTGACTATGTGTCGGGGCGTTGGGCTATGGTGTAGTTAACTGGCTCAGATGGTGTTTTGATTTCGGGTGTTGATCATATGGTAGCCAGTAAGTGGTCGGTGGCTGGAAGGAGATTGAAGGGGGTATGGAAGTGTCATCTCAATAAATTTAACCACTGGATAAAAGCTTCCCCCATATTAACGGTTGTTATCATTTTAGACTGCATGCCACAGTTATGAATATGAGACATCAGAAATGCCTTGTCTAATTTCTTCGTAACAGGGATCAAATGTGAAAAGCCTCTAACCATATGTATCATTCGTGTAATTTACTCTTTTGTTTATTAATTAGGATGACCAGCCATAAACTAAAACTACATAATGAAATGATAATGATAACAATAATGATTACCTTCAAGTGATTAGATGATGTACCATCAACTGCATTCTTTTGAAGTTCCTGGAAATGATCAGTTGATAATGTAACAGTTATTATTACATAAAATTGATAGACAGAACATTTATTATCGTAAAAAAAATGATAAACAAGTTGATTTTCTTACCTTTTCATGTTTCCGCTGAAGTTCCAACGCTTTATCAAGTCTTTTGACAACCTGGTCTATGTACGGACGCTTTGCCCGTTCCTCTTGTAAGCAGTAATATGTTGTGTCTGAGAATATTCCGAATGATTCTGGGCCCATCTGTTTTCGTAAATGCGGGTCTACCATATCATCCAAATGAGATTTTTCCAGTTGACTTAATAACCCCTCTCGCAACTCATCTTCATCTTCATCTACATCTTCACTCTCACCTTCGTCTTCATCTACCTCCTCATCTTCATCTTCATCTTCATCTTCATCTACCTCTACCTCTTCATCTTCATCTTCATCTACCTCCTCATCTTCATCTTCATCTTTATCTACCTCTACCTCTTCATCTTCATCTTTACCTGCACTCCGTCCGCACAAGACTTCCAATAACACAACACCGAATGAATATACATCTGACTTGTGGGTCACACTGCCAGTCTCTTTATATTTTGGGTCCAGGTATACATTCTCAAAAATATCACGAGTAAGAAGAAGATGTTGCCTCCGAGCTACTGTATTTTTCAATGAAAGTTCAAAACCAGATAACTTGGGTTCCCATTTGTCATCTAGTAAAATATTCGAGCTCGTGATGTTGCAATGTATGACACTAAAATCTCGTTCAGGATCATAATGGATGTAACTCAATGCCTTCGCAACACCAACACATATCTTTAACCTTTGCATCCATGTGAGGGTCTGGTCACTTAGATATTCGTTGAGACTTCCGTTGGCCTCCTTCTTGTATATGAGAATTTTCCCCTTCTCATCATCACAAAAACCAATAATAGACACTAGATTCTTATGTTTGAGACTAGAAAGCATCAAAACTTCCGTCCAAAACATTTTGCTCCCAACTTGTACATCTCCGAGCCTCTTTATAACAATATCAATGAATTGTTCAAAATGTAAGAGACGGCCTTTGTAAATTAAAAAAACATTAGATCTTCTGATAAAATTCTCATAATTAAAATAGTTGGTTGCCTTTGCTATATCTTGCCAGCTGAGTTTTAAGTGAGAAAGATCTTTGAGGAAAGACTTTGTCTTGTTGCTGACATCGGACTCAATGTGTGTAGATATGGAGGTCAATGATCCCTATATGTACCAAGCAAGAGAGCAACATTACCAACTGTTCCAAAAATGACGCGTGTATATAGGGAGGTGTGTATGTAGGGAGGTCACGTTTATAAACATTCAAGTAATAAGCAGTAAATAATTACCTTGTCATGATTGGATGATGTATCTTCAACTTCTGTGGCAACTATTGAGTGTTCCTTTAATATCATAAATAAATACAGTAATAAGTAAATAAATACTTTAGTTATTATATTAAAGAAAGATGAAACAGAAAACAGTCTTACAGGATCCATTTGAAGTTTCAACGCTCTCTCAAGTCTTGCGACAATCTCATCTATATTTGGGCGTTGTGATGGTTCTTCATTTAAGCAGTCATACGCTGTTTTTGCGAAAACATTGAATGCTTGCGGATCCATCTGTTTCCAAAGATCCGGATGAACTATATCATCGAGTGTTTTCTCTCTGTAATGGAAAATGGCCGCTGGAGCCAAATACTTATTATCTTGCTCGTCAATCATTGATTTCCTACCACAGAGTAGTTCAAACAATACTATCCCAAAGGAGTAGATATCCGACTTGTGGCTCACGGTGTTAGTCTCTAAATATGTTGGGTCTGCATATCCCTCCCTATCTGAAACTGAAGAAACTGTATGAGATTGAAAAGAAAGGTGCCTTTCAGATGCTTTAATCTTCAAACAACGTTCCCAATCCGTTAACACTGGTTCCAGGCTAAATAAATTTATCCAAACTGTGTAACTGCTGATATTCCGGTGTATAACGCTAAAATTGCGTGGTTCGTCATAATAAATGTAGCTCAATACTTTGGCAAGACTGACAGATATCTTCAGTCTTTGCACCCATGTCAACTCCATCGGGTGACTTAGATATTTGCTGAAACTAATTTCCCAAGACGGAAGCGTGTAAATAGTGATCTTCTCGTCATTTTCATCACAAAACCCAACAAACGAAATGATATTTTTGTGCTTGAGACTAGAAAGCATGTAAACCTCCGTCCAAAACAGCTCGTTTCTATCCTCATGTTCTTTCTTAAACCTCTTAGCACGGATAGTAATCGACTCACCGGAATGCCGGAGAAGCCCAATGTATTTTATTGAATATAGATCTTCTCCCTCGACCCTTCCATTTCCAAAGTTGACGGTGCCTGATAGTATGTTTTTAAGGGGGATTTTGAGGTGAGCAAAGTCATCGGGTGAAAACATGATGTTTCTATTTTCATCAAAAAGTGAAGTAAAATGGGTCATTTGGGTTACAAAATGATGCGAATTGAATTGAAGGAGTTCTTCTCACGAGATCTGAAAGAACAAATATACAGAGATCGGGTAGTGGTGGACTGGTAGTCAATTGTAAATAAGGTGTGTGGTAGCTGGTGCCTGGTGGTGATATAAATGTGTTTAGCGTGCTTTGTGGATGATATATATATATGTGGTTGTGGATGAGTATGTATATGTCCCTTGCATAATTCTATTACTAATAATAGAAGACTTTTGACTTAATAGAAGACTTTTGACTTTATTTGTTAGAGCACTAGGTAATTTTTTCATGTTCGATTTTTTATGGTTGGGCAATTGTGTAAATGATGGGTCAAGTCTTATATTCGGTGTTCAAGATATATGTAAAATCTCATGTCATGCAGGCAAGTTATTCATATTACCGGGTTTGAATGCATGCATGTGGCGGTGTGTATTCAAACCCATGGATTAATTAGCCAAACGTTAAAATCATTGTTAAGAAATTTAAAACATCTATTTATAACATGGAGCCTTTTAAAAAATTTATATTGATGGGTAGTTTAAAGAAACAATTACACAATTACAATACCATACTTTTCATATCATTTATTCCACTATCACATCTCACCACATTTACCAAAGCAACATACTTTTCATACAATATCATTATTTCCACCATCAGTCTATCGCATCTCACCAATTTCACTTATTGTATTTTATGTTCAGTTAACTCTAAACATGTTTAAGTGTTAAAAAAAATACTCATGACGCTACTCCTATTTATTTCTTTGGAAATGCTTCATCTTTTATATGACACATTGATTTTAACTTCTATGCAACCAAAAGTGGTTCATGCTTATCATTGCTAAGGTTTTAGCATACCTGAAAATAAAACTTTATTTACTGTAAAACATATTAATGGTAGAAAGGTCAACACCTCCTTACCTAGCTACTACATTCACTCATTTTCTTGAATGGAAGGATTGAACGACTCCTCACTCTTACAAGTTACCATCATACATTCACATGTCTTGTCACTTCATATATAACAACACATTATTTAGGTTTTTCCGTTTTTGTTCAGCTTATAATGTCAATTATCGGCTTCCAAATTAAGTAATAACATAACATGTACACATTTCTATGATCATTGATAAACATAACAGAGATATTTAGCTTTCATATTGTTTACTATAAACATAATGTATTCGTTAAATAATCTCAATATAAATCACAAATATAATTGAATAATTCTCTAAAAAAAGCTCTTTTAAAGCAAAAATAAGAAGCTTAAAACTAATTACAAAAAAGTCTCATTTTATTTAATAGGTAGATAAAGGGGTCATAAAAAATTTCACTGCCTCAACCTTAATAGTCATAAATTGCATACAAGATATTATGTATTATGGAAAGTATGTTCCCTACTTCCCTCTATATGAACCATGTCCATACTTAGTAGCTTCAAATCTTGGGAAACAAAAGATAATATTGTTTGTGAAGATCAAAGATTTTAACATAAAAATGCAACACAAAAACTACCAAACACCGACAACTCCAAGGAGGAGACCCAATCACCCAATCTAGAAAAAAATAGAAAAAATGATACACCAAAAAGAGTATGCTGCATTAGAATTAACCCACACCTTGAATCCTGGATAGAATTCAAGTTCGAAGGATTAGAGATCAAGTGTTACAATTCAGCGTAGGCTTCTAGCACCCGTTCGAGATCCATAATAGTTAAATTATACACGTAAAGCATTCTTGCAAAAAAAAAAGGAAAAAAAAAGTTAGTTTGTTAGTTACATCCACAGATCTACTCGTATCACAAACTCTAACAACACAACTACTTGGTACTAAGAACAATTCAAAGGTTCCAAAATAGAAACACAGTTTATTGCTCAAAAAGATGATGCCAAAATGAATTTGAAAACAAAACACTAACTGAGTAGCTTAATAAAAACAAAATAGCTAGTAAAGTAACGTAGTAAAAACCTTACACGATCAGAAGAGTTCCCACACTACCAAAAAGTGAAAAAAAAATAAATAAATAATAAATAAATAAATAAAACACTTGGGTACAGCTATCTCTTCCACTCCATCTTTATATATCTGACTTTAGGATAAGAATGTTGGAATATATGAAAATCATAACTAATATATAAACATATAAACACATCAAGCACGCAGCGGAAATAGATCAAATACATGTAATTGAAATTAACCGAATATAAATGAATGCGTACCTCTTTTGTGATTTCTAGCAAGAACAAGAACTATAAACTCTAATTAGGGTTTAATTGGGGATCGACTAAAGGATAGTCGAGTGGGCAATCACCACGTTAGCAAAAGTATGCTAACACTTCGTTCTCGAACACACGTACTAATAGCGTTTCAATAAGAAAAGATAGGTTCTTAATTCACGAGCAAGCACTACTAGTTGAGCCTTAGTTGATCACTAGGGATCGCCTATAGCTCAAAGAAAAAGAGATGAGAAAGTGAATTGGTTTGCTAATGAACCAAGGGATGAGAAGAATGAATACATGAGGTCATGTATTTATACTATCCCAAAACTTGGAGCAAAAGAAATCAACCCTACCCCTAAAGGGTGGGTTTCGGCCGATCCTAGAGCCCAAGAGGGTTTCTAGATCCTTCTTTCCTTCTTATTTCATCTTTAGTCCTTTAACTTTCGTCTAACAGTTGTTAGGTACCGTTAAGTGCTTATTTCGTGAATTTAATAATTATTCGTCACTAAAACAATAATTATTAATTAATTAAAACTCATACGTAAAGTGTGCAATCCCGAAGTCTCGAGTTCGAGTCCGGACATATTCATTAATTTTTATCCGTTAAAACTAACAAAAAAAGCATGCATAATTTGCAAAGACAAAGAAATGGGTTAGCAAGTGCTGAAATTTCATCACAAGAAACATATAGAAAGAAGATATTTAGCAAATACCTTGATAGTGAGAGAGAAGAAACAGCCGGAAGCTTGATATTACACTTTTCATCTACAGAACACGGTACTGGTACCGTACCGATCCCGTACCGAATTAGTGGTACCGATTTTTTCCTGAGCATAAATTAGTGGTACCGGTACCGTACCGAACGGGATTCGGATACCGGTACTGGTACCAGAAAATCGAGTTTTCCCCCTTTTTTTCGGGAATTTCCCGATTTGGTACCGGTCCCGTATCGAATTAGTGGTCCCGATTTTTTTTTCACCTTATTTTGTAGTCCCGGTACCGTACCGTATATTGAGATCGATACCGTTTCGGTACGGTTCCGGTTCGGTTCCGAGATTCGGGTCGAAATGCTCATCCCTATACATAATATATGATGATCCATAATTGAAAAAAGTCAAGGAAATAAGGGATAAAGCATGGGTGATGTCCTTTTTTGAGAAAGTGTACACTCTTTGTCAAAGAAAAAAATGATTCGAAGGGGCTGTCATCACAAGTCAAGAGACAATATGCTCGAAGAGCTATTTGCTACTTACGTGTCATTTATTTGAGTGCTTATGTGGCATCCTCTTAGTGATCTACAGAAAAAAATGGCCTTGTTTATATAATAGGTAGATACAAACAGTCTTTTTCGTTTGCTCTTCACCTCACCAGCCTTGCACTTCGTTTGCTCCTCTTCGTTCAAACGAAGCAAATAAGACAAATTAGTTTTTCAACCTTTTTTTTAAGTATATATAAATAAGATATTGAGTAAGAAATAAATAAAATTGGAGGTAGGTGGAACCAAATAAAGAGTTTATTTTGTGTTATTAGTGAGAGGGTATTTTAAAGTGATGTGGAACCCGATAGGACCCAAATGAGAAAAAAAAAAAAAAAATGCTACATCCACATAAAATTTACACAAAAAATCCTCACTCGCTGACATGTCAGCGGGTGATTGGTTTTTTGTGGGTTGAGCGGGTGATTGGTTTTTTTTGGGATGTGAAACCCACAAAAAACCAATCACCCGCTGACATGTCAGCGAGTGGGGATTTTTTGTGTAAATTTTATGTGGCCCTAGCATGCCTAAAAAAAATGGTGCTTCACCACCAGATCGACCGACCAGATCGACCGACCAGATCGACCGACCGAAGGACCAACGGTCCAGTCTCGGTCTGAGGTTTTTCATTATTTTGGTCTCGGTCCAGTCCGGTCCGGTCCGGTCCGGCTTACAAACCGAACATTTAGCCTATTTGGACCGGACCGAGACCGGACAGACCACATTCGGTCCGGTCTTGGTCAAGAATTTTTGCCTAACTCGGTCTCGGTCCGGTCCAGCCTCGGCCGGTCCGGTCCGGTTTTTAGACCTTGAGCACCCTTATTCACCACACCTTATGCTCTTATACTAGTTCTGTGCAAATGGTATAAAGAAATTGTCACTTTGAAATTAAAACATCACTAACAGCGAACATCAACATCTTGACAAAAATTTATGAAAGATGCTTATGGTATTCTTTGTTCAAAAAAAAAAAAAAAAAACCCTACAATATTCCTGTAAATAATGCATATGAACAATCTCAGGAAAATAATAATAATAATAATAATAATAATAATAATAATAATAATAATAATAATAATAATAATAATAATAATAATAATAATAATAAACATATGCATAAATGAGATATGTGGCATGAGCTATGAAAGGGATGATGTGTGTTTTAGGCAAAAGAGACTCGCAAAGCGTGTGTAATTTATCATCAAAAATAATGATAGGTTGGCTTTTCAACATATGTAAGGAGAAGATTATTCATGATCATTGGTTACCTATGTCTAATTTTTTGAGGTTGCAACATGAAAAAAATAGCATTTGACATATAAATGTAGATAAATAATTCAAAGTTCAAGAAGATAAAATTTGTGAAAGAAATTAGTAGTGAAAATACGAAGCATTTTACAAGATAAAATAACAGTTACGAGAAAATTGGTAATAAAAATATGAAGCATTTTACAATTACAATATAAAAAACACTCGTGAGAAAATTGATATTGAAAGTACAAATACGATTTTAGAGTTAATTACAAACTTTGTCCTTGTGGTTTGCCTACAGTAACACTTTTCGTCCATTTTTCAAAATAATTAGCATGCTCATATCTGTGCGTGTCAAATCTTGTACCGTTAGTCCTTTTGGGTGATGGTCGTTAGTTTGTACCGTTTATCCTACATAATGCAAGTTAAGTCTATAGGGACTAAATGCGCGTTAGTCCTTTTAAATCCATAGAAACCAAACGGGCATTAATAACTAACGAGGGACGATTTATGTAATTACAAAGTACCAAAAACAAATAAAAAATAAAAAATATGAGTGTTAATTACGTAAATCGAAAAACAAGTAAAAGAAACTGAAAAAAAATTAAAATAAAAAGGAAAAAAAAATCCTTTTCAACAAAATGAAAAATAAAATAAAAAATAAAATAAAAGTTAATTACGTAAATCATCCCTCGTTAGTTACAAATGCCCGTTTGGTCTCTATGAACTAGAAAGGACTAAAGCCTATTTAGTCCATATGGACTTAAGACTTAACTTGCGTTATGTAGGATAACGGCACAAACTAGTGACCAGCACCCAAAAGGACTAATGGTACAAGATTTGACAAGCACATGTATGAGTGACGAAAGGTGTTACTGTGCGCAAACAGTTTGTAATTAACTCATGATTTTATAAAGAAATACATAAATTATACAAAAAATAAATAAATAAATAAATAAATAAATAAAGGAATGTGGCATGATAAATTTAAGTTAATAACATTCCCTATTTTAATTTTAAATTTCCCAGCAGATGTAATCGTTACGATGACAAATCATTTAGTGAAATATTTTTATTAAAATTTTGTTGACTTAGCATTCCTCAAATCTAAGGGTGTGTTTGTGTTGATACAAAAGTTGGGCATTCCTGATTTGGGCTCTTGCTCTCGTACCAATTCGCTTATTAATGCTTGAAACCTGCGCACTAAGAAAGTAAACAACACCGTTAGACTTATCGTGGGATTGTCTCCCACGATTAGACTCCGGCGTGAGAGTAAGTAATCGGTTTAGGGTTCTCGTAAAGAGTTTTAGGGTTCGTGAATCGTACCTTTAACGAGAATTATGTCATTCCTTATATAGGCGCAGAATCCTTGTAGGGTTTGTGCTCCTTACGTTTCGCAAACATGGTACTTATCCGGGTTAAGGATATCTATTTCATAGATAGAAGATCCTTATCTATACCGTATATAGTTTGGTTGGGCTTGCGTGAGCCCAATCCCATTATTAATGCGGCCCAAGTTGTAATAGCCCACGTGTGGTGGTTATTGGCCTTAGTAATGTTTATTATTTGGGCTCGTGGCCCATATATAGACTATACGTCATCATGTCCCCCCAGTCTAGTGAGCGCGGATGCTAGACTAGTCACAACAGCGGTAAGCGTGGCGGGAGAGATTTTGAATATTGCCGCCCAATATTGAGGACAATGTATCTACTCATAGATATTTCAAAGAAATGCCTCGAAAATCGGGGGTTGTGTCCACGTGTCCCTTGGAAAACGGGAAAAAGTGCATGTACCGTTTCGGATTCTAGCCACACGTTTTATGAGTGGGATCCACGTGGGCTTCATCTAGGGTTTTTCAATTGCTTATATAAGAGTCACCGCCTCCCTTTACCCACAACACACAGTAAAAACACATACTCACCATTTCTCTCTTCTTCAAAGCGTTTTTGCAAAGAAAGTAACTGTTTGAGTAGGTAATATCGTGTGCGTATTCTAGTAAATACTTTTTTAAAATGGTTGCCCAATTAGAAGAGTTTCGCTCTGTGATGAGTGAGGAATGTGCGTCAGTTTTCATCTGACTACTTCATTCCTCTGGATGTGCATCCAGAGGCTCTAGACGTCGATGCGTGTATAGCTGATTTCCCTGAAGGGAAAATAGGGCTATACACGCGCTTTATTGAGTACGCTAATTACCGCGTACCTATATCCATTTTCTTGAGCAATTTGCTCAATTTCTATCGTCTTCATATCTCTCAGCTGCACTGTATAGGTGCGGCGAAGGTATCGAATTTTGAAGTAAACTGCCGTTTACTTGCGATAGAACCGACCGTTGACCTATTCCGCGCATTCTACCACACAACGTGGTCGCATGGATGGGTATCCTTTGCGAAGCGCGCGGGGAAACTTCAGTGTTATACCGAGAAGGTAGACTCTCTGAGGTATTGGAGGGAGTATTTTTTCTGGGTTGATGATGTGGTGTTTCCATCGCCCTTTGAGTTTTACACTCAAGATACGTTGCCGAGGGATGGACGCCCCGCACCCGGTTCCTATAGTTTGGCCGATGCGCAGACCATTGATGCCAACCGCATCCCCATTAACCCTTATCCCGAGGAGTTTTTGGTGCATGTGGGGTTGAATCGCAGCTATTTCGGGGGTGTTGACGAGGTGCCAACCTTCATTGATGAGGAAGGCCGGGGTGGGTGTTCATCCCTTTTCATTGTTCCCTTCTAATAATGTAAGTTTTCTTCGATTCGCACGTTTAATAACTAATCTCTGTTTTTGCTGTTTGTTCCTGTTGCGCGGAAATGGATTTGTTTGCGGTGGTGAAGCTGAAGAAGCCAAAGCAGGTGACCGTTGGCGTGCGCCCTCTGAGGGAGAACGAGCAACCGCTTCTGGAAGCGACTGCGGGTCACCTGACTGTCTTGGGGCCTGTTGGCCATGAGGATTCGCCGCCCCTCCTAGTTACGCCCGTACAGAGCGTGGCACCAAATGTGAAGACTGCACATGTGGAGGAGGCGCACGCTGAATCTTCTGATAGCATGGAGATACTGAAACCTGAGGAGGTAGCGCAGAAGCTAAAGCGCAAAGGAGAGGCTGGTGGTAGTGGTACTTCCAAGAGGAGATGCTATCTTATTGGAGATGCAGAGTCGTCTGCGGAGGAGGAAACATCCGCTCCTGGCGCGGATAAGGAGGCTGCAAAGGCCTCTCCGTTTATGTAAGTGATCTGCCTCATGCTATGTATTTTCGTTATTACTTGTCGTAATATGTTCTAACTGTTTTCTTCGTTTATTGTAGCGACGATGCCGCGAAGGATGATGGGGCCTTCGTGGAGATGGTGGTCCCTCCTCAGAATGAAAACAAGGAGGAGGGAGCAGAGGTAGATGAAGGCGTATCTGCGCAGCAATTGTTGTTGGAGTTGGTTGCTACTGCTGAGCGTCAAACTGAGCTGGTTGCTCAGTTGAAGACGAGGTACGTCGGGGAGAGTAGCACTCTCGTCCAAAAAGATGAGGAGATAGCTATTCTCCGTGCGCAGCTGGCTGAAGCGCAGGCGGAGGTGGGGACCTTCAAGGCGTACACAGACAAGGTCACAAACGAGAAGTTGACCGCGATGGCTGAGCTACAGCAAGCGCGCGGGGAACTTCATCAGTTTAGGGCCAACCTTACCTGGGCAGTAAGGTACCTTGAGGAGAAGAAGAAGGAGCACTTTGCGAACATTGCTGAGTTCAAGGTGCGTATGGAGAAGATTGTTCAGGTGCAGGAGGAGAAGCTGCGCGGCCTGAGCATAGACTATGATGAGGAGTTATACCCTCATCTGATGTCTACCATAGCTGAGCGCAGGTACGTCTTTACATGTTTCCTGCAATGTTGCTTTTATATTTGTTTGTATGTTTCTGCTAACGCAAATTGTCTTTGTTTTAGTAGGTGGTTGATCAGTCATGGACTGCGCCTGGCTGCTATGGGCACCTTGGAGTCCACGGAGGTGTTGGAGACTTTTGGGAAGGTGGTGCAGTGCGCTGTGGAGCGTGGAAAGTCGCAAGCTATGGAGGAGCTCCATGAGGCCAAGGCGTTGAACGTGGACCTGACTGAGGTGCCTGGCTATAACGCAAGTGCATATGATGAGCTGGTGCAGGCCATGGAGGGGATGAAACTTCTGGAACTTCCCCATATTGCACGGTTGGAGCGCGACCAGGATAACCCCATAAACGTAATTATGGAGGGGTTGACCCTGGAACGCCATATTTTGGAGGATGCAGAGGCGCAGCCGGACTACTTCCTCAAGCCCGACGAGTCGCAGCTGCATGTTCCTGTGTTTGCGAAGCCTCGCCACATGCTGAACCCATTTGCCCTTGAGAAGGAAATTTCTCTGAAGGAGGTGTTGGAGCGCCACGCACAGAGAGCTGCCCAGAAAAAGGGGATTAAGGGCAAGGCCGTCCTATGCGGTGTAGGCGCTGCACATATTCCCAGGTCTGATGGGATTCTAGTGAGTGTAGCGACTGTATCGCCTAAGGATGCATTGCTCTTGAGAAAGCTTCAAGAGGCAGGAAGTTCTGCTGCACCGGAGGATAGCCCCGAGCATCGCCATAGTATATAGGTTGTTTTGTAACTTGTATATTTATTGTATAAATAACGAAGTGTATCTTTTTCATGTTATAGTAGTTGTCTTTTGTGTGTAAAAAGATTGAATAAGATACTCTTTTATGTTTAAATTAAGTGCGTAACTTAAGATAAATTATGAGAATAAACTTGCTTTAATTTTTTGTAAAGTTTTGTTATTTGACCAAGAGTTTTGGCTCGTTATTTGCTAAGCTTCGTACAGTGTACTTGATATTTGCGCATCCGTCGTGGGACGCACAAGGTAAACTTACCTCAATGTCTCAAAAGTAAGGCGCTTAGCAAGGATGCGTGATCCAATGTTGATGGGTTTCCTCTTACTCAACGAGTGAATTAGTAGGTTTACTCATCCTTTATGCCTTCGTAGGTCTTTAATTAGTGCATGCACGCCATGTAGGCAAAAAATATAAGATAACAATATTGACATATATAAGAATGTACGCAATAAAGTGAAATACGTTATGGAGTTAGCTAGAAACTATAATATTTTATTGATACTTGCAAGTTTTTGAAAAAGTAAAAGACAATTCCTAAGAAAGAAAAGAAAAAACAAACACTTATTGGGCACATCCTAAAGTGCAAAGGTGTCTGTGTATGGGCCGTAGCCTTCCCTAAAGATAGCATCTTTTAAGATTGCAGATGTTCCAGGTGCGCGCTAGGCCGTGACCTTCCATATCGCGTAACCTGTATGCGTCATTGCCTAGCGCATCGGTGACCTCGTAGGGTCCTTCCCATTTTGGTCCGAGCTTGCCTGTGTCTTCTGCGTGGCTTGCATTATTGGCGCGGTATACAAAGTCTCTTGGCCTGAAGGAAGTGTGTTTGACCTTTGCATCATAATACTTCTTCATTTTTGCCTTAGCCTTTGCTTCGCGTATAGCTGCGCGTTCACGTCTTTCTTCCAGTAAGTCCAAGTCTATGCGCCGCTCCTCGTCATTTGTTGTGACGTTGACTTCTGCTGTTCGTATAGTTGGCATTCCTATCTCAGCTGGTATGACGACTTCTGTTCCGTAGACAAGGGAGAATGGTGTATCTCCAGTACTGGTTTTGATTGTGGTGCGATGCGCCCATAAGACATGTGATAGCTCGTCCACCCACTTTCCTTTATGTCTGTCAAGGCGCGCTTTTATTCCTTCACCTAGACTGCGATTTGCGCGCTCAACTAAACCATTGGTTTGTGGGTGTTTTACTGAAGCGAAGTGTTGTTTGATGTTCAATTGTGCGCACCAATCTTTGAATGGGTTGTCGTAGAACTGCTTCCCATTGTCTGATATGATCTCTCCAGGAAGTCCGAAGCGACAGACAATGTTATCGCATACAAAGTGTTTGACCTGGTTGCCCGTGATACTCACCACTGCCTTTGCCTCAATCCACTTCGTAAAGTAGTCTATGGCTACGATGAGGAATTTTAGCCCTCCTGCTGCAACTGGAAAGGGTCCTGCGATGTCAATGCCCAACTTGTAGAATGGCCATGGTGAGGTAATGGGTGTTAGCTCTTGTTGCGGTTGGCGCGGAATTGGCCTGTGTACTTGGCAATTGCTGCACTTCTTTATCATATCGCGCGCGTCGCGGTGCATAGTTGGCCAATAATACCCCGACCGCAGAGCGCGCGCTACGACAGATCACAGCCCTGAGTGCATGCTGCATGATCCAGCGTGGATTTCTCGGAGTACATAGTCTGCTTGAAGAGGTCCAACACATCGTAGCCAAGGTTGAAAGAAAGAACGTCAATAGAGGACGTTGTCCCGTAGTTCAAATCACTGCGCTGTGCGCCGTACTCTTCGAGCGTCCTTATGATCCTGTGGTAAGACTCCTTTGCTAATGAACTCAATGATAGGTGTCATCCATGTAGGATCTTGTTCTTCTATCACCGTGGATACTTCCATCTCCAAGATTGATTTGTTTTGTAAAGTTTCTACCAATACCTGTTTTGATAAGTGCGCAAAGCTCGTGGATGCGATCTTGCTAAGCGCATCAGCTGTAACACCCCCAATTCATGATGCAGCGGAATTCAACTTGGGTGTTACTCGACGGCACAATAGTCATAATAATAGAAAACGATCTCTAACCGAGTCGTATTAAAAAGAGTTGTTATTCATATTTATTCAAATATATCAGAGTTTACATAGTAAGGTCCCAAAAAGGTTCCATGTTTCAAAATACATCAATATAAAGTCTTTGATGTTTTTATCGAATGACATAATAGTTTATAGCCTTCTTCCTTCAATACGTGCCCTTCCGCTGCGCTCTTGATTATCATGGACCTGAAATACATGCCTAAGAGGTCAACACAAAGGTTGAGTGAAATTCATAGAGTTTGTTTAACGGTTGAACACAATATGTTGGTAGTAAGAGTTAATTAGACTCATACTTATGTTAGAAAACAAAACAGTTATTATTATATACTAAGCTCATGCAACCAATACGTTAACGGGTACCAATATCAATCGGCGGTTTTGTTGCCCCGGTAAGTACTTTGCCGTCATACTTAATGTTTTCAAATATAGTGCATTCGTTTGAACTAATCTGCTCAAACAAATGGGATTCGTCAATCCCAATAGGCCTATTCACAATACTCGCGCTCACTAATTCTAGTGATTAAATGGTTCATGATAGGGGCCTAGGATTGGCAAGGAAGGTACTTAGTAATAATAAAACAATCAGGCAGCATACAGTTTCAAAGCATTGTGTTCAGTTTAAAAGTAGCATGTATTCCCCCCAAGGGTTTTTAAAACATTGAAGTAATGTAAAGTGGGGCTATGAACTCACCTTAAGTAAGATAGCAAGTAATGAAGGTGATGGTTGGATCGTGTAGGTTTCTACGAGCAACCTATAATAGAATGTTGCGACTTAGGATCGGAGTGAAGAATATGAATAAGTGCCTATATAAATATCTTGCATTTAGTCCATGATGTGGTATGATGTATAGTGTAAGTCTTTGAAAGAAAAGATTTATGAAACATGTATGTTTTGTATATCGTTTACTACCATTCGGGCTGACATAATTCAGAAGTCATGTTAGTAAGCGTTCGAGGAGCCAGGACACTTTAATTCGTAAATCCACAACTTATCTCGACGGCTTACATAATGAACTCCTCACATGAGGCTCCCTACTATTGTAGTAGTTGATAAAATATATAGATATAAGTTTTGATCCGAAAAGTTACATGTCCGATATTTGAATAAACTTAGGAAAGTTTATTAGTACATGAAGATTGTTATTAGGGGAAGTTTCATAAGTCTTGTATGACCATTTTTCCTTGTAACATCTCATGGTTCCTTTTTAAGTGAAGTAGATCCAAATTGCTTGTTCAAATTATCGTCAATTCCTTGTTTCATGTTTTCGCCTAAGTAAGCTTCTATGGTCATTTCGTCATGGCCTAGCCATGACCTTTGGTCCTTGTTCCAAGGTCATGAGACTCAACCTTGGCTCTAGCCATGGTGGTGGTCTTGATTATTGGTCATAAGACCTCTTGTTCCTTTTAAAGTGTAACAATAATATAGTGACTTATAAATATGTAAATAGCTGTTAAGAAACTGAGAAATATCTCACTCGTTATTAATTTTCTGGAGACGTGCACCTGACTTTTTGAAGAAAACGTGATTCCGGACAACTTTCGTGTTTTAACTTTTTCATGAAATGGACCAGAAATCCCTCTTTTTGCGTGTTTTAGATTCTGTCACAGAAACTATTTTGGCAGATTTGCCGGAAAGTTTTGGTAACTTCAAATCGCCATAACTTTTGACTCGTATACTCTTTTTAGGTGGTTCAAATTGCTACGGTTTCCTTGTTAGGTCCTTTACTACAATATGTAATAATCCAATATCATATTTTTACCATTTTGATCAGGTCTTACCAAGAAAGTCACTAGTTTACTTGTTTTAGTAACTTATCTTAACAATCAATTATAACAACATGTTTTACTTATTTTTATACATCATGGACATTCATACAAGACATAATATAGCAAGAATAACATGTAAATGATATGAACATGATTAATTAACAAGAAGCATGTTAGGTTTAGGCTTACAACTTTTGGCTTTCAACAAAGAAAGGAAAGTAGCAAGTAAGGAAAAGGACTTTGATAGACTTGCTTCAACCCACTTCACTTCATGCAATCTTTCTACCCTTGTAATCTTGAAAGATGGATGATGAAGGTTGAGGTGACTTGAGTGGATTAAAACTCAAGAGAAATCACCAAGTATATGAGGTTATGGATGAGTTTTGGTGAATGATAACCTAACTAGGGTTTCTATCTTGAACTTGCATTTGAACCTTGCTATAATTTGGAAGAAATAAAGCTAAGTGTGAATGGTTTTGGTGTTGGAGGTGGACGGCAAGCATGGGAGGGGAGAGAGTATTTATAGGTCCATGAGGAGGTTACTTTACATAAGATATTTTAGCCAAAATACACATGTATCTCATCCAAGGTAACTTAGCACAAGATCAAGCCACCTTAAGGTGTGACTCCCCCCTATTGGCGGTTCACAAGGGCTAGGGGGTGAGGTGTGCTTGGTTAGATATTATCCTAAGTACTTAGAAGAATTTTGACTCCGGGAAATGCCAACCGTAAATGATTAGGCCTCAAAACGTAAAACCAGGTGTCGTAAAAGTATGGAATTTGAAAGTATTGTTAAACATGTCCATATGTTCCATAATAAAATATAAAATAGGTGGTAGGTTCCATTTGGGTGGTAAAACCCTGCTAAAACTGGAAACACGGGTCTAAAACGCGTAATACGTAAAATGTACGAATATTGCGTAAAATTGAGAAAAGTAAAATGTTACTTTTCTGATAGTTTATAAATGATTTAAAATGACTTATAATGTCTAGACTGGGCTCAGTCCAGTGTCGGTTGGTATTAAATGTCTTTTAGACATCAAACCGTAAGCCTAAAAATCAAAGAATGACTTATAAAATCAAGGGATGATTTTTGGTCAATGGAGGAGGGAAAAATATGTTGACTTATTTTAATAAGTTGAAAACTCAAATCATCTTAAAAACGCGGTGCAGGTATAAGCTAAGGTTACGGCTGAGTAAAAACGTTTAAAACTGAAAATTCCAGTTTTTCACGGCCGAGGTTTATTTTGGTCATGATTTTTCTCAGTCATGATTTATTCTCAAATAAATCATGAGTGTGTCAAACATTTTTCTGATGTGGGGTCACCTGACGGGGTCGAATTTCGTTGTGCGTAGAATTTCTGAATGACGTTTTACCCTAAAACATGTAATTCCTTAATAACTTTCACGAAAATGATCTGACGAATGTCAAACATTTAAAGTGCCATGGAAATGATTTATCACTCGAGAATATGAAATAAAAATCAACTTTCGGGAAAATTTCGGAAAGAAATGAATAGTAAAAATGAATAGTAACCTGAATAGTAAAAGTGAATAGTAAATTTTCCGGGAATAGTAATTAACCTGAAATTGCGAATTGTTACAGTCTCCACCCCATATGAGAGCTCCATCCCGGAGATCAATTTGCGTTGGGAGTAGAAGCTTCGTTGGTAAAAAGATGTGGGTATTTCTTACGTATCTGGTCCTCTCGTTCCCATGTGTATTCAGGACCACGTCGTGAGTTCCAACGAACTTTGACAATTGGAATACGGCTTTGCTTGAGTTGTTTGACCTCTCGGTCCATGATTTCTACGGGTTCCTCAATAAATTGAAGATCGTCATTGAGTTGAATTTCATCGAGTGGAATCACGAGTGATTCATCCGACAAGCATTTCTTTAGGTTAGATACATGGAAAGTGGGGTGTACACTACTGAGTTCTGATGGAAGCTCAAGTCTGTACGCCACAGGGCCAACCTTGGCTAGGATTTTGAATGGTCCGATGTATCTTGGGTTTAGTTTTCCTCGTTTACCGAATCATATCAAGCCTTTCCAAGGCGATACCTTTAGCATAACCCTATCTCCGACTTGGAATTCTAGGGGTCTGCGTCGTGTGTCGGCATAACTTTTCTGTCGATCTCTTGCGGTTTGTAGTCGACTTCTGATTTGTACAATCTTATCCGTTGTTTCTCGAATGAGTTCTGGTCCAGTGAGTTGAACTTCTCCCACTTCAGCCCAACAAGCAGGTGAACGACACTTTCGACCGTAAAGTGCTTCAAATGGAGCTGCTTTAATACTTGTATGATAGCTGTTGTTGTAGGAAAATTCGACTAATGGTAGATGAGTATCCCATCCTTTTCCAAAATCTATTATACAAGCTCGAAGCATGTCTTCAAGTGTTTGAATGGTTCGTTCACTCTGACCATCGGTCTGAGGATGGTACGCCGTACTCATGTCTAGATTTGTTCCAAAAGCGTCTTGGAGTGACTGCCAGAAATTGGAAGTAAATCTACCATCTCTGTCGGATATGATGGATATTGGTGCACCATGTCTTGAGACTATTTCTTTGACGTACAGTCGGGTTAGTTGTTCCATTTTGTAAGTCTCTTTGATTGGTATAAAGTGTGCGGATTTTGTGAGACGATCAACTATGACCCAGATGGAGTCATAACCGCTTGATGTCTTTGGGAGCTTGGTAATGAAGTCCATAGTAATTCTTTCCCATTTCCACATAGGAATCTCTGGTTGTTGCAATGGACCGGATGGTTTTTGATGTTCGGCTTTTACTTTGGAGCAGGTAAGACATTTGCTAACGTATGTTGCAATGTCGGCTTTCATGTTCGGCCACCAATAAAGTAACTTAAGATCATGATACATCTTATCAGATCCTGGATGTATGGAGTATTTAGACTTGTGTGATTCATGCATGATCAAGTCTCGTAGGCCACCATAAAGTGGTAACCAACTTCGACCTTGGAAGCATAGAGTTCCATCTGAACGGGTTTCGAATTTCTTTTGTATCATGCCATCCAACTTTTCCTTTTGGATGTCTTCTTGTTTCACCGCCTCAGCTTGAGCGTGAAGGATTTGAGTAGGAAAGTTTGAATTTATGGTTAAAACTAAGGCTCGGACTCGTAGTGGTTTAACCCGTTCCTTTCGGCTCAAGGCGTCGGCTACTACGTTTGCCTTTCCTGGGTGGTAACGAATGTCGCAGTCATAATCACTTAGTAATTCCAACCAACGACGTTGTCTCATGTTTAGTTCTTTTTGGTTCAAAATGTGTTGTAGACTTTTATGATCGGTGTACACAGTACATCTAGTACCGTATAGATAGTGCCTCCAGATTTTTAGTGCAAAGACTACAGCTCCTAACTCTAAGTCATGAGTGGTGTAATTTTCTTCATGAACCTTGAGTTGTCTTGATGCATAAGCCATGACCTTATCACGTTGCATCAACACGGCACCTAAACCTTGGTGCGATGCATCACAATAGACTACAAAATCTTCGATCCCATCTGCCAATGCTAGGATAGGAGCACTACAAAGTTTCTGTTTGAGGGTTTGGAAAGCTTTTTCTTCGTCTTCATCCCACACGTATTTCTTGTTTTTCTGAGTTAGCTTGGTCAAAGATTTTGCTATTGAAGAAAATCCTTCAATAAACCTTCGGTAATACCCGGCTAAACCCAGAAATTGACGAATTTCTGTAGGTGTGGTAGGTGTTGGCCAATTTTTGATAGCTTCAATTTTAGCGGGATCGACATGTAAACCGGTCTTGTCAATCACATGCCCAAGGAATTGTACGGATTGAATCCAAAATTCGCATTTGGAAAACTTTGCATACAATTTCTCTTCCTTGAGTAGTCCTAAAATTGTTCTCAGGTGTTCTTTGTGTTCCTCTTCGTTTTTGGAATATATGAGAATGTCGTCTATGAATACGATCACGAATTTGTCCAAATATGGCTTACACACTCGATTCATGAGATCCATGAATACTGCCGATGCATTAGTTAACCCAAATGGCATCACTTGGAATTCATGGTGACCATATCGTGTCCTAAAGGCTGTTTTTGGAATGTCTTCATCACGAACTCTAACTTGATGGTAACCTGACCGTAGGTCAATTTTTGAGTAATAGGTTGAACCTTGTAATTGATCGAATAAATCATCAATTCTTGGTAGTGGGTATCGGTTCTTTATGGTTAGTTTGTTTAGCTCACGATAGTCAATACACATTCGTAATGACCCATCTTTCTTTTTCACGAACAAAACTGGAGCTCCCCAAGGTGAGGAACTGGGTCGAATAAATCCCTTGTCCGAAATTTCTTGTAATTGATTTGATAGCTCTTGCATCTCTGAAGGTGCTAGCCGGTATGGTGCACGGGCAACTGGCGCCGCTCCTGGTACTAAATCAATTCTGAACTCTATTTGACGATTTGGTGGTAGTCCGGGTAACTCTTCCGGAAAGACTTCAGGAAACTCACGGGCAATAGGAACATCTTCAAGACGTTTTTCATCGGTTTTCTTTTCGGTTACGTGGGCTAGAAAAGCATAACATCCTTTCTCAATGTACTTCATGGTTTTGATACATGAGATGATGTTTATTCGAGTTCCACTTTGATCACCACGAATGATCAAAGTTTCATTGTCACATGGAATGTGCACAACTCTTTCACCACAAATGATGTTAGCTTGATGTTTAGACAACCAATCCATGCCAATAACAACATCAAAACTTCCGAGTTCAATTGGCATAAGATTGATGTTAAAGGGGTGGTCTAAGAGATTAAGGGTACAGTTTGGGATTACGGTATTGGTATTTACTAAGTCACCGGTAGCTAGCTCAATACTATAACTAGTGGTTAAAGTGATTGATGGAATATCAAGTAAAGGCGCAATTCTAGTAGATATAAAGCTCATATCAGCACCAGAATCGAATAATACTTTAACAGGAATGTTATTGAGTAAGAACGTACCGGTAACCACGTTCGGGTCCTGGTGTGGTTCTTCATTTCCCATGACATAGGCTCTACCGCGAGCACCTCCGCCTTGTGGTCCTTGGTTTCGAGGACAATTGTTCTTGAAGTGTCCCCTTTCACCACACCCAAAACATGTAACTATGGGCTGAGTGTTCGCCCCAGTAGCTACACCCTTGCCTCTACAATCCTTGGCAAGATGTCCGGGCTTTTGGCACTTGTTGCATTTGGCCGGGCAAGGACCTTCATGATGGTAGTTGCTTTGGGGTAGATTACCAACGTATTTACCACCGGCTGGTGCAGCAACATAAGCCGTCGCGGCTTCTTGTCTCTTGTTCTGCTGATTGTGATGGTTGTTGTTTCGAGTTTGGTTGTTGTTGTTGTTGCTTCCACGGTTACCATCCCATGGTCGCTTGTTGTTGTTGTTCTTGTTGTTGTTGTTGTTATGGTAGTTGGAGTTGTTGGGGTTGTTGGTATTGCTGGCGTTGTTGGTGTTGTTGGGGTTGTTTTGCTTTCGGGTTTCCGTCATACGTACCACTTGATCCATGAGGCTGCGGGACATCCGCATAGCTTCATCAAGTTCCTTGGGATTTTCCGAAGTCACATTCCCTTGTATGCTTGATGGAAGTCCCCAGATATACCTTTCCAACAATTTTTCCTTTGTGGAAACCATTGTTGGACAAAGTATCCTCAATTCCTGGAATCGACGGTTGTAGGTCATGATGTCATTTCCCTTAACCGTATGATCCCAAAATTCAACCTCTAACTTCTGCATTTCACTGCGTGGGCAGTACTCCTTGATCATCATCTTCTTCAGATTATCCCACGAAATCTTGTAAGCATTTTCAATGCCCATGGGTTGAGCAATTGAATTCCACCATGATAATGCCTCATTCAACAGAGTACTCGTGGCATACTGAACCTTATCACTCTCAGTACATTTGCTGACCAGAAATACCGACTCCGCTTTTTCAAACTAGCGGGTCAAACCTACAGCTCCTTCAGTACCCTTAAATTTGATGGGTTCGCATTTCAAGTAGGAAATGAATGAGCAACCCTTTGGTACTGCAGCAACATTTGTCACCGGAGGGATAGTTGGGTTTGGTCCTCCAATGTTAAGGCTGGCAATTCGGGCAGCTTCTGCAGCTATAGCAGCTTCCGCAGCAGTGGCGGCTTCAGCGGCTGCTGCAGCATCAGTAGCTGCAGCAGCATCAGCGGCTGCTGCAGCATCAGCAGCTGTAGCATCTGCAGCACCAGCAGCTGTGGCAGCTGCTGCAGCTACGGCTGCTCGTTTGCGTTGACACTGTCCTTAACTAGCTTGCGAATGGCAGCTTGAGTCATTGCTGGTGGTGTCTTCTTCTTTGGCGCCATGATTCTATTGTTCAAAAGATACGTTGTAATTAGAGAGTTGTGAAATGAGCACAATTTTTGATAAGAATGATAGGATAATAATGTTTGAAACTTAAAAGTATAACACATGATAGTATATAGAACAAGAGTTTTATTCATATAACGTTGATTGATTTACAAAATCGAACCTATTACAAGTTCCTTCAAAACTTACTAACTGATACTTTCAGTTAGTAATTACAACGTTGTACTAAAGATAACTAGTACTATAACATTAGTCTAACGTCGGTTGGGAGGTTGTCGTAGTCCGGACGGATTATTAATTCCGTGTGTTGCTAACACATCTACACTTTCATTTGGACGGTATTCTTTGACATCCTTTTGGTATAGCCTTTGTTGTATGGCACTCATTTGAGTTTGCATTCCACACAAATCATTCTTAAGTTGATACCTGTCAAAGTTTGCAACATCTAACCGGATTTCTGCGGTATTTAGGCGGTTAAGTAGCTTGTGAATTTGCACCGCATCTTGTTCTTGGGCCCTCTCAACCAAAGTGAGTCTATCCTTGACGTTATCCAAGCCAGTCAAAGGATTTAAGACTACTTCCCCAACATGAGTCGAGTCACTCTTCACGTAGCTCATGTCAAGCTTAAACCAATATAGGTCGTCTCGAGCATTCATGGCATCCATTCTGGCAGAATTTACCTTGGATATATAGTCGTTCATTTGACTTGCCATACTTTGAACTTTGAGTTGGGTTAGGTTGAGGGCTTGTTTCAAAGAGTAGATTTCGTATTGAGCCGAGTTCACGAACATATGTGTAGATGTAGATGTTCCGCCGACTTGGTAATTAGACTTCGGAACTTGAGCTGGAGTGGTACGGTTAGATTCAGATGAAATTGGTGAAACAGGAGGTGGAGATGTTAATGGTGATAGATGTGGCACCACTATTTGTTCCTCTGCTTCCTCAATGTTATCGATGCCTTCGATGTCAACATCCATTTCAGGATCCTCTTCGTAATCATCGATGTTTATGTCCATATCCATTTCAGGATCTTCGTCCGAATCTATTTCGTTGTCTAGATCCTCATAAGGTTCTTCCTCATCGTTGTAGTCAATTGCTTCAAAGTAAGGATCATTAGGTCCGGGAAGAATTGGTAAATACTCAGGCATAGCAGGAACATGATCGGGAGATGGAGGTGCGGACATGATGTCTACAATTAGTATTTTGATGTCAAAAATAAATCAAATGTTTATGGAAAATGCTCAAACTAAGGAAATGTGCATATGACAATATACAAATATGTTCATGTAGCATAACATGTGTAATAAGTCCATAATCTTCTGGAGGATGGAAGGCACGAAGAGCGGAAGGCTATAAAAATGTTTTTGCTTGTAATTATAGGTATAGTTTAGGTCTCACTTAGACCCGTTTCTCTATAACCATGGCTCTGGTACCAATCTGTAACACCCCCAATTCATGATGCAGCGGAATTCAACTTGGGTGTTACTCGACGGCACAACAGTCATAATAATAGAAAACGATCTCTAGCCGAGTCGTATTAAAAAGAGTTGTCATTCATATTTATTCAAATATATCAAAGTTTACATAGTAAGGTCCCAAAAAGGTTCCATGTTTCAAAATACATCAATATAAAGTCTTTGATGTTTTTATCGAATGACATAATAGTTTATAGCCTTCTTCCTTCGGTACGTGCCCTTCCGCTGCGCTCTTGATTATCATGGACCTGAAATACATGCCTAAGAGGTCAACACAAAGGTTGAGTGAAATTCATAGAGTTTGTTTAACGGTTGAACACAATATGTTGGTAGTAAGAGTTAATTAGACTCATACTTATGTTAGAAAACAAAACAGTTATTATTATATACTAAGCTCATGCAACCAATACGTTAACGGGTACCAATATCAATCGGCGGTTTTGTTGTCCCGGTAAGTACTTTGCCGTCATACTTAATGTTTTCAAATATAGTGCATTCGTTTGAACTAATCTGCTCAAACAAATGGGATTCGTCAATCCCAATAGGCCTATTCACAATACTCGCGCTCACTAATTCTAGTGATTAACTGGTTCATGATAGGGGCCTAGGATTGGCAAGGAAGGTACTTAGTAATAATAAAACAATCAGGCAGCATACAGTTTCAAAGCATTGTGTTCAGTTTAAAAGTAGCATGTATTCCCCCCAAGGGTTTTTAAAACATTGAAGTAATGTAAAGTGGGGCTATGAACTCACCTTAAGTAAGATAGCAAGTAATGAAGGTGATGGTTGGATCGTGTAGGTTTCTACGAGCAACCTATAATAGAATGTTGCGACTTAGGATCGGAGTGAAGAATATGAATAAGTGCCTATATAAATATCTTGCATTTAGTCCATGATGTGGTATGATGTATAGTGTAAGTCTTTGAAAGAAAAGATTTATGAAACATGTATGTTTTGTATATCGTTTACTACCGTTCGGGCTGACATAATTCAGAAGTCATGTTAGTAAGCGTTCGAGGAGCCAGGACACTTTAATTCGTAAATCCACAACTTATCTCGACGGCTTACATAATGAACTCCTCGCATGAGGCTCCCTACTATTGTAGTAGTTGATAAAATATATAGATATAAGTTTTGATCCGAAAAGTTACATGTCCGATATTTGAATAAACTTAGGAAAGTTTATTAGTACATGAAGATTGTTATTAGGGGAAGTTTCATAAGTCTTGTATGACCATTTTTCCATGTAATATCTCATGGTTCCTTTTTAAGTGAAGTAGATCCAAATTGCTTGTTCAAATTATCGCCAATTCCTTGTTTCATGTTTTCGCCTAAGTAAGCTTCTATGGTCATTTCTTCATGGCCTAGCCATGACCTTTGGTCCTTGTTCCAAGGTCATGAGACTCAACCTTGGCTCTAGCCATGGTGGTGGTCTTGATTATTGGTCATAAGACCTCTTGTTCCTTTTAAAGTATAACAATAATATAGTGACTTATAAATATGTAAATAGCTGTTAAGAAACTGAGAAATATCTCACTCGTTATTAATTTTGCTGGAGACGTGCTCCTAAATTTTTGAAGAAAACGTGATTCCGGACAACTTTCGTGTTTTAACTTTTTCATGAAACGGACCAGAAAGGCCTCTTTTTGCGTGTTTTAGATTCTGTCACAGAAACTATTTTGGCAGATTTGCCGGAAAGTTTTGGTAACTTCAAATCGCCATAACTTTTGACTCGTATACTCTTTTTAGATGGTTCAAATTGCTACGGTTTCCTTGTTAGGTCCTTTACTACAATATGTAATAATCCAATATCATATTTTTACCATTTTGATCAGGTCTTACCAAGAAAGTCACTAGTTTACTTGTTTTAGTAACTTATCTTAACAATCAATTATAACAACATGTTTTACTTATTTTTATACATCATGGACATTCATACAAGACATAATATAGCAAGAATAACATGTAAATGATATGAACATGATTAATTAACAAGAAGCATGTTAGGTTTAGGCTTACAACTTTTGGCTTTCAACAAAGAAAGGAAAGTAGCAAGTAAGGAAAAGGACTTTGATAGACTTGCTTCAACCCACTTCACTTCATGCAATCTTTCTACCCTTGTAATCTTGAAAGATGGATGATGAAGGTTGAGGTGACTTGAGTGGATTAAAACTCAAGAGAAATCACCAAGTATATGAGGTTATGGAAGAGTTTTGGTGAATGATAACCTAACTAGGGTTTCTATCTTGAACTTGCACTTGAACCTTGCTATAATTTGGAAGAAATAAAGCTAAGTGTGAATGGTTTTGGTGTTGGAGGTGGACGGCAAGCATGGGAGGGGAGGGAGTATTTATAGGTCCATGAGGAGGTTACTTTACATAAGATATTTTAGCCAAAATACACATGTATCTCATCCAAGGTAACTTAGCACAAGATCAAGCCACCTTAACGTGTGACTCCCCCCCCCCCCCTATTGGCGGTTCACAAGGGCTAGGGGGTGAGGTGTGCTTGGTTAGATATTATCCTAAGTACTTAGATGAATTTTGACTCCGGGAAATGCCAACCGTAAATGATTAGGCCTCAAAACGTAAAACCGGGTGTCGTAAAATTATGGAATTTGAAAGTATTGTTAAACATGTCCATATGTTCCATAATAAAATATAAAATGGGTGGTAGGTTCCATTTGGGTGGTAAAACCCTGCTAAAACTGGAAACACGGGTCTAAAACGCGTAATACGTAAAATGTACGAATATTGCGTAAAATTGAGAAAAGTAAAATGTTACTTTTCTGATAGTTTATAAATGATTTAAAATGACTTATAATGTCTAGATTGGGCTCAGTCCAGTGTCGGTTGGTATTAAATGTCTTTTAGACATCAAACCGTAAGCCTAAAAATCAAAGAATGACTTATAAAATCAAGGGATGATTTTTGGTCAATGGAGGAGGGAAAAATATGTTGACTTATTTTAATAAGTTGAAAACTCAAATCATCTTAAAAACGCGGTGCAGGTATAAGCTAAGGTTACGGCTGAGTAAAAACGCTTAAAACTGAAAATTCCAGTTTTTCACGGCCGATGTTTATTTTGGTCATGATTTTTCTCAGTCATGATTTATTCTCAAATAAATCATGAGTGTGTCAAACATTTTTCTGATGTAGGGTCACCTGACGGGGTCGAATTTCGTTGTGCGTAGAATTTCTGAATGACGTTTTACCCTAAAACGTGTAATTCCTTAATAACTTTCACGAAAATGATCTGACGAATGTCAAACATTTAATTTGCCATGGAAATGATTTATCACTCGAGAATATGAAATAAAAATCAACTTTCGGGAAAATTTCGGAAAGAAATGAATAGTAAAATGAATAGTAACATGAATAGTAAAAGTGAATAGTAAATTTTCCGGGAATAGTAATTAACCTGAAATTGCGAATTGTTACATCAGCCTTCCTGTTGTCCCCTCTAGACACTTGTTTTCCGTTTAATGACTGGACTTCTTTGAGTGTGCGCGGTAAGGGAAGATCAATAACAGCTTTTGTTTTTTCTGGGCAAGGCTTGATTCCATCAGGTTCTATTAAGTATCCGAGGAACATGCCTTCAGTTGCGCCAAAGGTGCACTTCTTGGGATTTAACTTCATGTTTATTTGTCCCAATGTTTTGAACGTTTCCTCGATGTCGCGCACCAATTCATCCTCTGTGTGGCTTTTGATGACAAGGTCGTCAACGTAGACCTCCAAGTTTCGACCTACTTGTTTCTCGAAAGCTGTGTCCACCAATCGTTGGTATGTTGCGCCTGTGTTTTTTAGGCCAAAAGGCATTTTCGTGTAGCAGTAAACCCCTTGACTGGTGTGGAAAGCTGTTTTTTCTTCATCCTCAACTGCCATCTGTATTTGATGATACCCTTTGTATGCGTCTAGGAAGCATTTAAAAGGATATCCGCACAGGGATTCTACCTTACAGTCTATCTCTGGCAGTGGATAGCAGTCCTATGGACATGCTTTGTTAAGGTCTGTGAAGTCCAAGCACATTCTCCAACTGCCATCACTCTTCTTTACCATCACTGGGTTAGAAAGCCAGTCGTGATAGTATACTTCGCACATGATGCATGCGTCTACGAGCTTGTGTACCTCTTCCAGAATAGCTTTTGCGCGATCTGGGGCCTGGTCGCGCTTCTTCTGTCGTATTGGGGGATATCCTTGTCGGATTTGTAGCTTGTGCTCCGTAATAGAGCGTGGCACTCCGGTCATGTGCTTTGGTTCCCATGCGAAGATATCTAGGTTCTTTTGAAGAGTGCGCACACAGCTGCTTTACCTTTGTCAGATAAAGATCCTCCAATCGAGATTTGTTGTTCAGGGTAATCGGGATGAATAGCAACCTTTAAGTTTGGTGTTTTTTCTGTGCGCTGTTGATGCGTGGGAATCGCACCTTGCTTTACCTCTCGAGGGATCTCGAGAAGCTTACAACCCCCACCAGGCAGTGTACCTGATCGTTGTAGTATAGTATAGTGACAAGTACCGGGGGATTGATCGTTCAGCTTAGGAATAGTGTCGCTAGGATTAGAAAACCTAATTAATAGTTCTAAAGGTGAGGGATGATTATTTTTGTATTTTTATATTTTTATGAAAGCAAGTAAAATCTCGGGTTTTGAAAGAGTGGGCGGAATTAGTTGCTATTCAACTAACCCAAAACTAATATATAATCAAAATAAAATGCTAAAAATGAAAATAAACTAATTATTACAAAGTTGTGAGCAGTATTTGGAGAAATTGTGTTTACTTAGACTTCATTACTCCCTAGATATCTTTTACATGTTAATTACTTGTTATACTTGTATGGATGACGGATTGTATTCCTTAATACCATTCGTGGGGTGGCATACATAACTCCCCAACTCTATGAGCTCTTATCTCCTCCTACACCATGACCCAGCACAACTATAGGGATTGTAAACAGTGGCTCATGCATTAAATACAACCAATAAAGACCTAGTACGCCTCGGTTCATGTTTCTTAAGACGTTCAAGCATGTTACCATTTGGAGATCTGCCAGTTTTCTTAAGCCTAACATATAAAATCATTCATCCAAGACAAGAATAGACAAGTAATCAACACATAATCAACATCTAGGTTTCATTAGATCTAAGCAAACACAAAAGAGATCTAGCCTAGCATAATGGAATTGAGACAAGAACAAGAGATAAACAACCAACACATAGACATATTGATTGAATTAGAAGAACACTTATCTCAATTACAATGCAAGGTATCAAGGGTTTGGAACCCTTGAAAAACCTGTAAAAGATACACCAAATTCGTCTTTAGGGTTTCACCAAAACTTCTCTTTCTTTAATGAAAAAACTAGAAAACTATATATAGGAAAACTAGGCTGACGGCGTCAAGACAACCATGTGACGCCGTCACCTCGCCGCCAAATACTTCCTCGGACGGCCTTGATCTACTTATGACGGCCTATGTGACGCCGTCATCAACCACGGTATTTTATTCTTGGCACTTTGACGCCGTCATGATGACTTTTGACGCCGTCACCACCTACGGTATTTTATTCTTCATGTCTGACGCCGTCAGGGTGTAACTCTTGACGCCGTCACCTAGTAACTTCAGCATGGAAAATTGATACTTTGCCGTTTTCTTCACTTTTATGCTCCAAAAACGTCCAAAATGGCTTCTTTTCCAGAATTCACTCTCCAAACACCTAAAATCACAAAAGGAATGATTTAGGGCAATATTTGATCAAATAAAGTCGGATTCGGGCTTAAATGACCCCCTAAAAATGGATCATTTTTCGCCTCATCAGCTGTTCTGGGATACCCTCCACCTCAGTGGTTACTACGTTGCACTCTTTTGGTTGTACCGTTGTGTTATAGAGGGTAACAACTCCTCCTTCCACTGGGAATTTGAGCATCCCATGTGTTGTGGATGGTACAGCGCGCATGGATGATATTCCCGGTCTCCCAATGATTCCATTGTATGGTGAGGGAGACTTGATTACCATGAAATTAATCCATGTTGCTGTTGAGTGTTGTTCATCACCCACGACCACTAGCAAGCGCAGTTCCCCATAGGCCAAATCTTTTCTCCTGTGAATCCAGTCAGCGACGTTGTAGCTGGTATCAATTGAATTTGGATCTCAGGTCGTAGCCTTTTGAAACAATGATCATATAGGATGTCTGCGGATGCCCCCCATCGATGTACATGCGGTGGATATCATGTCCCCCCGTATGTATTTCAATAGTTAGCGGTTCTACTACTGCGTTGTCCGCAGATAGAGTAGGGAAGGATATATATCTCTTTTTCTGGAGAGAATTTTTGACTGACTTTTTGTTTTATCTTGCGTTGCCATGACTGTATCATGTATATGGTGTCAGCTTTGTCTTTGGAAGGTTCTTTCTTGCCCCCATTCCTTTGTTTATCCTTTCCTTCTTTGATGTTTTTTACGAGGTGGTCCATTCTGCCTTCTCTTACTAATTTTTCAATCAGTTGTCGTAGCTGGACACACTCGTTGGTTGTATGGCCTTTCTGGCCGTGATATTCGCAGTATCAATTCCCTATGCGTTTGTCCTCTGCGGTACGCATTGGCGGAGGCTTTGGGAAGTTCGCTCCTTCTGTAACAAATATTTCCCTCGGAGTTTTTGTGAGAGGGGTATACTTGTCATTATCTCGTCCACTGCGATAATTCCTGCTGCGGTTGTTATTCTGATCATTGGATTGTCTCCTAGGCTGTTCTTGTTGTCTATAATTCGAGTAGCCTTTTTTTCTGTCCGTAGCGGCTGCTTCTCCTTGTATGAAAGATCTTGTGCGCTTTGTTAGTTCATCGAAAGTTTGGGGAACTTTATCATTTAGCTTTCGAATGAGTTCTGGGTTGTTAATCCCATTCATGAACCCTGAAATTTTTAGAATTTCGGGACACGCTTTGACCTGTATGCACTCATCTTTAAAGCACTCCATAAAAGCGCTGGTTGATTCCCCTTGGCGTTGTTTTACTCTGGCTAGTTCAACAGGGTTTTTAGCGCACTTTTTTCTTTGGGTGAAGTTTAAGCGGAATGCTTTCCGTAATTCTTCAAATCCACCGATGCTCTGTCGTGGGAGTTTGCTAAACCATGTGCGCGCATTCTCTACTAACGTGGAATTAAACATATGGCACCACACAGGTTGTGGCCAATTTTCGATAGTAGCAGCCGATTCGAAAACTTTTAGGTGGTCATCCGGATCACCTGTCCCATCATATGTTTTCACATTAGTGGGCATGCGCCTCCTTTTGCTGTCGGAGTAATCGCTGATGCGTCGTGTGAACGCAACAATTTTCTGGCGACGCCATGGAAGAGACATGTCTTCATTTTCTTCTTCGCGACGTCTTCCTCTTGACTTCCAGTGTCCTGTTTCTCTATCCTCGTTGTCCGAGGAGTCGCTGGAGGAAGAGTAATTTCTTTTGCGGCGCTTGCGCCGGCTTCCTTCAGAGGAAGAGCTTGAGGGGCTTTCACTTGGGGATATTCTCCTCCCCAATCTGTCGTGAATTCTCTTGCTCCCGGACTTGGAGGACCCTTCGCTTGGTGAATGTTGAGGTCCTAATCGGTCTTGTATCCCTCGACTGCCAAGTCTGGAATGAACATTATTACGTCTCTCACTGTCTTCATATTCCTCTGAGTATTGTGAGTCAGAAGTCGTACCCAGCCTATCATGGATAGTGGTACGTTTTTTGTTATCTGCGTGCCTTCCTCGTGGATGGCGCAGTGGTGATGATTCGCGTTCAGAACCAAAATTGAGCCGGGCTTGTAGGCTCGTACTCGACCTTCTCCTTGCTTCTTCTTGCATGAGGGCCGTTAGGGTTTCGTAATTTTGGGATACAAAATTTCCCAACGTTAGGTCGGGTGTGTCCTCAGTTGCTGCAAGAATATCTGCCTCAGTATTGGGCACCCTATCTCGGTTAGGCGCGCCCGGTGGTACAGTGTTGTCCACTGTAGGTACCGTTTGGTGAGGAGTAGTGAAGAGGGTGCGCTGGAGTTCCTCAACGCTTCGAACCACTGTGGTGGCTTGGGTAGTCCTTATAGGTAGTTCTACCACTGGAAGAGGTTGGGTTGTTCCCGCCTCTTGGTGACCAGGTGTGCTGGTTGTCCCAGCAGCCTGCCTAGGGGTCGAATCTTGTTGATTCTTCCTCTGGGGGTCACGTGTTTTTTCCAACTGCGGAGTCCGCTAGCTTGAATTTTTATTCTTCGTCATTCTAGTTCCTTAGTTCTTAGTAGGGGTCCCACGGATGGCGCCACTTGTTGATACAAAAGTTGGGCGTTCCTGATTTGGGCTCTTGCTCTCGTACCAATTCGCTTCTTAATGCTTGAAACCTGCGCACTAAGAAAGTAAACAACACCGTTAGACTTATCGTGGGATTGTCTCCCACGATTAGACTCCGGCGTGAGAGTAAGTAATCGGTTTAGGGTTCTCGTAAAGAGTTTTAGGGTTTGTGAATCGTACCTTTAACGAGAATTATGTCATTCCTTATATAGGCGCAGAATCCTTGTAGGGTTCGTGCTCCTTACATTTCGCACACATGGTGCTTATCCGGGTTAAGGATATCTATTCCATAGATAGAAGATCCTTATCTATACCGTATATAGTTTGGTTGGGCTTGCGTGAGCCCAATCCCATTATTAATGCGGCCCAAGTTGTAATAGCCCACGCGTGGTGGTTATTGGCCTTAGTAATGTTTATTATTTGGGCTCGTGGCCCATATATAGACTATACGTCATCAGTTTGGTATCCCACTATAAGAATAAAACTATAACTATGAAAGTGATACATGATGTTTATTTAAGATGAGAGGCATACTATTATGGGAATGAATGATAGATTTATTCTATACTTCATATACCACAAAAGAGTAAGGAGTTGATCTATCATAGGTGAAGGGCCTACCACTATTATCAAACTCATACCCATTGTGATTCATGGCAGCATACCAAACGCACCCTTAATTGGAATAGAAGCCAAAGTGCATACACTTAGGACATGTTTGGTACTTTGGTATACGGGAATGATTATTGGAATGATAAGAACATTTGGTACATTGATATGGGAATCAAATACAAGCATAAAATCCCAATATATTGGTTTTCTGAAACCAAGCTATAGAAGTCATCTCCATATCCTTTTCCCTAAAAAACACAACATGACATAAAAGCAATTCACTCATGTGAGCCACTTCGTCACCCATAAGTAACCATTGCTATCCTCATTCAAGTGGCAATCACCATTCTAGCTTAAGTGGCGATTATATATCCCTTTCTGGTTCGTTTATCCTCGTTTCATTCGACCGATGAAGTCAATGTTACACATTTACAAGTCATTATAACAATTTTGATATCAATATGCTTACATCTTGTTAGAAATTGTGGATAGGGTGTGATAACAATACTGTATAAAGTATTTATATTGGTGCATGGGTATCACGAAATCCTTATCGAGATAATTCAAGAAAAACACTTTGTTTCTAAGCACATGAGAACAAAGCAAAACAAACAGGAATTGTGTGTATACGTATATGTGAAAGAGAAAAGATTTGTTTGTTATATAACAAACATCTTGGCAGTTAATTTGGTGGTTAAAAACAGTTAAACACCAAAAGACGGAATGGTTCACCAACTGACAAGTTGGTTGGCTTTTGGAGGTAAATGGGTAACTGCCCCAGACCCTTTTTTTTTATCTACTCCCTCCGTCCTAATTTATTCACTTTTGACTTTTGAAGTCTTTCTTTCTCAACTTTGACCTTAAATTGTGTTGTTTGTGTTATATAATACTTGATGGAAGTTATACTCAATGAAAATACATTTAAAAATCAATCGATTCATATATTTTGCATCAACTACTATACAACACAAAAAAGAATATTTGAGGTCAAAGTTGTAAAAGAAAAACTTTAAAAGTCAAAAGTGGATAAATAAATTGGGAGGGAGGGAGTAAAAAGGACCCTTTTTTGTTTCCCTAAGAAAAGACTCGGACCCTTTTAAGGTGTGTTTTACTCTAAAACACTCTTTTATACTCTAAAAGAGACTCATTTCCTGCACTTGACCCTGCGAAGGAGCGTAGCCCCTTAACCCATGTGTTTTTGTCATGGTAGAAATATATCATCTCAAACAAGTGTGCACTCCACACTTCTCTAACTCGCAACCGAGTATAATATGAATCCCATTAGTCATACTGGAAATAGAATCACACACGAGTGAAAGATGCAGTGAACGGAGTCGGAAAGCTATCATGACGGTTAGTTGATTCCAAATCAAAGAGCGTGTGAACACTCTTTAGCAAAATCTTGTATTTTAACAAATTTTCATATGATACAATTACCATAAAAGAATCCTCTTCTCTTTCTCCCAAAACGATACGCCAAACACTCAAAAAAGAATCCCAGTTTTGAGGAAATGTCATCAAGATTAACAAGGTACGTACTTAAGTGACCAATCAGAATACCCATTCCTCATCTCAAAAATATTCAACTGATCGGAATCAGGACAATCCTTACAAACAAGAAGTAAACAACCACGAGATTCAAAGAACTTATGATCACAAAACAACTCTCCATCCAACATTACAGGGAGTTGTATGGTTGATAAAATTGGATGGTCTACAAGGATATCCAGCTTGACATGAAAATATATCTCAAAATTTAGCCAATGAATGGCACCATTCGAATATATCCCTTCTTCAAAACCATTAAACATGCCTAAGGGAAATCGATTATCACAAACACTCCAACTCCCTATTTTCGAAGAGTAAGTCTCTATTTGAATGTAAAAACCACCATCACCATCAACATCATCATAATCATCAAAATCATCATCAGTTTTAAGTCCAGTATTTACAACTTTTTAGTGGGGTGATTTTGTAGGATCAAAGACCAATTTAATACCACCATCAATAATAGATGTAGGGGGTTGCGGAAGCATCTTATACAAATTAATGCAAGGATTGTAAACATAAAACTTATCAGGACTGATATAACAAAGAAGCAAACCATTGCACGAATGACAAATCTCATTCAAACTAAAGACAGTTGATATTTTGGAAGGAATTAGGATATCAAATGAAATGAAATCATATTCAAACATATTTCTCTTGGTTTTGTATATAGGCCCCCATACATAGAGACCAGAAGGAGGATCGCTGTTAGGCTTTTTGGTAAGTCGTAGAGTGAAAGTAGGGCATGTAATGACAGATAACCATTGTTTGGATATGGATTTATAGAGAAAAAGTGAGATAGCGGGTAATAGTAATAGTATTTCGGTTAAAAGATCGTCATTGGACATGACTGTATTTGCAGATGATATGAGTACATTGTCTCTCGTATCTTTCATGAGCCTTTTGGAACCTCTGCCTTCTCCACTGATATCTACTTCTGATGGTGCAGGAAGTTTAGATGAACCTCCGGCAACCATTTTTATGGGAAAGTAAGCACTTATCCCCCGAAGAGGTCGCACGTTCTTCTGTTAAGAGCTTTAGATATAGTATCTGTTTGAATGAGAACAAAGTGATTAGAATAAGATAGGATACCCTGAATAATATTTTGTTTTTGTGCTGAATAAAATGTCTTAAATATTAAAAAGTACCAATATACCTTTATCTTTAAAATTATATACCTTAGTTTATTACTACATACTTATTTATCATATAACCATTTTTTGCTAAGAATCGGTTACGTAAAACCTCTAAGAGGTATTTGTCTACGCTTATGTTTAAGGTTTTACAAGTAGCTTATAGCTTAGGAAGCTGATAAGCTCATGCTGAGTGTTTAAACTAGCTTACTAAAGTAAATTCATAAGCTCAAGTTTTTGTGTTAGTTAGTGATGGTAAAATGGCTAAGAGTATAATTGTCTTTTATTCGCTTATATTTCATAAGCTCAATTTTCCAGCTTGTTTTTTTGGGGTACGAGGGAATTCCTATACGAGCCACCTTTGGTTACACGGAAGCTAAACTCGGAACTCCACAAACTACCACAATTGTGGATTATTATGGGTGCGGCGGGTGGCCTGATTCACCTGAAAACAGTCTACTTATTTGATCAACCACTTGTGAATGGTTGATGATACAAGTCAAACTAGAAAGAGGCAAATGCAATAATCCAAGGTAGTACAGTTATATCCCCGGGTCGTTAATTTCCCAACGAGGTGTGATATCCTGTGATTGAACGAATGTGTTTGGTATAGTTTGGATGATCAGGAATAGGGTTATGAATGATTTGTCACAATACTAAAAGTATAAATAACTCAAATGAGTTATATCAACTAATAAGTACGATCAAAAACCCTAGAAACGTAAAACGTATTAAAAACGTACGTTTAAATTAAATTAAACGTAAACGTACAAAAATAAAAGTAAAAAGTGATCAATATAAACCCTACAAATGTGAAATTTATATTTTTGAGATCCTAAGAATAAAAGAAAATTTATTAGAAAAAGAAAATTATTTTTTAAACTTATATATTATTTATTATTAATTATTTAATTAAAAACTATTTAACTATTTAATTAAACCTAATTTAAATCAAACTAAAAATTATAAATACTACAACTTAAACTACAAACTTACAAAAATAAATTCTAAACTTAAAAATGAACTTGAAGAAAGTATAAAAAATGAAAATAAATCTTTTTGTCTTTTTATGGATTTCTTATTAATTAAAAACTATTTATCTTAATTAAACTAATTAAACTATTTTAAATTACAAATAATACTAAATTAACTTAGAAAATTATGAAAAAATTCCTAATACTATTTTATAACTTATAAAAGCTAGAAAAATTATAAAAACTATGTGGTATTTAATAAAATATAATTATGCTATTTAGTTATTTAATATTAATTATTAATTAATGAAACTAGTATTAATTCTAAATATTACTAGATGACAAAAGAAAAATCTAGAAAAATTTATAAAAGTACTTTAATATAAAAGAGATTTAATAAAAATATAAAAATACAGAAGTGCTTATAAATAAGCTACAAAGAAAATTAAATAGATAGTTTCTATTAAATAGAAGCTATCACTATAAGTAAATTTGGCTTTTTCTGGTTTTTCTTCTATAAAACTATTAAAATACTTAAAATAAGAAACTATTACAAAAACAACTAACTTGGAAACTCAAAATAAGTACTGTAAGTGCTTATTACCCCAGACAGTTGACCAAGTTTGACTTTTTAAGGAAATAAGCTCAAATGAGCTTATGTGGGGTCCACTAGGGTAGATTCTGGTTCCTCTGAGTTATTTGAATAATATTAAACAAGATTCAACCAAATAAGTAGCTTGAATAAGCCGCAAAACACAAATAAGCACTTTGCTTATTGGATTCTGAGACAGAAAATGGGACAACTTTGTGAGGTAAAACCAAGTGGGGTCCACTATGATCTAGGCCAAACAAAGGGTCAAGTATTCAAGCCTGGTAGGAGGGGGGTTGGGAGAATCAAAATTGGAAGTGTGGGACCCACTGATGAGCTCAGAAAGAGCTTATGAAGTGAGGGGTCCAATCTAATTCACTCAGTTAATCTGAGTGAGTGAAACAAGCTTGAAAGCTTGGTAAAAGCTTTAAAACAAGCTTAAGAAAGAAAACAAAATATTTGTACTGTGTATATATAGTATATTATCAGATATGAACAAGTGTGTTCACTGGATTTGGCTAATAAGCTTGTAATAAGCTTATAAGCACTTCCAATAAAACTGAGATCCAAACACCCTAGACAGGCAACCAAGGTGGTCAAATTGAGCTTATGAAATAAGCTCAAAAGAACTTATTGAATGCTGAACTATTGAGTTGGGCAGGTAAGGATTCCAAAATGCCAAAGCTTGACCAATGGGGACCACTGGGTGGCTTTTGCAGGGCTTATGAAGTTGGGTGGGTTGACTGAGTCACTCAGTGAACTGAGTGAATGGACAAGCTTAAGCTGAGATGCAGCCCTAGTGAAAGGGCTGGTGAGTGAAAGTTTAAGCTTGAAATGTGAAAATGGGTTGCTTAGCTTCTAAAAGAGCCAAAGATCACAAGCCAAAGCTCAGTGATAAGCTTATGATGGGCTTGTGAAGTTGCTTGTTTACACTGAGTTATCAGTGTTTAGGTTTATTTGATAGCACAAGTTAAGCAAGAATAAGCAGTTCAGATAAGCAATTAAAAGCAAATAAGCACTTAGTTCAGATAACTAGCCACATGGGCATCATAAACAACCAAAATACTCAGACCAACACTCACTACACAAGCTTGTGCAAGCTTATGAAAGTAGGTGTCAAAACTGTGCACAGGGGAGGTATATGAAGAATCACCAAAAGTTAAGCACAAATTAAGCTCTATAATCAGCTAGATAAAAATTAATAAAAATAGTAACAAGGAGATCAACAACAAGACTTTATAATCCTACAAGCTCAAGTCCTAATATCAATTAACAAGTTCACAATGAAATTCCAAAGTTTATTCAAAAAAAACATGTAAGCAGCAAATTGACTTTTTATATTAACACTAAGTTTGACTAAAGTGAGCTTTGATCCTAATTTACTGATTACTTAAGTTAAGTTAAGCTATAATAAGTTGAAATTAAGCTAGGTTATCTAATTCTAAGCTAATATGTGGAATATGAGACTTATTACACTAACAGTTAACAGATAGGGTAGAATTACAATCTATTTTGACTTTTTAACTAATAAGACCTACTTATTATGACAGAACTGAGCTAGTGTGATCTAAATAAACATGCAGTAACAAGAATTAAGCACAATAACATGCATATACCTAGTGAAATAGCTTGATCCAAACACACCTTAGCAAGGGTATTCTTTTGATTAGTGTTGTATAACACTGATTTAAACCATGAAATTGAATTCTAAAACTTGATTATGATGATATGAGATCAGATAAACACAATTACACAGTAATTAACAACTATAAACTATGAATCACTACTAAGCTAATTTGACTGTCTAACTTTTAACAACTAGCAAATGAGAATTCCAATTAACAACCTACCAATTTTATACTAGATTAACACTATCTAACACCAAATAAGCATGAAACAAGAAAAATTATAGTAAAACAAGAACAAGTAAAGGTTATACCAAAAATCAAGAAATATGCTTACAACTTGAGTTTAGGCCACAACTGAGAATCAAGAACTGAGAACCAATCCTATATGTTTACCATTAAGCTCTAATACCAAAGCAATCCAGAATAAACTTTGCTCCAAGCTTCTTCACAGATTCTTTCTAAATTATTTCCTAATTATTTGTTTCTTTTTGATTTTCTCCTTTTTTTATTGATTATTGTTGATTAAATAGATCCAAAAGCTTGCTATGACTTACTGAGAGCCAAGTAGTGTGATTGAGATCTCTAATTAACAAACATCAAACAGAATTTAAAAGACTTGAAATGTAAATGGAACAAAGTTGAAATTCTTGAAAACTGAAAGATAGATTGATACAAGTAACCAAAGCTGTTGAATACACTTTAGCAAAGTTATACAACACTTTTGAAACAGAATTTGAACAATTTCACTAGGTGAAAACTAGATTAATTAAGCTACTTGATCATAAACTAGATTACAAATTATGATATTCTCTTCTTCTTCTTTCTTCTGTATTTATCACCAAATATCATCCCACTAGCCCAAATATCTTTTCCCACTTCATCTTGGCCCTTGAAAGTCTGCAATTGATCCAAACCGTTTAAATCCAAAATTGGCGCCAAAATACTCCACGTGTAATTGAGCAGTTACAGAGCAATTAAAGAAGTTTGGGAGTGTTAGGAAGTGTAAGGGACAAGTATTATGAAGATTGGACCAAGTTGGGGTGGTTTTGCTCAATACTGTGGGTAGTAGTGGTATTGGGGTGAAAATGGGGTGTGAAGGCATTAATTGTGGGGGGTGGTAGTGGCAGAGGTGGTGGAGAGTGGGTAGGAATATAGGGTGAGCTGGACGGGGGAAGGTGGAGGTGCAAGTGGTGGTGTTACAGGTGGGGGTGTGAGGTGGAAGACGAAGAGGAAAACGGGGTACGTTTGGTTTGTCTGTTTTATTTATTAACAAAGGGGGTGGGGTGGGGTGGGCTGTTATATAAGTTTGGGCCTAGGGAGTGGGCTGGGTGTGTTTTTGGATTGGATTGGTATGGATTTGGATTTGGTTTATTTAATAAAAATAGAAAGGGTCCGGTTTGGTTTGTATAATAAATAAGCCCAAGGATCATTTATGTAATTTCTGGATTTCTGAGGGACCTATGCTGCCAAGTTTCCAAATTGTAACCAAGGGACTAAACCTGCAATGTTAGATAATACATGGACCATTTTTGCACATTTTTCCATTTTCACAAATCCGAGGACCATTTATGCCAATTTAGAAACTCCAGGGACCAAACTTGTAATTTCTCAAAACTTTTCTCATAAGGACCAATTATGTCAAACATGAATAGTACAAGGTTTATTTTGATTAATTTTCCATTTTAAATAACCCAGGGACTAAATTTGACACTTTTCAAAGTTAAGGGACCAAAGTTGTAATTTTGTGATTTTAAACTTCAAAGGACTTTTTCTAACAACTTATGAATCCCAAGGACCTTTTATGACATTTGTACAAGTTTTGATTGACCAAGGACTAGTTTTGCAAATTATTCAAAGTTCAGGGACTGAAACTGTAAATTATTAATATTTTGTATGTTTTTCATCAGTTTTCATCCCTTTTGCACTTTAACACCTAAAAACACAATTTGGAGATATTTCCAGTATTTTGAAGCATATTTGAGTGTTTTTAAATGTTTCAGTAGTCTAAATGGTATAAAATGATGAGTATTTAGACACTCATCAATCCCCCACACTAAACTATTGCTAGTCCCTAGCAATATTTATGAAGATTTAATGGATTTCAAAGACTCTTTACCAAAAGCCATCACTTCTGGAGTAGCCAGATGTAAGAACTGTGGCACATCTGATAACCGTGTGATTTTGAGCAAATCACCAGCTGTCAACGGATTTGATTAGTCTTTACCAAAAGCCGTTTGCTTCTGGACTAGCCAACTCTTGATGGAATAGTCAACATCTTGGTGAGCTGATTACCAATTATGGTTTTTCTACTGCCTTTACCACAAGCCATAATCTTGCGGGCTAGCCAACTCATTATCTTTTGAGGATGATGGGGAGTTGAGGTACCATACAATTTTTGGCAAATTGCAAGCCATAAACGGGTTTGAGTTATCTTTACCAAGAACCGTTTGCTCCTGGATTAGCCAATCCTTATGTGGGCTAGACATGGCGGACTAATAACCATTTATTGCGTTCTAAGTGAGAAAAAAATTTTAAAATTTTTGGCTAAATTGGGGGTTCCTGATGGAACATGTGTTTGAATTCGTGAGAATCCCCCCCCCCCCCCCCAACACTTAGAACTGAATATTGCCCTCAATATTCAAAGTACCGGGTGTTAAACCGAACTTAGAACGTAAAAGGAAAATATTACTTAGCCATTATTTAAGATGTATATACATACATATATTTTTTTTAGATAAACTTCTTAAATAGAAGCTATCACTATATGTACATTTTTTTTTTTTTTTTTTTTTTTTGAAACTTATTTACATATATACAACATGTGGGGCATCTCCCCCACACTAGGGTGTTACACACGGGTGAAAACCCATGTTTTTGCTAATGTTTTTGATTCCCGAGTCACTAGCTTGACTCGACCCCGTATTTGATTTCTTTCCTCCCAAACTGTCAGGTTTGGCACGCAAGTTAACCGCTTGTGAACGGTTAACTGTGATAAAGAGTTCCTGAACAGGCCGGGAGAAAAAGCAATTTAAAAATCTATGGGGAAGTAAGTGGAAGAAACCATCTCCATCGGACTTTCATACAGAATATTTGAATACACATTGAAGTACATGAAAGTTCCACACCAAGAGAGATATATCTGGCATTTAAACCAATGTTATATGGAAAATGCCAGGGTCAAAGGTAACATCCTCACTCTTGAATGAGTGAAAGGAAGGAGAAATCACCGGGTAGGTGAAGGGTAGTAGGGAGATCAGAACAGCAGTAATCACAAGAACTTCCTCCTCAAGAATTTGAAATTTAAGTGAAAGAGGCAAGGTCTTATGCTTGATCTCAGGAATTTTATCAGTTTTTTCAACTGAGTTGAATTCCTCCTTATGAAGTGGTTTGGGAGGGAGGGTGGGATAATAATTTTCAACTGAGTTATAATTTTCTGGGTACAACAATTGTTCAAGAAGATCATTAATATCTCCCTCCTAATCAATCTCAGCATCATCTATTCTAGGAATAAATGAATCCAAATTGATATAATCACCCATCTGATCCATAATAGAATCACTTTCCTCCACCAGAGTGAGGAAAGATGAAGAGTCAGCTAAGATATCACTCTCAGTGTCATCTTCATCCTATATAGGATCATTATGGAGTTCTTTTAGTGGAGGAGGGTAAATTGGATCATTACTTAGCAATTCCTCAAGGAGAAGAATATCTCCCTCCTGATCACTCTCAGCATCATCTTCATCCCAAATAGGACCACTTTCCTCAACCAGAGTGAAGGAAGTGGAAGAGTCGGGAATGATGGAATGAGAAGATGGAGTGGGATCAACACTCACCAAATCATGATCATAACCAAGATTTTCTTGAGAGTACTCCTGTAAGGCAACATCAATGACATCGATTCGGTTAACCGATGCAGAGTTATAGTTTGAGGAGTACCTCGAAGTTTGATCATGGTTAAAGGTAATAGCCTCATGACCCATACGCAATGTGATCTTACGCTCAAATACATTTATAAGAGCGTGGCCCGTTCTTAGGAATCCTCGTCCAAGAATGAGAGGAACCCTAGGATCAGCATTGAATTCAACAACCACAAAGTCAGCTGGAAAATGGAATTTCCCTACTTTCACAAATACGTCCTCGGCAATACCGAGGGGCATAGATACGGAACGATCTGCAAGCTCAAGAGTCATGCAGGTAGGGGTAAGTTTAGGAAGAGAAAGTTTCTTCCATACTGAATTAGGCATCAGGTTGATGCTGGCGCCCAGATCGGCCAAGGCGTTGCATGCAACCATTCCTGGGAATTCACAAGGTAAGATAAATTTCCCAGGATCTCCAAGCTTCTCGGGAAGCTTCTTTAAGATAACTGCAGAGCAGTTCTCATTTAGAGAAGTTTTTGCCAATTCAACCAGTTTTTCCTTGTCGTTTAACAACTGTTTGATTATTGATGCAAACTTGGGCATCAAGATGACAGCATCCGCAAGACTTATGTCAAATTGCAAATCTTTAAAAATTTGCAAGAGTTTGTCCGTTTGGTAATTAGACCTGTCGCGGTGCTCTTGCTCATTCAAGCGTGAAGGGTAAGGAAGGGTAGGCTTATAAGGTTTGGATTTAGGGACAGTAGGCTCAGGAGTTTCATCAGTCTCAAAGACAACTCCTGATTTGATTTTCTTTCGAGGGACAACTTGCGGTTGGACGTGTGCGGTACTTCGTGGGCTTGGAGTTTGCACCTGGTCCTTGTCAACCTCGTTCTCTTTTTCCACATCGTACAACGGTGGTGGAATAGGAGTAGAGGGTCCCTCATAAGCAGCACCACTACGAGTGGTGATAGCTTTGATGATGTTGGAATCCTCCTCATCATCACTATCGTCTAATACACTCCTACGGGAAGAATTAAGCATATGAGAATAAGTCATAGCTGCTCTTTGGTCATAAAGATTGCTTGACAAACTTTTAACCGTGAATCGTGAAAGAGTAGGATCTATTCTTGACGATGTAGGAGTGACAGGGGGTGTAGATTTTGGGACAACCGTGGCTTGGACGTAATGAGCACTTCCATTATTAGAAGGAAGTACCGGGTCCTTTGTCACCATGGTTGATCCATCTTTGTCACTATGAATAGTGACAGCTTTGAGTTCACCCCTGGGATTCGCAACAGTATTACTTGGGAGACTTCCCGAGGTGGAAGGTGGAACGAGTTGTTTCACCAAATCAGATATCATACTCTTAAGATCGTTCTTCAGCTCATGATTGTTCTTTGCAATTGAAGAATCAAATTCATTCTTCAAATTGGAGATTTGGTTTTGAACCACTCTCATTTTAGCATCAGTAGCCTTGATGTGGCTAGCTAGTTCAGCAGATTGAGATTCTTGGAACGAAACCATTTGATTATTAGGAGCTGAATACCCTTGATTAGAATTTGAATTCCCTTTATAGGGAGGGTATTGAACAGGAACAATTTGATTTTTCTGAGCACGATATTGATTTTGGTTATTATGCCCTCTTGGCTGATTAGGATTAGACCTATTTGAATTGTTGGGTTGATATGATCCTGATGGTCCCTCTTGGTTATTAGCACGGTAATTTGTTTCAGCTTGAGGATGGTATTGGTTACCTCCTTGATTGAAATTACCGGCTAGAGCATCGACTTCAAATGCATTGCCATCGGTGGCAGTACAGTTGTAGTATGCATGAGGACCACCACAAGTGACACATGGTTCAATCTTTTTGACTTCAGCACGTGTAGATGACTCTTTCTTTTGGTTAAGAGTCAAATTTTTAAGAGCATCCATGAGTTGAGCAAACTGAGTATTGTCAACAGTTTGAGTCATGGGAGATGAAGTAGAAGGTGAATCACTTGCTTTGGGAGCAACTGGTTTGTTTCTTGAGGCACGGACCTCAGCTTTGTTCTCTATAATGGCTAAAGCATCCTTTGTTGTTCGATTCAAAAAATTACCTCCCGCGGAGGAATTAAGAGAATCTTGATCAGCTTGTCTTATGCCATTATAGAAAGTATCTAGATATATCAACTCAGAAAATCCATGATGAGGACAGTTGCGTAGCATTTCCTTAAAACGATCCCATGATTCACTGAATGTTTCATCAAAATGTTGTGTGAATTTCATGATTTCATTCCGGAGATTCGTGGTTTTTGAAGGAGGATAGAATTTATGCACAAACTTCTGTACTAAATCTTCCCACGTTTCAATCGACTTAGGGGGTTGTTTGTCAAGCCAGATCCTGGCAGGCCCATCGAGGGAAAACGGGAAAAGAAGAAGTTTTATTGCATCCTCAGGGACGTTTTTACATTTCAAGGTGGATGTGATTTTATTGAACCACCGAATGTGATAGTGAGGATCGTCCCTATCAAAACCATAGAATTGACGCGCTGTCACTAGGTTTATTAACCCAGTTTTAAGCTCAAAGTTCTCAGCTACGATGGCTGGAACAACAATGGCATCTCCGTACCCATCGGTGGGTGCCTGGAGAAGCTCATTCATCGTTTGTTCTTCTGTCATTTTGACAGGAATTTTTGGATCAGTACGTATCTCGGGTACGACTGAGGGAGCAGAACGTCTACGACTTCTTCGAGGTACGGCTACAAGCTCACGAAGAGGACTTGATGACCTTGAAGAACGAGTGCGCATGCACTAAGACGCGTCTAAGGATCCTTGAAGAAAAGGAAACTCAGGAGGGGTGCGAAGAGTATTTTTGTGATTATTTATCTTTTATATATATATAGAAAGAAAAAGAAAATATTTTTGTATTTTATATTGTTTATGGAAGATTAAAATATGATATTATATATAATATAAATACAAGGGATAGATAATCAATCAAACTGATACGTTCAACGCAGCACAACCTCCCCGGCAGCGGCGCCAAAAATTGATTCACCTGAAAACAGTCTACTTATTTGATCAACCACTTGTGAATGGTTGATGATACAAGTCAAACTAGAAAGAGGCAAATGCAATAATCCAAGGTAGTACAGTTATATCCCCGGGTCGTTAATTTCCCAACGAGGTGTGATATCCTGTGATTGAACGAATGTGTTTGGTATAGTTTGGATGATCAGGAATAGGGTTATGAATGATTTGTCACAATACTAAAAGTATAAATAACTCAAATGAGTTATATCAACTAATAAGTACGATCAAAAACCCTAGAAACGTAAAACGTATTAAAAACGTACGTTTAAATTAAATTAAACGTAAACGTACAAAAATAAAAGTAAAAAGTGATCAATATAAACCCTACAAATGTGAAATTTATATTTTTGAGATCCTAAGAATAAAAGAAAATTTATTAGAAAAAGAAAATTATTTTTTAAACTTATATATTATTTATTATTAATTATTTAATTAAAAACTATTTAACTATTTAATTAAACCTAATTTAAATCAAACTAAAAATTATAAATACTACAACTTAAACTACAAACTTACAAAAATAAATTCTAAACTTAAAAATGAACTTGAAGAAAGTATAAAAAATGAAAATAAATCTTTTTGTCTTTTTATGGATTTCTTATTAATTAAAAACTATTTATCTTAATTAAACTAATTAAACTATTTTAAATTACAAATAATACTAAATTAACTTAGAAAATTATGAAAAAATTCCTAATACTATTTTATAACTTATAAAAGCTAGAAAAATTATAAAAACTATGTGGTATTTAATAAAATATAATTATGCTATTTAGTTATTTAATATTAATTATTAATTAATTAAACTAGTATTAATTCTAAATATTACTAGATGACAAAAGAAAAATCTGGAAAAATTTATAAAAGTACTTTAATATAAAAGAGATTTAATAAAAATATAAAAATACAGAAGTGCTTATAAATAAGCTACAAAGAAAATTAAATAGATAGTTTCTATTAAATAGAAGTTATCACTATAAGTAAATTTGGCTTTTTCTGGTTTTTCTTTTATAAAACTATTAAAATACTTAAAATAAGAAACTATTACAAAAACAACTAACTTGGAAACTCAAAATAAGTACTGTAAGTGCTTATTACCCCAAACAGTTGACCAAGTTTGACTTTTTAAGGAAATAAGCTCAAATTAGCTTATGTGGGGTCCACTAGGGTAGATTCTGGTTCCTTTGAGTTATTTGAATAATATTAAACAAGATTCAACCAAATAAGTAGCTTGAATAAGCCACAAAACACAAATAAGCACTTTGCTTATTGGATTCTGAGACAGAAAATGGGACAACTTTGTGAGGTAAAACCAAGTGGGGTCCACTATGATCTAGGCCAAACAAAGGGTCAAGTATTCAAGCCTGGTAGGAGGGGGGTTGGGAGAATCAAAATTGGAAGTGTGGGACCCACTGATGAGCTCAGAAAGAGCTTATGAAGTGAGGGGTCCAATCTGATTCACTCAGTTAATCTGAGTGAGTGAAACAAGCTTGAAAGCTTGGTAAAAGCTTTAAAACAAGCTTAAGAAAGAAAACAAAATATTAGTACTGTGTATATATAGTATATTATCAGATATGAACAAGTGTGTTCACTGGATTTGGCTAATAAGCTTGTAATAAGCTTATAAGCACTTCCAATAAAACTGAGATCCAAACACCCTAGACAGGCAACCAAGGTGGTCAAATTGAGCTTATGAAATAAGCTCAAAAGAACTTATTGAATGCTGAACTATTGAGTTGGGCAGGTAAGGATTCCAAAATGCCAAAGCTTGACCAATGGGGACCACTGGGTGGCTTTTGCAGGGCTTATGAAGTTGGGTGGGTTGACTGAGTCACTCAGTGAACTGAGTGAATGGACAAGCTTAAGCTGAGATGCAGCCCTAGTGAAAGGGCTGGTGAGTGAAAGTTTAAGCTTGAAATGTGAAAATGGGTTGCTTAGCTTCTAAAAGAGCCAAAGATCACAAGCCAAAGCTCAGTGATAAGCTTATGATGGGCTTGTGAAGTTGCTTGTTTACACTGAGTTATCAGTGTTTAGGTTTATTTGATAGCACAAGTTAAGCAAGAATAAGCAGTTCAGATAAGCAATTAAAAGCAAATAAGCACTTAGTTCAGATAACTAGCCACATGGGCATCATAAACAACCAAAATACTCAGACCAACACTCACTACACAAGCTTGTGCAAGCTTATGAAAGTAGGTGTCAAAACTGTGCACAGGGGAGGTATATGAAGAATCACCAAAAGTTAAGCACAAATTAAGCTCTATAATCAGCTAGATAAAAATTAATAAAAATAGTAACAAGGAGATCAACAACAAGACTTTATAATCCTACAAGCTCAAGTCCTAATATCAATTAACAAGTTCACAATGAAATTCCAAAGTTTATTCAAAAAAAACATGTAAGCAGCAAATTGACTTTTTATATTAACACTAAGTTTGACTAAAGTGAGCTTTGATCCTAATTTACTGATTACTTAAGTTAAGTTAAGCTATAATAAGTTGAAATTAAGCTAGGTTATCTAATTCTAAGCTAATATGTGGAATATGAGACTTATTACACTAACAGTTAACAGATAGGGTAGAATTACAATCTATTTTGACTTTTTAACTAATAAGACCTACTTATTATGACAGAACTGAGCTAGTGTGATCTAAATAAACATGCAGTAACAAGAATTAAGCACAATAACATGCATATACCTAGTGAAACAGCTTGATCCAAACACACCTTAGCAAGGGTATTCTTTTGATTAGTGTTGTATAACACTGATTTAAACCATGAAATTGAATTCTAAAACTTGATTATGATGATATGAGATCAGATAAACACAATTACACAGTAATTAACAACTATAAACTATGAATCACTACTAAGCTAATTTGACTGTCTAACTTTTAACAACTAGCAAATGAGAATTCCAATTAACAACCTACCAATTTTATACTAGATTAACACTATCTAACACCAAATAAGCATGAAACAAGAAAAATTATAGTAAAACAAGAACAAGTAAAGGTTATACCAAAAATCAAGAAATATGCTTACAACTTGAGTTTAGGCCACAACTGAGAATCAAAAACTGAGAACCAATCCTATATGCTTACCATTAAGCTCTAATACCAAAGCAATCCAGAATAAACTTTGCTCCAAGCTTCTTCACAGATTCTTTCTAAATTATTTCCTAATTATTTGTTTCTTTTTGATTTTCTCCTTTTTTATTGATTATTGTTGATTAAATAGATCCAAAAGCTTGCTATGACTTACTGAGAGCCAAGTAGTGTGATTGAGATCTCTAATTAACAAACATCAAACAGAATTTAAAAGACTTGAAATGTAAATGGAACAAAGTTGAAATTCTTGAAAACTGAAAGATAGATTGATACAAGTAACCAAAGCTGTTGAATACACTTTAGCAAAGTTATACAACACTTTTGAAACAGAATTTGAACAATTTCACTAGGTGAAAACTAGATTAATTAAGCTACTTGATCATAAACTAGATTACAAATTATGATATTCTCTTCTTCTTCTTTCTTCTGTATTTATCACCAAATATCATCCCACTAGCCCAAATATCTTTTCCCACTTCATCTTGGCCCTTGAAAGTCTGCAATTGATCCAAACCGTTTAAATCCAAAATTGGCGCCAAAATACTCCACGTGTAATTGAGCAGTTACAGAGCAATTAAAGAAGTTTGGGAGTGTTAGGAAGTGTAAGGGACAAGTATTATGAAGATTGGACCATGTTGGGGTGGTTTTGCTCAATACTGTGGGTAGTAGTGGTATTGGGGTGAAAATGGGGTGTGAAGGCATTAATTGTGGGGGGTGGTAGTGGCAGAGGTGGTGGAGAGTGGGTAGGAATATAGGGTGAGCTGGAAGGGGGAAGGTGGAGGTGCAAGTGGTGGTGTTACAGGTGGGGGTGTGAGGTGGAAGACGAAGAGGAAAACGGGGTACGTTTGGTTTGTCTGTTTTATTTATTAACAAAGGGGGTGGGGTGGGGTGGGCTGGTATATAAGTTTGGGCCTAGGGAGTGGGTTGGGTGTGTTTTTGGATTGGATTGGTATGGATTTGGATTTGGTTTATTTAATAAAAATAGAAAGGGTCCGGTTTGGTTTGTATAATAAATAAGCCCAAGGATCATTTATGTAATTTCTGGATTTCTGAGGGACCTATGCTGCCAAGTTTCCAAATTGTAACTAAGGGACTAAACCTGCAATGTTAGATAATACATGGACCATTTTTGCACATTTTTCCATTTTCACAAATCCGAGGACCATTTATGCCAATTTAGAAACTCCAGGGACCAAACTTGTAATTTCTCAAAACTTTTCTCATAAGGACCAATTATGTCAAACATGAATAGTACAAGGTTTATTTTGATTAATTTTCCATTTTAAATAACCCAGGGACTAAATTTGACACTTTTCAAAGTTAAGGGACCAAAGTTGTAATTTTGTGATTTTAAACTTCAAAGGACTTTTTCTAACAACTTATGAATCCCAAGGACCTTTTATGACATTTGTACAAGTTTTGATTGACCAGGGACTAGTTTTGCCAATTATTCAAAGTTTAGGGACTGAAACTGTAAATTATTAATATTTTGTATGTTTTTCATCAGTTTTCATCCCTTTTGCACTTTAACACCTAAAACCACAATTTGGAGATATTTCCAGTATTTTGAAGCATATTTGAGTGTTTTTAAATGTTTCAGTAGTCTAAATGGTATAAAATGATGAGTATTTAGACACTCATCATGGCCCCTCAAGGAGTTTGCAACTGGCATGATTTGAACTCCTCTAACTGGGACTCTGAAGCCGTTACCACTAGGCTCTTAATCACTTATGAGCTTATTCTGAGTTTTTTCTAACTTAAATATAAAATAAGGGAGTGTTTATCTAAAAGCTTATATTTTTGTAAGGAGCTCATGAGCTCATTCTTAGTGTTTGAGTTAGCTTATTAGACTTAATGAGGCAAAATGACAAAAAAGTACATAAACATCTTTAAAAAATTGTAATTGTTATACGCAAACGGATGATGTTTTCCGTGTCTATAGGTTACCCGGTGGAAGGCAAGATGTGTACGCGACCTAATCCTCGTGACCGTTTCTACCTGGCCACCCCCAAATGTGTACCTAGTGAGTTTTGAACCCTAAACCTTATTAATGGTGTCTAACATTGGTTGTTTATAAAAAAAAAATAATAATAAAATAAAATAAAATTTTAAAAAAAAAAAAAAAAAAAAAAAAAAAAAAAAAAAAAAAAACACTAAGCTTAAACAAACACCCAAATATATAAGCCACATGGCTTATTTAAAACTTCTCATAATAAGCTCTTCTATGCAAACAACTTATATATTTTGGCTAGTAGTATTAAATTAAAAAGGTAAAAACAAACACCCCCTTAATATGATCCTACCGGTATAATATTAGCCTCTGAAACTGATAATCCCTTTTTGCTCTTTCAGAAACACATTTCTTCAAACCATAATATAATCTTACCGGTTAATAAGATGTAGAGTTGGAAGAAGAAAAAGAAGGGCTTGTTATGTGAGATAATATAAATTGGTGGGTTAACCTGGCCCAAAAAGTTATTTGGGTTTTTGGAATTCCAGTTATTTGATTACACTAACAGCAACGAGATTTTATAGCGCCAGATAGTTGGTGATATTTTTTTTACACAATACACTTATATAACCAAAATATAATTATAACTATATGTCGCGTTAAAATCTCATTATTATACACATGTACTCATATAGTATTAAACTATTAATAAACCATGTTTCAGTTTCATGTATTCTCAAGTCAACTTTTACATTAACGTATTCTCAAGTCAACTTTTATATTTTTGTATGTTTCATTAAATCGTGTGTTTATTTTAATAAATTTTAAGTTTTCAAGAATTTCAAATTTTCAAGAAATGAGATACACCCATTATATGTAGTATAAAATAGATATAGATATAAGTTTGATAAGTATAAAGATAAGAATGATTGTTTGATAAGTATAAAGATAAGAATGATTGTGATTGCTTCAAAAGTATTGATGGTAATAAAAAAAGTTTGGATTTGGTTATTTGAATATTATTTCAATTAAATAGTAGAAATAGAAAGGATACTATTATATTAACTATTGCTCCAGATTTTAAAATATATTTTTTATCATGTATTTAATGAAATTATAAATTTGTATTTATATAGGGCACTCCCTAAGCATTTAACTTAGAACATTTATATATTGTTGACATGAGGAAGTTGAAATAAATCACCTCATATCTATAGAGGTAAAAATGCGTTCTTGAACCCTTAATGTACTTTTACAATTTTAGCATAATTGGCATTGGTGTGGTCTGCAAGCATGAACTGTTACAAAACAAAATTTTATCACAATATTTGAAATTTAAATAGTGATGACACCAACTCGTATAGTAGAACTAATTTTGGTGTATATTGGATTAGTGGCGTATTGGAGCACCTCGAAAAATATTTCTTCTTCAACATCACCTAAAACGGTTCATCCTGTGGCTTACAACTTCAGAAAGTCAATCAAAATGTTTTATAGGAATATATTAATTAATGAAGACATGACCAAAAGCATGCGTTAGCAAATCAACAAAAATCATGTTAAAAAAAAGAGATACACATTAATCATATTATGACATACGAATTGCGTGTTTTAAAATTTTGCTAATATCGATGTGTATCAGAAGTCATATATGTCTTGAAACGATTTCTCTCTCTCTTCTTTTTCTCCTACCTCTCTCTAAATTTCTTCCAACCAAACTCCACCATCTCTAAATAATTTCGGCGGTCGGTTTCGGCCGGTCGTCCAGACCTCTTTGTGTTTTCCTTTTCTTTCAATAATAATCCTTACCAACAGATCTGTCATCTCCCATCTGTCGCTGCTCGCTGCCGCCACTGCTGTTCTGCTCAGATCAGTTGCCTCCCGGACTCCTCTGCTCAGATCTGTTGCGGTCCATCATCGATGGCTTGATGCTGCCTTGGGTTTTGACTTTAAATCTGTTAGGTTTAGGTCTGACTCCTTTAAGGATGCTTAGTTTTATCTTCTTTGTATGTTTTATGTACTTTATGTATTTTTGTCAAGCTACACCTTCATATGGTTGTGGCTACCAAAAGCTCACTATGGTGATTCCCCCCACCCTTGTATGGTGTTGTTGTAGTCTGTCACAACTATTATGGTATATGTCTTGTTTTGGCTTAACTTGTTATGTTCGATGTAACTTGTTGTATTCAAATTTCCTCCATTTGTGAGGCGTGAAATGAAATCTTTGTTAAAAAAAATAAAAAAATTGCTAATATCTTTGTAAGAAATTAATTATAAGCTGGTTAAAAATCGAAAGTCATGGATATTCATTACATGAATTTCACGTATCCCATTCATGGAGACATGAAAGACGCTCATGAAATTAGCTACATACTAGATAAAGAATGTGATAGACCATACTTATGAGTTTTGCATGTACTAAAATGCGAGTAATTTTTTTCTGAGAATGATGTAAAATGAGGATAAAAAAGTTAACAAGCCAAGATAAAATGAGGTAAATTTAAGGTGGAAAAATGAGCATGCTAAGTAACATGTCAAAATGGTTCGTCTTTTGATATGAGTTGAGTCGGGCTCACTCACAATCTTGTTCAGAACTTATATACTCATATACACATTCAAAATAATCCATTTAGTCTTTATTATCAAGGCGTGTATCCGTTCATAGCGACTTAATTTTATAGCGGTATATAGTTATAATTGAGATGTTGTGATTAAGTATGGTTCGTGTAACGTTATTGAAATATGGATCGAAATTGAGATGAATTTGTAAAAAAAAAAAAAAAAAAAAAAAAAAAAAAAAAAAAAAAAAGATATAAGTTCTATGTTTAGTTTAGAAACTAAGAGCATTCAATATAGTGGTTTATGAAAAGGTCTAAGAAAATATGAAGAGGTTTATCATTTTGTTAACTATAATGAAAATGTGTTTTATTCTTATGTGGGATGAAAAGGTCTAACATCTTGAACCTCTTCTAAATTAATGAATTTGTGTTTAATGAGATTTTTGTAAAGTTTTAAGAAGTTTATGCATAGTAGAGAAAGATATTTAACAAGAAAAAGGCTTGTGAATTGATGATGTATGATGACTTGGCACTATTATAAACTTTTGCAAAGGTTCATCATATTAGATGCCCTAATAAATATAAGTTTTTAAAACTTGCCATGCATAATAACTATTTTATTCGATATACACCTAGAAACATATTACATGTCTTATTACAGAACTTAGAGAGTAGTCTCATGATATATAGAGAGGAATGCTACACCCAATCAAATTGTATAAAAAATGAAATACACACAATGACATAGATGTATATGATTGGGTTAGGTAAAGAGAAGAGAGAGAATATAAGAGTGAAACCACTAATGATAAACATCTACGTACTAGGCTAAATCCCTTTTGGTTTATATACCTGTAATTTTGACTATTAATCACTCTCACCTATAATGACTACTAAAGAGCAAGGTTGGACCAAGTGGTTAACATCCTTGCCTCTGGAGACAGAGGTCAAGGGTTCGATCTTCACCCCTTGCAAGGCCGGAGGTCCTTTTCTACCTTTAGTAAAACCGGAAGCAGCCTCTCGATCTTAGGTAGGAGTAAGGTTTTCTACGTCTCAACCTCCCTATACACCGTGGAAGACGGTATTGAGACCTATAACCAGTGGAAGACGGTATTGTGAGTTAATTTACTTTACTTTTACCTATAATGACTACTACAAAAGTTAAAGCGGATTTAGGATTTGGATTTGGATTTAGTATTAAATGACGAGAGAGAAAAATAAAATTATTTAAAATATAATTTGCTTTGTTAAAATAGATATAGAGAAAAAAAATCATAAAACATTATAAAAGTACTGAAACATGAATGAAATAAGGTGGGGTCCATTTGTTTTTGGTAAAAGACAAATTTTTTATTATTATTAAAATATAACTCTACTATAATCGTAGCATTTTATTAGGGATTTGTAGATGCCGAAATTTTGGACTTCATCCCTAATGAGGGGACCCACAAACACATACCAAACACCTATTTTTAACCATGAGTCCTAAATCATAGTGAAAATACTTTAACCAAACAGACCCTTAATATGTGTGGTTTTATAATTTTGAGACAAAAGGAATATATTTTTTCAACTAATAATTTGAAAAAAATAAACAAATACGACTAAATTGCAAAAACCCTCCCCGTGGTTTAATGAAATCGCAGAAGAAATAGTCCATTTTTTTTTTCAAAAAATGCTGATATAGTCTTTGTGTGGAGAACTTTGGTGTGCAATTATTGTCCCTAACAGAGACCGTGTCTCCACTTTTAAAGCTTTGAATTTCTCATTCCTGCGTGAGGACTATGCTTGCACTTTCGAAAAAACTGGACCATACTTGCGATTTCTTCAAACCTTAGGGACGGTTTATGAAATTTACTCAAGCTATTTTTAGTTTATTGGAGTATTTTAAATGATTAAAAGGTAGTACATCTTGCACCGTCATCAATCACCGGTGGCGCTAATCTGAAAATTTTAGTTAATACAAATCATCACTAGCAGTTGAAACCAAGAGGATATATAATAAAACCAATCAACAAAAGGTATGATTATGATAATGAATCTAGACTCTATTTGCCCTCATCATTCATAATCTAGATCTCTCCTCTACTTTATGCAATTTGAATCATCATCAATCACTTTTTCAATGGAGAAATTCAAAGCTTTAAAAGTGGAGGCACGGTCTCTGTTAGGGATGATAATTGCATACCAAAATTCTCCACACAGACTATATCGGCATTTTTGAAAAAAAAAATGGACTGTTTCTTCTGCGATTTATTTAAACCACGGGGAGGGTTTTTGCAATTTACTCTTATTTGTTTTGTTTTTTTTTTTTTTTTTTCGAATTATTAGTTGAAAAAATATATTCCTTTTGTCTCAAAATTATAAAACCACACATATTAAGGGCCCGTTTGGTTAATGTATTTTCACTATGATTTAGGACTCATGGTTAAAAATAGGTGTTTGGTATGTGTTTATGGGTCCCGTGATTAGGGATGAAATCCAAAATTTCGACATCTACAAATCCTTGATAAAATGCTAGGATTATAGTAGAGTTATCTTTTAATAATAATAAACAATTTGTCTTTTACCAAAAACAAATGGACCCCACCTTATTCCATTCATGTTTCGGTACTTTTATAATGTTTTATGATTTTTTTTCCTCTATATCTATTTTAACAAAACAAATTATATTTTAAATAATTTTATTTTTCTTTCTCGTCATTTAATACTAAATCCAAATCCAAATCCTAAATCCGTTTTAATTTTTGTAGTAGTCATTATAGGTAAAATTAAAGTAAAGTAACTCTTAATACCGTCTTCCACGGGTTATGGGTCTCAATACCATTGATGCGTGGGAATCGCACCTTGCTTTACCTCTCGAGGGATCTCGCGAGGCTTACAACCCCCACCAGGCAGTGTACCTGATCGTTGTAGTATAGTATAGTGACAAGTACCGGGGGATTGATCGTTCAGCTTAGGAATAGTGTCGCTAGGATTAGAAAACCTAATTAAAAGTTCTAGAGATGAAAGATGATTATTTTTGTATTTTTATATTTTATGAAAGCAATTAAAATCTCGGGTTTTGAAAGAGTGGGCGGAATTAGTTGCTAATCAACTAACCCAAAAACTACTTTGTAACTAATTAAACTAATGAAAATAAAATTTAAACTAATATTAAACTAAGGTTGTGAGCAGTAATTGAAGAAATTGTGTTTACTTAGACTTCATTACTCCCTAGATATCTTTTATATGTTAATTACTTGTTACACTTGTATGAATGACGGGTTGTATTCCTTAATACCATTCGTGGAGTGGCATACATAACTCCCCAACTCTACGAGCTCTTATCTCCTCCTACACCATGACCCAGCACAACTATAGGGATTGTAAACAGTGGCTCATGCATTAAATACAACCAATAAAGACCTAGTACGCCTCGGTTCATGTTTCTTAAGACGTTCAAGCATGTTACCATTAGGAGATCTGCCAGTTTTCTTAAACCTAACATATAAAATCATTCATTCAAAACAAGAATAGACAAGTAATCAACACATAATCAACATCTAGGTTTCATTAGATCTAAGCAAACACAAGAGAGATCTAGCCTAGCATAGTAGAATTAAGATAAGAACAAAAGATAAACAACCAACACATAGACATATTGATTGAATTAAGAGTATACTTATCTCAATTACAATGCAAGGTCTCAAGGGTTTGGAACCCTTGAAAAACCTGTAAAAGAGGCACCAAAATCGTCTTTAGGGTTTCACCAAAACTTCTCCTCTTTTTTGAAAAAACTAGAAAACTATATATAGGAAAATCGTCCTGACGGCGTCAAGAGTAAAATCTGACGCCGTCAACTCGCCGCCATACACTTCCTCGGACGCCCTAGATCCAATCGTGACGGCCTATGTGACGCCGTCACCACCTTCGGTAAATTAATCTTGGCCACTTTGACGCCGTCATAACTCCATCTGACGCCGTCACCAGCTACGGTAAATTATTCTTCATGTCTGACGCCGTCAAGAGCAAACCCTTGACGCCGTCACCTTGTATTTCCAGCTTGGATTTTTGGTACTTTGTCGTTTTCTTCACTTTATGCTCCAAAAATGTCCAAAATAGCCTCTTTTCCAGAATTCACTCTCCAAACACCTAAAATCACAAAAGGAACGATTTAGGGCAATATTTGATCAAATAAATTCGGATTCGGGCTTAAATGACCCCCTAAAAACGGATCATTTTTCGCCTCATCATATACCCTTACACTTGAGATTTGCTTGTCCTCAAGCAAATGAGCTTTTATTCTACTCAAAAGACAAGTTAGGGGTCATTTAACACTAATATAAAAGTAATTACAACAAATAATCATTCCACTAAAGACCAATAGACAAGCACGGAGGTCATACACAAGCACCTCACAAATAGTGTTAAGATACTCACATCTCTCGGGTGTAATAAAGTAATATAACATTATGGAAATGGAAGATATCTCTCACTACCTGTCATAGCAAAATAGATTACCATAGGCTTGGGAAAGGATCAAACCTCCACCACATGGCGTAAGCACCTAGGATAAACTATCAAAGAGGTCTTTTTAAAGGGTTATAACGTTAGGTGTAGGGATATGAATTACACGGTTTTGTTGGATAAAGGGAATTTTACTGGTGGCGAGTTAACAATCTTAGTAAATTACATGTACAAGATGGCGTTGCTAAGCCAAGACTAGACTCGACTTAAGCTAATAAATGAAAAATAACAAAAAACATAAAATGAACATAAAATAAAAACGGGATGGTAGTCCGTATGTTTTTTCTCTTCTTCTTTTCTATTTTTTTTTTTTTTTTTTTTTTTTTTTTTTTTTTTTTGCATACACTCTTACCCTACCATCCAAAATAATACATCATAGGGGATGAGAATTCCCCTTACACTTGAATCTTTACATACTTTACATTTAACTATTCTAATGACTCGAATTAAGAAAATCAAAACACTTGGAGCACTTTTAAAATTAACGTACATATGGGGGTAATAATATTATGTTCTTCCCCATTACTCCATAAAATAAGTACTTACCCATGAGTCCCAATCGTCCCAAAACAATATGTACAAGGATATGACTCGACTTAGCAACCATGTAATCAATTAGAAAGTTAACTTAGGGTTTAACAAATAACAATAATGCACTAAAAATGAGCGCATACACGGAAGGCTAAGGCGATTTGGTTGTACATTTAAGTGGGGTGTAACAAATTCTTCCTTTAAGTAAAATGCTTAAAGTTAGAAACGAAAAGATAGGCTCGGAGGGGTGTACTAAGGGTATCGTGTACTAAAAATGAGTACAACGCAAAGGGTGTGGGAAAAATTAGTTGACTTAACTAGCCAAATAATATGACTTAAATGGTCAAGTAATTATAATACGGGTTTAACACAAGGGTGATCCTAATGCCTCTTATCATGTAGTAAATCCTACCACACGAATGTAGTCTCACTAGCGGCCTCGGGATGCATCACTAACGCAAGTTCTAGAATCTAAATGCTACCGGTACACTCATAAGCACTAATAATGAATGCTTTTCCTATCAAATCTAAAGGCGAACCTCACATTTTTGGGTGGAAAATTTTTCTGAATATACGGTTATGTGCTAGTCATACAACCTCCTATCCATGAGACGCTTGCTATGGCTAAAGTTTCACTCCTAAATGTTGTAAAAAATTTTAAATTTGGCGCTAAAATTACACTAACAAGTATTTCTCATAGTTTTATTACTCATCTACTATCAAACAAAACAAACTCAAGCGAAAGTGCATATGTAAGGTATCATCTTTTTACCCTCCCCTTACACTTAAGATGAACATTGTCCCCAATGTTCAAGTAAAGAGTGTAAAAGTTAAAAAGTAAAGAGAATGAAATCAAATACTCCCCTGATTCGCTCGGTATGGATTTTAGGTTGGCCAGGTTAAATCTTCAACCAAGAAAACGAACAATCAAAGCTTCCCTTCCAGAATATAAATCATCTTCTTGTCACAAATAACCTGTAAATCCTGACAAAAGTAGACAAGGCAACCTCGCGTAAAATCGGCGGCATCCTATATAAGTTACTAAATCCTAGAAAACAAAATAAGATATAATGCTTGTGGAATGAAGTTTGCAGATTTCCTGGAGATTATAAAACTTAATAATTCACAAAAACTATAAGACTCCGTTAGAAAAACAAAACCGGTAAAATTTCCAGATTTTTGACTCCTGACGCCGTCAGAATGAACCTGCAGAAATCTTTATGTTAAGTTTCCGGAAAATTTCTGGAAAAACTTTGTCCTACTTCCTGAAAAATCCTGCAAAACTTCATTATGACTCAATACAAGCATTTGACTCTATCAATTACGAATATACATGTTCATTAAATATTGTGGAGAATCATGATCGGTTTGTTTCTTAAAAACATATTTGGGGTTCCCCCTTACACTTATCTTTTGCAAAAATACCTTTAGGTTGAAGTTAAGACTAGGCTAAACAACATAATAAAGTATTTCACATTTTAATTGAGAAACATGATCAACCAACAATAAAAATAAAACATGCATACGGAAGCAAATAACAATCAAACAATTAAAATCACACAAAACATGGGTTGCCTCCCAAGAAGCGCTTTTCTTTATTTACGAGTCTTGTAGCTAGACTCAAAGTCGTGGGTTACTACGTGATTTCATCATCAAACATCACATCCTCCTCATTAATCATTTCATTGTTATTTTCTTGGTAATGTTTTACACGTTGTATGTTAACCGTGAATTCCCTACCCTCGTCATCAACTAACACTACAGCTCCAAATTTAGAGGAATTCTTCACCGTGAATGGCCCATACCATCTAGACTTAAGTTTTCCCGGAAATAATCGCAACCGAGAATTGTATAATAGGACCTTGTCTCCTTCTGAAAATTCTTTGGGTTTCTTAATTCTTTGATCATGCCATCTTTTAGCTCTCTCTTTATATGTGATGGAGGATTCGTAGGCTTCTAATCTAAGTTCATCAAGCTCGTGTAATTGCAAAAACCTATGGTTCCCCGCAGTTGTGTAATCTAAGTTGCATGCCTTAAGCGCCCAATAAGCCTTGTGTTCTAATTCTACCGGTAAGTGACATGCCTTACCATACACCATGCGGAACGGGGTCGTTCCAATAGGTGTTTTGTAAGCAGTTCGGAATGCCCATAAGGCTTCGTCGAGTTTGAATGACCAGTCCTTTCTGTTTTGACTAACCGTTTTTTCAAGTATTCTTTTAATAGCTCTATTGGTGTTTTCGACTTGGCCATTGGTCTGTGGATGATAGGCGGTGGAGAATCGGTGGGGTACTCCATACCTCTTCATGACCTTTTCCATTTGCGCGTTGCAAAAATGTGTCCCCCTATCACTGATGAGAGCCTTCGGAATCCCGAATCTTGCGAAAAGCTTTTTTAGGAAATGAATGACCACTCTAGCATCATTAGTCCTAAGGGCTTGTGCTTCAACCCATTTCGAAACATAGTCAATGGCGACCAAGATGTACTCGTTTCCTCCTGAGGATGGAAAGGGTCCCATAAAGTCAATCCCCCAAACATCGAATACCTCACAAACTTGTATAAAGTTCTGAGGCGCCTCATCCCTATGTGATATATTTCCAGCCCGTTGACATGCATCACACGCTTGTACCATATCTTTTACATCACGGAAAATTGTGGGCCAATAGAATCCTGCATCGAGAATCTTTCGAGCAGTAACATTTATCCCATGATGCCCTCCAGAGGGACCGGAGTGACATTCCCTCATGATCTTTACTGCCTCATTCTCCGAAACACAACGCCTTATAATGTGGTCAGGACACCTTCGGAATAAAAATGGCTCATCCCAGAAGTAATATTTCAGCTGGGAAAAGAACCTCTTCCTTTCGTATTTGGTCAGGTGTTCAGGAACAAGTCTACATCTACTTGCGAAGTAATTGGCGAAGTCGGCGTACCATGGTTCCGAATCAAGGATAGACATCAGTTGTTCGTCGGGAAACGAATCCTTAATTTCACTTTTATCGTGTTTATCCAAAGGGTTTTCCAGGCGAGATAGATGATCGGCGGCTAGATTCTCTGCCCCCCTCTTATCGCGAATCTCAACATCAAATTCTTGTAGCAACAAGATCCACCGAATTAGTCGTGGCTTGGCGTCCTGTTTCGCAAACAGATATCTAAGAGCTGAGTGGTCAGTGAAGACGACTGTCTTTGAAAGGACAAGATATTGTCGGAATTTGTCGAATGCAAACACTACGGCTAATAATTCTTTTTCGGTGGTGGAGTAGTTCTCTTGGGCGGGATTCATGGTTTTGCTAGCATAGTAAATAGGTTGGAAAAGCTTGTCACGTCGTTGACCTAATACAGCCCCGACAGCGAAGTCGCTAGCGTCACACATTATTTCAAATGGTAACTCCCAGTTGGGTGTGATCATGATTGGAGCTTGAGTGAGTTCCCTTTTTAGGAGGTCGAAAGCATCCTTGCATTCTTGGGAAAAATCGAATGGAGCATCCTTCACAAGCAATTGAGTCATTGGCCGGGCAATTTCGGAGAAGTCTTTGATGAATCTCCGATAAAATCCGGCGTGCCCCAAAAAGCTGCGTATTGCCTTAACAGTTGTGGGGTATGGTAACTTAGATATAGCTTCAACCTTAGCTTGGTCCACCTCTATCCCATTCCCTGAAATCTTATGGCCCAACACAATCCCTTCCTTTACCATGAAATGACACTTTTCCCAGTTCAACACCAAGTTGGTTTCCTCGCAACGTTTAAGCATCTTCTCTAAATTAGCAAGACAGCGGTCGAAGGAGTTCCCGAAGACTGAAAAGTCATCCATGAATACTTCCATGCTGTCTTCCATGAGTTCGTGAAAGATTGCGGTCATGCAACGTTGGAAAGTGGCGGGGGCATTACATAGCCCAAAAGGCATCCGTTTGTAGGCAAACGTTCCATAGGGGCAAGTAAACGTGGTCTTTTCTTGGTCCTCAGGTGCTATGGGGATTTGAAAATATCCAGAGAATCCATCTAAGAAGCAATAGTATTCGTGTCCAGATAATCTTTCTAACATCTGATCAATGAATGGTAAGGGAAAGTGATCTTTCCTCGTGGCATCATTGAGCTTTCGATAGTCAATGCATACCCGCCATCCAGTGACAGTTCTCTGTGGCACCATCTCACCCTTGTCATTTTTTACTACAGTCATTCCACCCTTTTTAGGTACAACCTGCACAGGACTAACCCATGGGCTATCCGAGATCGGGTAAATCAGTCCTGCATCCAAAAGTTTGATAACTTCCTTCTTCACTACCTCCTTAATGTTAGGGTTAACTCGCTTCTGGGGTTGCACAGTGGGTTTATAATCCTCCTCCATAAGAATCTTATGTGTGCAAAAAGTGGAGTCAATCCCCTTAATGTCGGCCACACTCTATGCGAGTACCCCCTTGTATTTCTTCAGGACCTCTAAGAGTTTAACTTTTTGTTCTTTTTCCAAGGAAGAATTTATGATTACCGGGAGTTGGTTTTCTCCCTGAAGAAAGGCATACTCCAAATGATTAGGGAGTTCTTTAAGATCAACGTCAGGGGGCTCGATAATAGAAGGTTTTAGCTTGTTCTCGGGCTTTCGGAGCTCGAGATGCTCCGTTGTCTCTTGTCTGGGGTAGAAGGAGACTGCATTAACTTCCTCCGTCTTTTCCACCTCCAGCAAAGGAAGAAAACTCTCGTCCCGTAGCCAGCCTTCATCGATGCAGTTATCAATGATATCTGTGAGCTCATCTACTTCCCCGATAAAGTAGAGCCGGTTGGATGCTTCGAGGGAGAGGTCCATAGAATCCTTAATGTCGAAGGTTGTGCTATCGTCTCCTACTCGTAAGGTCAATTTGCCATCGTAGACATCGATGACTGCATGAGCGGTAGCAAGAAATGGTCTACCTAAAATGATAGGTACCACGTCGTCCTCCTCCATATCCAGGATTACGAAGTCGACAGGGAATTTGAATTTCCCAACCTTGACTAGCACGTTCTCACATATCCCTTCGGGGTATTTGACTGATCTATCGGCTAGTTGGATGTTCATACGGGTAGGCTTCAATCCGGAATATCCTAGTTTACGGAACATAGAGAGAGGCATGAGGTTGATACTTGCTCCCAAATCGGCAAGAGCATTCTTGATTGATAGAGGACCTATAGAGCATGGCAAGGTGAAGCTGCCCGGATCGTCTACCTTCTTTGGTAGCCCTTTATGGGTCACCACTGAGCATTCTTCCCCTAGGGTTACAAGACCCTCGAGCTTCTTCCTATTAGCGAGCAGTTTTTTGAAATATGTGCTATACTTTGGCATGTGATAGCAAGCATCCAGGAGAGGTATGGTGACAACCGAGTCTTTTAGGTATGACAAGAACCTCTTGTTATCATTCTCCGTTTTTTGGTTCCTTAGTCGGGATGGGTATGGAATTCTCACAGGTGGGTTAGGAAGGGCTGATGGGGAGGGGGTTGTTACTGGTGGTTGGTCCGGGGTGCCAATGACGACATCCTGCTCCTCCTCCCCAGGTTTGTCTGAATTGAGTGTGATTGGGGACGAATTTGGGTAAGGAGGGTCCTTGGTTGTCGTTCCGGCCCGTGTAGTTATCGCGAGCATGGGATCTTTTCCTCTTTCTGACGGTGGTTGGAGGTCATCTAGGGCTGAGTTAAGCTTGCTGAAGAATTCTCCGACATCCTCCTGCTGTTCGTCGAAAAGCTCATTAAGCCCTTTCATTTGCAAGTCTTTTTCTTGAGTGAAGTGACCAAGGTCATCTTCGAAATTGCTCCTGGTCTTGAATTCAGGGCCTCCCTCCCCTTCTCTTTTCCTTACTAGATTTCCCCAAAGGGTATAATCATCATTTTGGTAGAAAGGCAAAAGGGAGGGATCAGCATAAATGTCTCCTCCTGACAAGCATGCATGTTCAGTTGTGGCTGCTCCTCCGCATTCCTCCACCTCATGCGGACCTCCACAGTAATCGCAGATCAAGTAAGGATTAGACAGCATTTTAGGTGGTTGTGATCCAGCAAGGCAATCCATTCTTTTGTGAACTTTGCTCAATCGATCCGAGGTGGTTTCAGAAACGCCGATAGTCGACTCAGGTTCATCCCAAGTGTCATCCAGGTCTTGGGCATATTCTTCAATCCTGTCCCATCCTTCCTCGGCACTAAGATTGGCCAATCTTCCTTTCCTAGATTGGTTGATTCCGTTCCGGTCATTAGAGGAGATATTTTCGTAAAAGATTTGGACCAAGAGCCAAAGTTCAATGCCATGATGTGGAACTTGTCTTATTAAATCCTTGAATCTAGTCCACGCTTTATGGAAGGGTTCATCCTTCCCCTTTCGGAAACGAAGGATCCTATCCCTGAGTGCTGAGGTTTTTCCAGGTGGAAAGAACTTCTCATAGAACTTGGATATGAGTTGCTCCCATGTGAAAATAGATTCGGAAGGGAGTTTGTTATACCATTCTTGGGCTTTCCCGTATAAGGTAAAAGGGAAGAATCGCAGTCGGGATGTGTTTCTAGTAGTCCCACCCGTATGGATGGTATCCACTATTTTTAGGAAGTCCTTGATGTGTTGGATCGGATTTTCCTCATCAAGTCCGTGGAACTTACACACACTTTTGACAAGCCAAATATCATTCGCATGCAAGACCTCGTTGGTGTGTTCGTTTGGATAAACAATGGCATTGGAAAACCCACGAGGAGTTGGGGAAGAGTAATCCTTGAGACGCTTAGGAGGGGGTATTATAGGAGTATTCGTCTCATTGTGGGAGCTCGGGGTTGTGATGTGATTTTCTGAATTTTCTTCAGAGAGAGGTGCATCAAAGTCGATAGCAATGCTGGATGGTTCAGGTGTTGAGTGAGTTCGTCTTAACCTACACATTTCTCTTTCGGGTTCTGCATAAGGCAAGACGAGGTCTTTAGTGGTGCTACGACTTCTAGTGATCCTAAGGTTGGAGAATTCGTTGGTTGCCATGATGGTGAATGGTGAAGAGTTACAAACAAAGGCACGAAGAAATAAGATAGACTAAAGAAGACCTAAAAATAAAAATAAAAAATCTTACTAGAAAGGAATCTAGCAAGTAGACCTAATAAAAAGAAATTCTAACCTAGACAATAACTATTCCCCGGGCTGCGGTGCCAAAAACTTGATGGCGCCGCACTCTTTTGCGAAAGATGAGAAATAAATGTAAAGATAGACAATCCCCGGCAGCGGCGCCAAAAACTTGATGCGTGGGAATCGCACCTTGCTTTACCTCTCGAGGGATCTCGCGAGGCTTACAACCCCCACCAGGCAGTGTACCTGATCGTTGTAGTATAGTATAGTGACAAGTACCGGGGGATTGATCGTTCAGCTTAGGAATAGTGTCGCTAGGATTAGAAAACCTAATTAAAAGTTCTAGAGATGAAAGATGATTATTTTTGTATTTTTATATTTTATGAAAGCAATTAAAATCTCGGGTTTTGAAAGAGTGGGTGGAATTAGTTGCTAATCAACTAACCCAAAAACTACTTTGTAACTAATTAAACTAATGAAAATAAAATTTAAACTAATATTAAACTAAGGTTGTGAGCAGTAATTGGAGAAATTGTGTTTACTTAGACTTCATTACTCCCTAGATATCTTTTATATGTTAATTACTTGTTACACTTGTATGAATGACGGGTTGTATTCCTTAATACCATTCGTGGAGTGGCATACATAACTCCCCAACTCTATGAGCTCTTATCTCCTCCTACACCATGACCCAGCACAACTATAGGGATTGTAAACAGTGGCTCATGCATTAAATACAACCAATAAAGACCTAGTACGCCTCGGTTCATGTTTCTTAAGACGTTCAAGCATGTTACCATTAGGAGATCTGCCAGTTTTCTTAAGCCTAACATATAAAATCATTCATTCAAAACAAGAATAGACAAGTAATCAACACATAATCAACATCTAGGTTTCATTAGATCTAAGCAAACACAAGAGAGATCTAGCCTAGCATAGTAGAATTAAGATAAGAACAAAAGATAAACAACCAACACATAGACATATTGATTGAATTAAGAGTATACTTATCTCAATTACAATGCAAGGTCTCAAGGGTTTGGAACCCTTGAAAAACCTGTAAAAGAGGCACCAAAATTGTCTTTAGGGTTTCACCAAAACTTCTCCTCTTTTTTGAAAAAACTAGAAAACTATATATAGGAAAATCGTCCTGACGGCGTCAAGAGTAAAATCTGACGCCGTCAACTCGCCGCCATACACTTCCTCGGACGCCCTAGATCCAATCGTGACGGCCTATGTGACGCCGTCACCACCTTCGGTAAATTAATCTTGGCCACTTAGACGCCGTCATAACTCCATCTGACGCCGTCACCAGCTACGGTAAATTATTCTTCATTTCTGACGCCGTCAAGAGCAAACCCTTGACGCCGTCACCTTGTATTTCCAGCTTGGATTTTTGGTACTTTGTCGTTTTCTTCACTTTATGCTCCAAAAACGTCCAAAATAGCCTCTTTTCCAGAATTCACTCTCCAAACACCTAAAATCACAAAAGGAACGATTTAGGGCAATATTTGATCAAATAAATTCGGATTCGGGCTTAAATGACCCCCTAAAAACGGATCATTTTTCGCCTCATCAACCATCTTTCACAGTGTAGGGGAGGTTGAGACGTAGACAACCTTACTCCTACCTAAGGTCGAGAGGCTGCTTCCGGTTCTACCAAAGGTAGAAAAGGACCTCCGGCCTTGCAAAGGGTGAAGATCGAACCCTTGACCTCTGTCTCCAGAGGCAAGGAGGTTAACCACTTGGTCCGACCTTACTCTTTAGTAGTCATTATAAGTGAGAGTGATTAATAGTCAAAATTACAGGTATATAAACCAAAAGGGATTTAGCCTAGTACGTAGATGTTTATCATTAGTGGTTTCAATCTTATATTCTCTCTCTTCTCTTTACCTAACCCAATCATATACATCTATGTCATTGTGTGTATTTCATTTTTTATACAATTTGATTGGGTGTAGCATTCCTCTCTATATATCATGAGACTACTCTCTAAGTTCCGTAATAAGACATGTAATATGTTTCTAGGTGTATATCGTATAAAATAGTTATTACGCATGGCAAGTTTTAAAAACTTATATTTATTAGGGCATCTAATATGATGAACCTTTGCAAAAGTTTATAATAGTGCCAAGTCATCATACATCATCAATTCACAAGCCTTTTTCTTGTTAAAAATCTTTCTCTACTATGCATAAACTTCTTAAAACTTTACAAAAATCTCATTACACACAAATTCATTAATTTAGAAGAGGTTCAAGATGTTAGACCTTTTCATCCCACATAAGAATAAAACACATTTTCATTATAGTTAACAAAATGATAGACCTCTTCATATTTTTTTAGACCTTTTCATGAACCACTATATTGAATGCTCTTAGTTTCTAAACTAAACATAGAACTTATATCTTTTTTTCTTTTTTCTTTTTTTTTTTTTTTTTTTTACAAATTCATCTCAATTTTGATCCATATTTCAATAACGTTACACGAAACACTTAATCACAACAACCCAATTATAACTATATACCACTATAAAATTCTTCTCGATATTCTTAACACTTTCACTGAACTTGTTAATTGCTCCCGCTAAATCCGGAAAGTTTCCTAACGAAACCTTCCCACTAAACCATGCCATTTCCTAATAACTCAGATCTTCAAAACCCCTCGGTCCACACAGATTTTTATCTCATCACAAAATCTACAGATCCAATCGCAAATTCAGCATGATCAGCATTCATTTGCACAATCAAACTTAATTTCAAGCATGAGACAACATTCAAAAATAACAATTGCGCGAGTTAATTCATTTTTAGGCATTAGGTCACATTAAGCGCTACGTGATCAGCAAATCAGCAGACAATTGCACAAATAAACTCAAATTAAGCAATACATCACACAATGTTGTAAAACAACGATTACAAGGCCGAGTTCCGATTACTCGCTACAAGGTCAAACTTGGTCAAAACTCAGTTTGAAGTATTTAAACAACTGTTTAATGCTTCTAAACATAATTCTATAGTCCAATACTCCTATGAACATACCATACATATAATTTTGAACAATTGGTTAGGGTGCGTTTAGTTGGGGGAAAACACCTTTGTTTTCCACAAAATGTTTTGTAGAAAACAAGGAAAACAGAGATCACGTTCAAATTAGCGTTTTCCAACAAAATATTTTGCAAAACACAAAACCTATTTCCTAACTTAACAAGGAAAATTACAAAACAAATTTTAGTTGTTTTCCTTATTTTCCTTTGCAACCCACAACCCTCCCTCCCCTTTTCAAAATAGAAACTACAAACATCAACTAAACCCGTTTTCTATATTTCCAAGTGTTTTGTAGAGATAAATTTACCTTCCAATTTTTTACAAAATTAGAGATGGAAAACAAGAGAATTTTTACTCCAAATAAACGCACCCTTAATGTTTGTAAACATATTTATATGGTCCTATAAACATGTCATACATCCCTCCCCCGTGGAAAATGACCGGTTGACCGGTCAAGGAGGGCTTTAAGAGTTTAAGAAAATAGGTCCTTGGGGAAGGGTCAGTTGGCACCCACGCCCGGTGATCTAAACCTTTTGAGGATACTTTCAAAATTAATATAAGTAGTCCCCACATAGGCCGATTAGGCGATTACTCACTACAAGGTATCCGACTGCTCGAGTATCGCGTAGCCAGTTATACAATATGATCAACAATCAATCGTACAACTAAACTAAGGCATTACGCCACAACACACTAAAACTCGATATTAATTAAGCATAAATTGCACAACTAAACTGAATATCATGATCACTAATTCAGCATTAAAATATGCACAATTAAACTAAAGTTCATCCATTGAAAAAGTTATGATGATGATGATTCAAATTTCATATATAAACTTAATTTAAGCATAGAATTGCACAATTGAGCTGAAATAATGAAACATTATAAAGTACAGGAGAGATCTAGATTATGAATGATGAGGCTATATAGAGTCTAGATTCATCATCAATTCATCATACCTTTTGTTGTTTGGTTTGGTTTTAATGATGAAAGTTGAATTAGGGGTGTGGTTTATTTGTTGACGGTGATTAATAATAATAAGTGATTAGCGCCAAAGATGCACGTGAATTAGGGGTGTGGTTTATCGACACATATAAGCAACGAGGTTGGAAGCCCGCGCATTGCGGCGGGGTGTTTTGCTAAAGAAGGAGTTTAAGTTGCGGTTAGTAAGTGGTGGAAACTGGGAATGCTAGCAACAATATTTTAAGACCGCAATACGATATGATCTTAACCACAACATTATAAACAAAAGCACCATGGAGTAAACATTTTGTTGTATAAATTGTAGTTGAAATTATACAGAGGCAACACAAAAAATAAATGTTGGTTTATTTATTTATTTATTTATTTTATTTTATTTTTTTGGCTAGAAAATCAATTGTAATACTTATGTGTCAGCTATATAAATGGACAACATTAAGAAAGCAACATATGCGTCATGAGCCTAGTAGCGAAGCTGCTGCCCCTTTTGTCTTGAATATTTGTCATATCAACTGAACCAACCCACCGAATCCACCTCCTAAACCCCACCCCCTGAACCTACCTCCTGTACATACCTGCCAAACCAACCCAATGAATCCATCCTGTGAACCCACCCCCTGAACACACCTCCTGAAGCAACATAAGCCATATTCGAACTGAAAGTCTACTCACCTGTGACCACGAACAGAAACACCATTCACACTTTAAACTTGAACGCTTTTTCTGGAGGCTATCCATTGTGAGTTTGAGATCAGCTATCTGCAAAAAAATAAATAAATAAATAAAATAAATCTATGGTTAGAGTTTATTTATGAAAAGACCAAATGAAATTTCATGCTAATTATAAGTTGCACATCGGCAAGTTGCCAAATGTCTGCCATGGCAGCAAATTCACCAAGCCTGCCCCAACATGTCCGGACCCGAACTCGTGCCAAAGTTTGACCACCAACATGACCACAAATGATATAACTGGAAGTGAAATCCGATACCAAATACCCATCCAATTGGCTGCAAGCTTAGTAAGCTCGCCACGCCATTATGAAAATAATTTGACTGTTGCTCGAATCGGAGGTATCAAAAACCTATTCATAGATAATGTCCTCACCCAAAAAAAAAACTTATAAACTTTACATGTTTTCATAACAAACCCACTTGAAATACAGCATGCAAACACCTTTGTGAAAAGTTGGACCTAAAAGTTTTTCATACCAAGCCAAACGAAAACATACTTAAAAGTTATGTGTTTTGGGCTTAACCCACTATTACCCGTTTCTGAACTACGCTGACCCATCTATTTAGTCACATCTACAAATAATTATAATGTATGTGTGTTGAAAAGAGGGAGAAGAGGACGTACATTTTTGGATGCAGTAACATGGGAAACGACAATAGTAATATCACCAAGCTTGCCACCATAATAGGAAATACCAGCTTCCTGGGCAGCAGCCGAGAAAGGCTTCCGCCTATCCTTCTCCTGTACCTTTTTACCCAGAGACCAATCATTAGCCGCATATAATAAATTTCTAGCATTTGGTATATCAAGCCGCATATAATCAGTCTCTAATGTTATGATTACTTTTAATCTTATTAGTTGTCAAAGATATATATACATATTTAAAGACCCATAAACACTATTTGATCCGCTCTGTTCAACCTAAATCTTCTGTATATTGCAGAATCACTTATAAAATACAGTGCCAAACACTTTGTAAGTGAGCAACAATAGCTATGATAACAAATGAAACAGATTTATGAAGATGGAACTATTTATAGGAAAGTAGAAATGTCGATCAATGAAGCCGAATTGTAAGTTCATTATAAGACTACCTACACGTGTATGGACATAGGGTGATAACTTACATATTTATAATGATCAATTTTTGTGGAAGTGACATAAGGAAAACACATACAGTGACTTACATTTTGTCCAATCAATATGTAACTAAACATTTATACTAAAAAAATGTAATACTACTAAGCGTTAAATCATACTGTCACATCCGGTTTAGTGACATTATGTGCTTTGAGTTTTATATAACTTTCAGTTTTCCAGTTTTTGAGTATAAGCTACTGCCAATTTTAAACAATTTTTATCAAGTATGTAGAGAGAAATAGACCTTTGGTAAATATTCTGTCGCGATCATCATTGGATACTTTGAGTTATGGCACAAACACAGTTCATCCTTATCGGTAAAAAAATGTATGGTCAAGGTATCCTACAAAGTTTATACGAACATTAGACAAAAGAAGTCGTCTTCATCTTGGTGATGCTTTCCTGATCCCTCCATATCGCTGAAATCTCAGCTTGCATTTCTTCTTCATTCTTCTGCATATTGAATAAAACACAAATGAACGTTTTTTTTTTCAAATTCATTCACAATACCAAACAATGCCTACTACTTAGAAAATGCATAATTATACCTTTGTGAAAACTGAAATTGGATTATAATTATGTGTATTCAATGAGATCTCCAACATCTTGGTTAATGGTTATCTCGCCTCAAAAACTTCATAATCTTTCACCGATCTAGCCCACCCCGTTCGAGCTGAAATTCAAAAGAATCCCATTTAATTTTAAAGGTCTATGAAATAAACATGTAATTTTCATAATATAAGGAGAAACACAGTGAACTTGCCTTGATAACCATGCTTGTCGGTCTGGTTCTATTGTTTTGTTTTTGGGAATTTGGCAACGAAGCTAACAGTGGTTAATAGCCACAGTACCACATAAGGTGAGTGTTGTGACAACCGGCAAATTAGGGAGCCATTTTGAAAACCCGCATTACGTTAAAGTTCGTTTATAAATTTTTATTTGAAATTTTATTCGTAACGAACTTGTAAGACCTATTTTATGGTTGTTTATACTTAATATCGTTATGGGATTTGAGATTTATTTAATGATTTGATATGGAGATATACATGGTGATTTATTTTGAATCCTCATTTGGTACTACGTTGACTCCGGCACTAAGATAACCTAACAGAAATTTTATGACTTGATTTTATGAGTTCGACAATACTTATTTACTTACGGAACGTTTCGCGAGATATTAAACGTTTTGAAATGAGTTTCGGGTTTTGGACCGTGTATTTTACACTCACCCTTGTTACCCACTAATATTAGTAAAAATATTATTATTATTATTATTATTAAAAAGAATTTTTTTAGAGTAATAATACAAAAATCGTCCTTGTGGTCATCTCACCACACACACAAACACAATTACCACTCACCCTCACCAACTCTCTCTCTCTCCCCTCTCCCTAACCCTAGCCGCCGCACCTAATTCCGGCCACCACCATCACACCGCCACCCTCACAACAAAACCACCACCACCATCTTGTTCATCATCTTTTTCCCTTTCATGTGGTATATAACACGCGCCATATAACCCTCCCTAACACCACGAATCTTATCAAATCCGATCTTAATCTTATTGTTTTTACTAGATCCGTGAGATTCAAGGTACAAGAAGGTGAGTAAGCTCGATTTGGCACCTTGGGTGCCTCGATATGGTGTTAAATCCGTGGGAACATGGAAGGTTTTGATGAGAATCGAAATATTATGTTGGGAAATAATGATTTTGATGTTAAAAATGGGTTTGGTATCCGGGTCTTGGTGATATCTCGATGGGTCGAGTGAACCGTGAGTCTTGGACTCACGGCTTGATGTGGGTTCGAGCCATATGGCTCGTTATTGTTCTTGTTGTGACCTTGGATTCTTGGTTTTCATGATTGTTTGCTTGGGAGTTTGACTAGACTCGATTGAGTCTTGATTTTTTTGGCCGATTGTTGTTGTTGATGCCGCAACCCAAGTGGGTCGATTTGGGCAGTTTTGTGTGGCTCATTGGAGCTTATTTTTGGTGACCTCTTGGTCATTTTGGTCGAGTCTTGGTGACTCGTGTTGTATGCCGAGACTCAAGTGAGTCGAAAGGCTCGGGTTTGGCTTGGTAAACCAACCCGGAATTAGTCCTTGTGATACTTTTATTTACCTTGTTGCGTTTCATGTGGACTTGTTATTGTGGTGATACTTTTGGATTCGGCCGAATGCTTTGATGAGTCGAGACCCTTTGTGGCCTCGACAATGGATTAAATGTGATATTGAGAAGTTGTTGACGAATGGTAAAGTGGGGACCGATTGTGAGACGGTCACTTAGATTGACGGAGATAGGTTAGTCGGGTGCCGTAGTCGGACCCTATTGTTGTAGCACGTGTATTGGGATTGATTTGGACGGAGTTGGATTGCTTATTTATGACTTGCTTATATTATTTTGGACTTGGACAATGAGCCGAGAGTGATGACTCGGACATGTGACCATTTCGTATGACTCGATAATTATTTACAATTTAAAACGCGAATAATAAAACTCGTAATAATATTATTGGTAATATAAACGTTTATATAAATATATAGACGTGAATAACGTATATATAAATATATAAATGTGTATATTAATAATAACAAAAATCACGAGTAGTATTATAACAATAATGCGACTAAATATATTATGCTACGAGAGTAGAGTAATATTATTGGAAGCATTATTAAAAATAAATATTATAAATAACGAGGAATTCTCGACGTTAACTAAATATTAAATGAAATAATATCTTTTATATATAACGAGGAAAAACTATCGAGTTATACGGAGTCGTGGTCACTTGAGTCCAAGTGGGTTATTGTTTGTGACTTTTGTGTTGTCACGGATATATGACGATTAATATAAACATTTTCTATAACTAAATAACTTATTTAATCGACAGGTTAAACCGAGTTATTTGGCTATATGAAATGAGTATATTAATGGGCATCGTATCCAACGACGCCCATAGGTTGTGGTATGTGTATTAGGATAATAAATCACTATATATATATATATATATATATATATATATATATATATATATATATATATATATATATATATATATATATATATATATATATATATATATATATATATATATATGGTCCCTTTCTTACGAGAACCACCTTATCTGCAAGAACTGCGAGAACCACTTTTTTACAACTAATAATACATAATGTACATCATTTAATGCTCCATAGCATTTTTTTATTTTTATTTAATTCAAAAGGGTATAATAGTAAAAGGCATTTTCATATTATTTTTGTTTTTTATAATTCCCATTTTTAATAAATAACAAAATTCGATTTTTTTTTTTTTTTTTTTTTTTTTATTTTTTATTGTTAACATGTTTTCGGTGCATGCATGTTATTTATTTATTCAAATAGGCGAATGTGCATACATGTTTTTTTTTCTCAACTAGTCAAGGTGCGTACATGTTTTGAATTAGTCAAAGTGCATACATGTTTTTTTTCTCTTTCAAGGTGCATATACGTTTTTTAATATAATGAAATTTTTAACAAACCAAGCACATAAATGTTATATACAAAGTTGAATATCGAGTGAAATACAATTAAAATACAAATTTTTAAAAGCATAACTACATGAATCTAGTCGATCTATGCACATGAGCACTAATAATATTCAACGCAAATGGACATATGCGCACGAGTAGCCGTTAACATTTTTTCAAAAGTCGGGCATATATGCACACTTGTTGCCGTGAACATTCTTGTAATTACACCTGATAGAAAGAAAAGTACAAAAATTAGCAACAATAATATTATTAAAAATTATACATGCTCATGAGTACATGTATGTTTTAGGGAACATACTTGTTTTGCAAACACAAAGTCTTTGAAAGAAAAAATAATTACACTTACTAAAAATAACATACATGTTTTAAGCATTACGTTTATAAGAAATCATTTTTTTAAAACATATATGTTTTGAACATGGATGCATCAATTTATTTTGATCTCTTAGCTATAGCTTCTTCTTATACTAAGGTTATAATGACATTCATCACCAACTCCACAATATCCTTTTTGAATAAACATGTCAATAGCAATTTGATCAAAAATTCTAACAATGCTTGAAACCAACCATAATTGATCGAAGAAAAATAAACGAAATCACCAAGACGCATTACTAACCTTTCACGCTATTTTTCGCATATTGTTTCACTTTAAAGGTCTACACCTCTCAGGTCCTACACTGCACATTACCAAATACTATGGTCAACTTGATTAATTTTAGTCTATATGATTACCACTTGTTCAAAAACAAAAAGAAAAAGAAATAATACCATGATATATTAATTAAATAAACATGATACAAACAAGTATGATATGTGCAACATGATTCGGGTCCATTAACACACCTGTATTCATAACAACTAGTCAAAGTTTTTTATAATCTATTATTCTTAAAAGCCTTCGTAAAAAACAAGAATAAATAGAAAAATTCAAGTAAAATACAATTTTCCTAAAGTAAAAAACAATAATAAAAAAATTAACACATTTGTGTTTTAGTAAGCAACGATTCTGGCCCATTAACACATGTGTTTTTTAAAAGTTAAGAAATTTTTAATAAGGTTTTTAACACATCTGTGTATTATAGAAAAAACAATTTTCTATAAGGTTTTTAAAAAAGTCAAGATCTTTTAAAAAGACAATTTTCTTAAAGTAAATTACAAGAATCAATAGATAAAACAAGAATCGTTAAAAAAAATAAAAAACAAGATATGTTAAAACCTTATTAAAATGAAGATCTGGGTGGCGGCGGTGACGATTCTTGGTGGCAGTGACAGGTCTTGGCGACTAGGGTTTAACAAGGTCGTAGATCTGTTAATCGATATTCGTATCACACATGGTGAAACAAGGTCGTAGATCTGAGAGGAAAACTTTTAATCTAAACTTTTAATCTAAATTTGGAGACTAGGGTTAGTTATGGTGATGAAGCGGCTAGGGTTTATGTGAAGTGGAAGAGATGAAAACTTTTAATCTAAATTTTTAGATCACGTAAATCTTGGAGTATTTCATATAGACGGTTTTCAATAAAATTTAATAAGAAATCCCTATACTACCCTTTTCAGCTTTACACATACAGTAAAACCTCTATAAATTAATACTCAATAAATTAATAACCTCGATAAAATTAATAATTTGTCCGGTCCCAACTTGGGACCAGTACAAATTTGGACACCAAGCGATAAAATAATAAGTTAATAGTTTTTTTGAAACCACAATGTATATATATTAGTCCCAACGAAACTATAAATTAATAATTACTAAAAATTCCATCTATGTATATATGTGTGTGAGAGAGATACACTTCAAAATCCTAAGATTGTTTAGTAAAAAATGAAATTAAGTGTCACTTGTTCTTTTTTGTTGAACTTCAAATCTTAGTTTATCTCAAAATCTCCACTGTAGAGTGTTGGTGTGTTGTCTTCTCGTGTTGCAACAAAAAGTGTTAATTTTATTTTCATAAAGTGTGAATATGAATTCATAAAATTTTAATTGAAACTTGTTTTTCAACTTTATTTTTCTATCTCTAAGGAGTATATATTGTAACTACTATATTACACTTGAAAATTTAAAAGCCATATATAAAATCTTTTTAAATTAATAAATTATTAATTTATCGATATAATAATATCTCGCTAAATTAATAAAATATCCCGGTCCCAATACTATTAATTTATAGAGGTTTTACTGTAATGCCTAATCTTTCAGTTAGTTACACAAATGACCCAATTAATTATAGCCATTGATCAACTAATCCAATGGCTAAAAAGTGGTTCTCGTAAGAAAGTTACACTATATATATATATATATATATATATATATATATATATATATATATATATATATATATATATATATATATATATATATATATATATATATATATATATATATATATATATATCGTGGAATCCGGCCAATTTGACGATGTATATAAGGAATTTATTAGACTACGATATATACCATATAGTATTTCCGTGCTATGTGCTTTAGGTTGGGTGTAATCTTGGAACGGTATGTTACGTAAATAAATATGGGGATTATCGAATCGACGGATTTGATAAACTTCGATGATTTATTTAAATAATATATTGGGCTAATATTATACCTATAGTTTGTTTTATTATTCTTTTGTATGACTTCTTGGTTTGTTTGTGTCGACCCACCACCCGTATGGATACCAAACGTAAAACTCCAAACTAATACGAGAAATGGATTTTCGGAAGTAAAATGGAATACGTTCGGGTTTGGGAATATTCGATTTTGAGGAAATGATTTCTGAACGAGTTGATATTGTTAGGTCGTGCCGAGTCCGTAGTTGCCGTCTTGTGAGTTACTATACGTCTTACTTCTACCGAGTTCTTATTGCTGATTTCTGGACTTGAGGTGAGTCATAGCCCCACTTTTTACTCTTGAACTATGTTTTCAATACTTGAGGTGAGAAACGTGCAAATCATTTTATGTGGACTATTATCGCTTTTATATTCTTTCTAAAACTTGCTATGCGTATGGACTAGGATGTATTTTCAACTTTAGTCACATATTTTCGTGTGTACTATTCAAGGTTGGCTTATTTGGATATTGATGAATTGTCAACTTTAGTCACATAGTTTTTGTGTGTACTATTCAAGGTTGGCTTATTTGGTTATTGGTGAATTGTCAACTTTAGTCACATAGTTTCGTGTGTACTATTCAAGGTTGGCTTATTTAGATACTATAGTGTGCACCTATAGGTTATTAATACTTCGGAGGTTATCCGAGTATTTATGATATTGCAGGGGTTACCCGAATATCTATGTTAGAGCGGAGGGTATCCGTGTATTATGTTGGAGCGGAGGGTATCCGCAGGTTTTTAGTGAATCCTTAGTCTAGCTAGCAAGCGTTTTGCGTATATGTCCACTATATTGAATTATGAATTTAAACCTATGATCTCACCAGCGAAAGCTGACTTTTAGCACGTTTTCTCAGGTAATTAATTGATGATTTGGATGCATGGATTGGAAGGCTCGGCTAAGGCACCTGGTTTATGGATCTATTTTTCTAAAACTCTGATGTTTAATTGTGGACCTACGTTTAATTCTTTTGGGCCTGACTCTGAATGATGTTGGGATAAATGTAAACTTTAAAACCCCGTTTTGGTTGTGTTTTTCTTACGTTTACTTTATCTCGTTCTGTTATGTCTTGTGTTGGATACCAATCCCCGTAACACCCCGAAAGCTTGTTGAGTCTTCCGCTGTACCAAATTTTGGGGGTGTTACAGATTGGTATCAGAGCCAAGGTTATAGAGAACTAGGTAAATAAACACCTAAACTATAACCGATTTTTATAAAAAACGATCATCGACCATTGCCCGCCAGCCCGCCAAGCCGAAGCATCTTCGATTATTTTGAGGTATTATGAGATAATGATTGAAATGAGATTTTTTATGAAAAGGTCTAAAGAAAATATGAAGAGGTTTTATAATTTTGAGACAAAAGGAATATATTTTTTCAACTAATAATTCGAAAAAAAAAAAAACAAAACAAAAAACAAAAAAAAACAAATAAGAGTAAATTGCAAAAACCCTCCCCGTTGTTTAAATAAATCGCAGAAGAAACAGTCCATTTTTTTTTTCAAAAATGCCGATATAGTCTGTGTGGAGAATTTTGGTATGCAATTATCATCCCTAACAGAGACCGTGCCTCCACTTTTAAAGCTTTGAATTTCTCATTCCAGCGATAATAATTGCACAACAAAGTTGTCCCCATGAGGACTATGCTTTGCACTTTCGAAAAAACTGGATCATACCTGCGATTTCTTCAAACCTTAGGGACGGTTTTGAAATTTACTCAAGCTATTTTAAGTTTATTGGAGTATTTTAAATGATTAAAAGGTACATCTTGCACCGTCATCAATCACCGGTGGCGCTAATCTGAAAATTTTAGTTAATACAAATCATCACTAGCAGTTGAAACCAAGAGGGAGGGTATATAATAAAACCAATCAACAAAAGGTATTATTATGATAATGAATCTAGACTCTATTTAGCCTCATCATTCATAATCTAGATCTCTCCTCTACTTTAGTTTAATTGTGCATATTTTAATGCTGAATTAGTGATCAGGATATTCAGTTTAGTTGTACGATTGATTGCTGATCATATTGTATAACTCGCTACGCGGTATACTCGAGCAGTCGGATACCTTGTAGTGAGTAACCGCCTAATCGGCCTATGTGGGGAGTACTTATATTAATTTCGAAAGTATCCTCAAAAGGTTTAGATCACCGGGCATGGGTGCCCTCCTTGACCGGTCAATTGGTTATTTTCCGCGGGGGAGGGATGTATGACATGTTTATAGGACCATAGAAATATGTTTACAAACATTAACCAATTGTTCAATATTATATGTATGGTTTGTTCATAGGACTATAGAATTATCAATTATGTTTAGAAGCATTAAACAGTTGTTTAAATACTTCAAGCCGAGTTTTGACCAAGTTTGACCTTGTAGCGAGTAATCGGAACTCGGCCTTGTAATCCTTGTTTTACAACATTGTGTGACATATTGCTTAAGTTGAGTTTATTTGTGCAGTTGTCTGCTGATTTACTGATCACGTACCGCTTAATGTGACCTAAAGCCTAAAGTTGTGCAATTCTTATTTTTGATGTTGTGTTACGCCTGAAGTTTGCGTTTGGATCTGTAGGTTTTGTAAAAAGATAAAAATCTGTGTGGACCGAGGGATTTTGAAGATCTGAGTTATTAGGAGATGGCGTGGTTTAGTGGGAAGGTTTCGCTAGGAAACTTTCCGGATTTAGCGGGGGCAGTTAACAAGTTCAGTGAAAGTGTTAAGAATATTGAAAAGAATTTTGACAGTGCTCTTGGACTTGATGACAAGGCTGCTTCTGGTGGGGGCGGTACAACTTCCACTAGTGAAGGTAAACATGTTTTCGCCTATAAAATTTGGAATGCATTTGTGGTTTTAGACTTCTACTGAATGTAACTATTAGGGCTTATTTATTTGTGTGATTGCGCTAAAGAAGTTGGATGGGATTATGTTATTTGATGATTGTATGGCCTGAGATCATGTCTAGTTATTTCCCCAGATCTTACGATTGTTGCAGGTAATTGTAATGAGTTTGCAACTTTTATGTTCATGTCAGATAAACATATCATACTAGATATGGAATGGTTAAAAAATTCAACAAAAAAGTTATTGTTAGTTAGTACCTACATTTGATGCTCCGTATGTCAAATTCATGGCATCGAATCCACGAAAGAGTATTACAGACCACAGATTAAGACCAATTTAAGAAGTATTTATATCAAGTGCTCTCATGTTCTTTAAATACTGCAATGTTTGACATGGAAAATGTTCTATTGCTAGTACAAATTCCTATATACCCTTCAGTAACGACAAAAGGGAAATTTAAAATTTAAAAATTAAAACTTGAATGGAATCTAAGCGATGGAGCTTTTGTCATCTCATGGGAAATTTTATAAAATAGTAATTCCATGTAATTTGCCATATAAAAAAAGTAGCAAAAATAATAGGAGTCTAACACCAGCATCTCAAATCTCAATGACAAGAAAAACCTTAAGTAACCCTGTTTCAAAGCAAGAGTGTCATCCACTATGCATAATGTTTCTTGTTAAGGGTAAAGAAAGAATGTAGCGTTGAATTATCTTTTAACACAAGTTCAGCAACAATTCTTTCTTCTTAACTTCTGCACGGAATCTTGAGTCAATCAACATTTATGGTCTTGTTAGAGATAACAACATCCATCTCATGGCCAGGCGCGTACAAAATTATAAAAGGCAGCATTTATGCTCATGTTATTGACGTCTACGTTAAACACTTAGTTTGGGAGACTAGATGACCACCAATCGTTAAACAGATACTTTGCCATGTTATAATGTAATTCAGCTTGTTTGGTAGCTTTATCATATGCTATCTTAGAAACACCACTTTTCTCATGGGTCTGTAGCAGCTCCATGGCAATCACATTATGAGTTAGGAATCCGCAGGTTCATGGGAAACGGATTCTGGCGGAAAAAATAAATGCTACGATGATTGACTGCTTCTGTGATGGTTACTGATGTTCATCAACTTTTGATTCGTTTACTTCGAATGAGTTAATTGTGAAGACTGCCTTTTGTTTACTAATTTGACTGTTCTGCTGTTGTTTTGGACTTTTGGTAGTGGAGTTCTGGCTAACTTTTATCGTCATTTTTGTGACTTCTGAATGGATGCATTTAGATTTATATCCATTCTTTTGTCCTGGAAAATGGCATGCGTTGTTTTCGGGTAACCACGTGTGTGGCACTCACCATGACTGCTATGTTGATACACAAAGCTTTAGGTATTGGTTATTTTTTTGGAGTATGTATATAACTTAGAGGGGGCAGCTTTAACCCCTTTGAATGAAAACATGCCAACTTGGGTTGTATATGTTGATAAAGGGTTAAACAGGCAAAATGAGACAAAAAACGTTGACAGGTCAGACCAACCCGACCCGTTTTCACCATCACATAAAGGTTACTATTTTGATCCATTACCAATCTGCCTGAGTGACCCATTTTGCCCCCTTTTTATGGAACTTTTGAAATTTGAAAGATATGCATACATATTTGTTTTCTGCACAGATTATATAGACTGCATGTTGGAAAATTAATAATTTGGAAAGAGCTATAGATGCCAATGGTTTTTCTTTTTCACATATCGCACCACTAATCTGTTTATACTACCAGCTTCAGGAGCATGGCCCACCGACTTGATGGCTTTTATGGGACAAAAAGGCGAAAATGTCACTGTTGACTCTACAGAAAAACTAGAATCTTCGAGCCCTCAAGCTTCATCCCTTTCTAAGGAAAAAGAAGGGGATCAGGCTGATAAATCAGCTGATTCTGTTGATGAACATTATCAGTCTGTTACAGAAGAACATGTAGAGACTGTAAAGCCTGAAGAGCATGAGGATCACCCTGCAAAAACAAATACTGAAATCTTGGAGGAAGCTAATAACGCTACCCAAAAACCTGAAGAAACAAATGTTATAAAGGATGAGCAGGCAGGAGCAGTTAACAAGTTAACAAGTTCAGTGAAAGTGTTAAGAATATCGAAAAGAATTTTGACAGTGCTCTTGGACTTGATGACAAGGCTGCTTGTGGTGGGGGTGGTACAACTTCCACTAGTGAAGGTAAACATGTTTTTTTCTATAAAATTTGGAATCTATCTTACATTTGTGGTTTTAGTTTTCAAGTTTACAAACACATTTGCAGTATTTGCATGCGTGATTGCACTGGAGTAGTTGAATGGGATTGTATGGCCTGATATTATCGTTCCACATCTAGTTATTTTACCAGATCCTATGATTGTTGCCACTAGTTGTCACTTTTAGCTAAGAACTAGTTTTTGGAACGATTAAACTACTCCTTGTTGAAACAAATTTAACTCAAAACGAGTTTGCAGCATCTATTTTAATGTTAAATGAGAACATCATACAAGATATGGAACACCTTAAAATCATAGAAAAAAATTTGATTCCAGTTATTACCTACATTTGATGTTTGATATGCAGAATCCCCGGCATTGAATCCACAGTAGTAACAAGGACCAATTTAGCAAGTATATATATTTAGTGCTCCCATGTCCTAATATTAAATATTGCAATGGTTGACCTAGGAGATGCTCTATTACAAGTCAAAAGTCTTATTTATTTTTCAAAGCAAGAGCTTCATCCAACTTTCATCATGCTTCTTGTCAAGGGTAAACAAAAGAATCTAGCGTTGAACTATCTTCTGACAAAAGTGCAGCAACAAGTTTTTCTTCTTAACTTATGTTAGGAATCTTGAATCAGTCAACATTTATGGTCTAGTTAGAGATAACAACAGCATTATAAAAGTTTTTCTCATGGCCAGGCGCATACAAAATTATAAAAGGCAGCATTTATGGTTATGTTAGTGACGTCGACATTAATAATTTAGTTTGGGAGATATCACATGATTTCCATATCTTAGAAGCATTGCTTTTGGCATGGATCTGTAGCAGCTCTATGGCAATCACTTTATGAGTTAGGAACATGCAGGTTCATAGGAAAACAGATTCTGGTGGAAAATATAACTGCTACAATGATTGACCACCTTCTTTGATGGTCATTGATGTACATCAACTTCTGTTCTTTTACTTGCGACGGGTCAATTGTGAAGACTGCCTTTTGTTAATTATTGTATTTTGACTGTTCTGCTGTTGTTTTTGGTAGTGGAGTTGTGGCTTTTTTTTTTGGTCATTTTTGTGACTTTTGAATAGATGCATTAAGATTTATACCTATTTTTTTGTCCTGTAAAGTGGCATGAGCTGTAGGTTTTGGGTAACCATGTGGTGTGCCACACACCATGACTGCTGTGGCGATCTGTGTTTAAAAAAGCGCCTGATGCGTGATGCGTTGCGATGCGCGGCTCTGTTGCATCACACACCCTGATGCGTTGCGTTTACGGGATGCGAGGTGATGCGCGCGCATCAGGCACGCATCAGCTGATGCACGCATCAGCGCTTTTTTGCGCATCATGTACTTTTGGCCTTGTAACATAAAATTGGACTTAATAATGTTTATTGGGCTTCTTCTCATGGATTTTACTTATAAGATATGGGTCCAATTTGACCAATTCCTTATAAACGATAAGACTTTTGATCTTAGTTTTCGACTATTTATCTATTTTAGCGATATAGAATCATGAACTATGAACATGCATGGTATCTTTTGACATTTAATATGGTATAAATGTGTTATTAATGTGTTTTGTGCACTATATAAAATTTAAATATTTTTTTATAAAATTGTCGCCTCGGGTACGTGATGCGCGCGCATTCGCCTCGGCGCCTCGCGCCTCGGCTTTTTGACCCTTATCGCATCGACGCGCATCGCGCTTTTTAAAACCTAGGTGGCGATACATAAAACTTTAGATCTTTTTTTTTTTTTTTTTTTTTTTTTTTTTTTTTTTTTTTTTTTTTGAGTATGTATGTAACTTAGAGGGGGCAGCTTCAACCCCTTTGAATGAAAATGTGCCAACTTGGGTTGTATATGTTGATAAAGGGTCAAACAGGCAAAATTAGACAAAAAAACGTTGGCATGTCAGACCAACCTGACCCGTTTTTACCATCACATAAAGGTTACTATTTTGACCCGTTTTTACCATCACATAAAATTATACATCTCTGTTTTTGTGCTTCCAGCTTCAGGAGCATGGCCTGCCGACTTGATGGCTTTTATGGGACAAAAAGGCGAAAATGTCACTATTGACTCTACAGAAAAACTAGAATCTTCAAGCCCTCAAGCTTCATCTCTTTCTAAGGAAACAAAACTTTGGTTAAGCTGTTTGGTCAGCCTAGATTGGAATGGCTGGGGTTTTCTTATAACCCAAAAACGCCTCTCTCATTGTTTTCTTTCAACTCAAGTTGGTCGAAAGATAATATAAGAACCAACTGAATACATGAACCAATCAAATGTCAGTTGGTTGAAAGATAATATAAGAGGAATTAAAAGGATGCCAGTTGGTCGAAAGTTAATATAAGAGGAATTAAAAGGTTACCGTCACATTCTACTTCTTTTCCCTGCATAAGTAAATTACCGCAAAATATCACTCCAACCATCCATTCCCCAATTCTGATTCAACTTATCTTCCTTTAAGTGCTAAAACTAAACCCACTCCAGTAATGATCTGAAACTTCATTATTTTCAAAGACATGTCCAAAACACAATTTACATTAACGAGTCTTCACAACTGATGGCCTAGTAGTTTGAATCCTTAAATCATAATGCTCTGTTCCATCTTTGCTAATTTTAATAGGCCTTGGTTTCAGAAGTCCCGTAATGTGGTCAATCTTATGGACATATGGAAGATTCCTCAAGTTTTTGTTTGTGATGATGTTGGCTGATTTTGAGTCTTGTTAGGCCTAATTGTGTCGTAATTCTGATTTTAGGAGGCTAGGCCTTTTGTAACATGAGTTGGCATGTCAGTCTCATGGTAGTTAGTTTGAAGCACAAAGGGTGCGTATGGTGTTAGTAAATGTGGTATGCAGGCATGCAGCCACATTTCCTGTACTTATTTGTTTTTTTGAGTAATATATTTTACCAAGGTAAAAAACCTTTTACCCAAAAAAAAATAGGCCTTGGTTGAGGTAATTGTGAATTAGTCTAGATGGCCAGTGTTTTATGGTGGATAGTCAATTCATAATGGAGGCTTCCTGTTTGTGAAGGGTAGAATGAACTGGATGAGCATTGTAAGTGGGTAGGAGTAGAGAGTTGTTAAAGATGAAGCTTCTTGATCCTAGCCTTGCAATGCCACAAGAGGAGGATGGAAGGAAAATCCCATTGCTTTAGTCTAAAATGGTGATGATGCCTGTAGATGTGTATAGGCAGTAGTGTGGCTTGTGAGGGGATACAAGTCTTACTACTTTGCATATATCACAAATCTCGGAAATGTAGTTGCCATCTTTAGATTAACCAATGGTGATGTAAGGAACATTTACTTAAGATGATGCATGCAAGTTCTACCTCTGTACTTGGTTAGTGTGAGGTGGCTGCTGCACTAATTCAAGTATAGTGTGTAGGATTTGTAGGAAATGTAGTCTTAATTAGAATGTATGGTAAATATGAGTTTGATAGTTAGTCTTTCGAATATGTGTAGCTTACAATTTGAATCTGTGTTTGTATGCCTTGTGCAACTAGTATTTGTTTATATGCTTGTGTGTGTTTGTATGCCTTGTGCAACTAGTATTTGTTTATATGCTTGTCTGTATGGTTTTGGGGTATGTCCAAAATCATGAGTTTGCAACTTGGTGCCGTAAAGTTTTGATAAAGTAAAAGTAAAGTAACTCCCAATACTGTCTTCCACGGTGTATGGGGAGGTTGAGACGTAGACAGCCTTACCCCTACCTAAGGTAGAGAGACTGCTTCTTTTTCTACCAAAAGTAGAAAAGGACCTCCGGCCTTGGAAGGGGTGAGGATCGAACCCTTGACCTTTGTCTCCAGAGACAAATTTTTTTTTTTTTTTTTTTTTTTTTTTTAAGGCCTAGAGACAAAGGTGTTAACCACTTGATCCAACCTTGCTCTTTTTAAATATAGTAGTAATAATAAACACACTCAGAACATCTCTGAAAACAACCAAACAATTATAGATACCCAACTCTCCTAACCCAATAAATACACATCAGTCTCAACTCCTAATGTTTAAAAAAAAAAAAAAAAAAAAAAAAAAAAGGGTTTGCATTATCATGACATTTGAAGCACCCTTTTATAACAAAAAGGCTTCTGGGTGCTACTACTTTATCCGATTTTGCTCAATAAAAACCAAATCTCCACTAAATAAAAAAGGCCATTTACTTATGATTTAAGTCTACAAAACAATTCTAATCAGCAACAATTTTCAAAGGGGCTTATGAACATGATGATTCACAGCACCATTGAAGCACACATTATATCAAAACAGTTGGTGTACAACTCAATCTATAGGCATTACACCTAGCATTGTATAGCCTGCAAAAACTGCCAACTATATCTCACTAAAATGAAGTTCACCATATAAAATTTACATTAATAAACTGTAATCTAAACAAATTTATATGCAGATCCCATTTTTTAGTTGTCACCATATAAAATTTGCATAAATCCTCCAACGTGCACCCAGCACAGAGAATATAAACCTTCATGCATAATTACGTTATATTCTCTGGATGTTCGAAAATCAAAGTACAGACGAAGTACAGGAAAAGATCTTTTACATTGGTCGAAACTCGAGACCACATACAATGAGGCCAGACATACTTCCTTCATGACCTGTAAACTTCATATCAATAGAAAATGAGTCATCCTTGAATTCCTGAGTTGAGTTAAATTTCCACACTTGAATCTCCATCCATCCATCTTCCCTTTGTTTTGGAACCCGGGTAATATCATTTATATTCAATGGGCTCGGGGTTATAAAATAAACAAATTCAGCCTCGTTGTTTTCTTCGTGGAGTAAATCTCGTACTTTCACCGGACAATGCAGCCCCTGGACTTTTTCTGAAAGCTTGAACACAAGGTAACACACGTATTCTGTATCGGATGATAGCATTTGACTTTTAATCGTGCAATTGATATGAAATACTTGTTGTGGTAAAAGCTCAATCACCTTTGGAAATCTGCATGTACGATATATGATATAAATACATACTTTTTAAAACAAAATAATACTTGAGAACAGAAAACCAAATCCAAAGAATGAAACTTTTGAGGTATTCTCAATATCTGGACAAGCATAGATCAGCATAGAGTGAATGTAACTAAGTTTAGTGGTTAAAAGTAAATGTAACGTTGTTTGTCTGAAAAAGCAAACCTGGTCTGCAATGATGGTTTTGAAGTAAAAAGGTTCACATTAGAAGCTTCGTACAACGCCGCCTTTGCTGAAAGCATAAGAAGCTTCTTTTGGTTTACTTTGCCCAACCAGAACAACTCGTCGTCTTTTCTTTTTATCTTGAATTTTTCTTTAGATTTTGTTAGCAATTGTTGCACGCGATCCACAATGATGTTTGATTTTAAGACTTGTCCGAGTTCCTTCAAATTTCTGATTTCTTCATACACCTATATAAAGATCCCGTTATAAACATGCAAGTTAGACAATGATTTTTTCCATGCATCCATCCTCGTATGCACAAAAGAATAGAGAATGGAACCGAGAATAACATTTTCAAACTTACCTTGTCAGTGGCTCGAAATTCAATGCCTTGAACATAAATTGAAACATCTCCACAATAACATGGTGAAAAGCTCTTTAGTAGAAACTCAATTTCGACATCTTTGTTCTGATTCACGATTTGGCACAACTCTATCATCAACCATTCCTTGTCCCTCCTTGTTGCAAAATATGCATGATGAATTTCACTCCCCTTTCTATAACTTAGGTTAACGTACATCGGTTTACTTGAAAAGTTTCTTGAATCACAAAATTTGAAGACTAAATAGACCCCATAAACGACATTTTGAGATAAAAATTGAGCTTTTGTCTTGATTTTGATGTTCAATCTAGAAATATCAAACATCTCCACTACTCTCTCAAATCTGCACAGACTATAAACATACAAGTGTCAATCAGTCTTAGCCTTATTCCCATAACCTTTTACCTTTGAAATTCTTAATTCTTTCAACCCAAATTAAATGACATAAATGAGACTTTTGAAAAATTGTTCATAATCAATACTCCCTCCGTCCCATAAAAACTGTCCAGTTTGACTTTTCAAAGTCAAACTGGTTCAACTTTGACCTTAAATATTTTTTATGTGTTATATAATACTTGATCAAAAATTATACCAATGAAAAACACACTTAAAAATCAATCCATTCATATATTTTTCAGAAAGTATTATATAATACTCACAAAAATAGATAAGGTCAAAGTTGAAACAGTTTGACTCTGAAAAGTCAAACTGGACAGTTTTTATGGGACGGAGGTAGTATAATATTGTTTTTTTCCATATATAATCTCTGCTTAAGTAAAGGTAAGAATATTATCAAAAAGGCTGTAAAGATGCTAGCAAAATTTATAACTCATGGTCTGAGAACAGAAGGCCCAAAACAGGGGCATATCTCAAGTCCTCAACCACCTTATTTTTATAATAAGTTGTTTAAAAATTAGCTCTTAATCTTATAGCAAGTATAATAATTAGTTTGTAGAACTAATCTTGTCAATAACCTCATAAGATGAGGTCTGGAGTTTAGTCATTTAGAAAGTTTGGGTCTCAAGTGTAAAATGCTACAGATTAAGGTATTGTTCGGTAAGTGTAGTACAGAGGCAAAATGTGAACTTAGTCAAAGGGGTTCTTAAGTTGATCCAGTTTGAGCATAATTTATATACTTAATGAGTTGTAATTTTCATTAACGTGTGAGATTAATTGGGGCGTTTGCTGAAGATCTATTTGTGTCTTGTATTTGTTCTTGTTCAAAACTATAAGCCTTTGGTTAAGTTTTATTGTCACAATGTCTTTGATTATACTTATAGACACCTGTTGTAAAGAAAGAAAAAGAAATGGTTCTACGAACTTCAGACAGCACAGCAGGTAAATATAAAACATAAGACCAAATATTAGACTACAAAAATCACTCGAGAAAACCATCAAACCTTCTAATCTGAAGTTGGTTTACTTGCCAATTTACTTTTCAGCTACTATTCCACTTAAGGAAACATAAAGTGCCAAACTTATCAATGCGGGGGGTATCATCTACTTTCTTGCTTAAAAGATTTTTTTTTTTTTTTTTTTTTTTTTGTCAAAAATACACCGTTTGTCAAAATAGCTTCCAGTCTCTTTCATGCGCGAAAAAAATACATGTATTGGTAATGTTCCCAATTATACACATTACACTGTAAGAAACAAAAACCACAATGCAAGTTACAAATACATAGGTATGCTATAAACTAATTATTATGCTACTGTAAACGTAACGTAACTTAATTTAAATATTTTTGAAAAAAGTATAATTAAATAAACTTCGAACAACGATGCATATGTACACTTATCACTTGATGCTAACAAATATAGAGGTAGAGAGAATAACCTTGATTCTGGAAGAGATTTCCATTCATGTGGACAACTGTTTTTGTAGGAAAACATTGATGCTGAAACCATTTCATTTCTTTCTCCAATACCATCGAATGACAACAACTGTTATACGACAAAAAACAACTTACACTCAATGATATGATGTGTAAAAGCGTGTGTTATTTTGAATTATCCTAATAAACTAAAATACAAAGAACACAGGATGCACAACATAATATGAATGTGATTTGAGAATGAATTGATACCACTTTGTCGTGTTGAAGGAGAATTCCTTTAGAAAAGATGTTGTAAAGATCCTCTTTCTTGATGGTAGAATAACCTTCAGGGCATCTTGACATCTGGATTATTTCTTTATAGTCTTTAGGCAATTTCGGCTCCCATATCTCATAATCCTCCTGTACATTAATTACATAATTAATAAGCTCCTATTTTTCATACAATTACATTTCTACTGTTGAAGAAACTACTAAAGAACTTCTACTAAACATGCACAACACATTAATCTTGTAGACTTTTTTTTTTTTTTTTTTTTTTTTTTTGACATTTAATTTGTTTTCTGTTTTGAATGATATAATTAGAAAGATTGTCTTTGCAAGACATATATACTGGGATCTTACACCCACAATATGGCTAATACAATATAAACGAAAAGCAATTAACGTGGTTCGGCCCCTCTAGCCAACTCCACCAACAACCTCACTATATAATAAACGGGATTACAAGAAGGGACACAACACTCAACACTTTTGAATACCCACACCACACACTCTCAACGGTTTATATTACAATAATGGAGCAACATTCAACATTCATGAATATATCCGGAGACACACACATGTGGACGGAGGGAGACTATCATAACATCTCCCTCTTTTCTCTCCCCTCACCAAATTACCTATAGCTAATGAATCATATATAAGAAGGCATTAGTTTGTTCATCAAGCAACTCCTATTAAAATAGGCAATCATCTTTCCTAATTCGGATGATTCCAAATTAACAAAATTTATTTAAGGAATGTGAATCAATTTAATCAATATATTTTAGCATCATAAAAACAGTTGTTAGAACAATAGATGTTTACAACTTATTTGAATATAGTTTAGATATATATGAATCAAAATTTAGCCAATTTTGTCAAAATATAGAAACTAACTTGAAATTCCAATGCTTTCTTGAGTTGTATGACCACTTCATTAGCTGTTGGCCGTCTCTCTCTCTTGTGATATAAGCATTGAAAGGCAATCCTTGTAAATGTAATAAATGACTGTGGCACAATTTGTTCTTTGATACCCTCAAACACTAACTTATCAAGTTTTCCTACATGATAGTGATATTTAGCCAAAAAGGGTAAATAAAGATACTCATCATCTAGTTTTTGAGATGATAGTTTCCCACACAATATGTCAAATAAAACTGCACCCAGCGAGAATATATCAGATTCTTTGGTTAAGAAGCCTGATTTGGAGTATAGTGGGTCACGATAGCCGATTGTGCCTGTAACATTGTCAGTGACTCCATCATGATTTGTTAGACAAACAAAGGAAAGCCCAAAATTAGTAATTTTTGCTTTCCAATCATCAAACAGTAGAATGTTGTTGCTGCTGATGTCCCTATGTATCACCATTTCTGGACTTGAAACAGTTCCATGAAGGAACTCCAACCCCATCGCAATATCAATGCATATTTTAAGCCGCATCACCCATGTAAGACTATCATCGCTCAAGTACTTATCAAGACTTCCTTTGGATGCATAATCATAAACAATTATTTTCTCATCCTCTTCATCACAGTAGCCTACAAGACCAATGACATTTTCATGTTTATACTCCATAAGGATTTTAAGCTCTGTCATGAATTCAACTTCTCCTTTAGCATACTTCCTATCCAACCGCTTTGCAGCAATGATGTTATGTCCATGAGTATGACCTTTGTATACTTTCCCAAAATCTCCATGTCCAATGATATTGTCTTGCCTGAAGTTTTGCGTCGCCAACTTTATGTCTTCAAGTGACAGTTTGAGGTTGTCCTTGTAGTTCTCCTGTGAACCATACAGTTGATTTGATAAGTGAAAAAAAAAAAAAAAAAAAAAAAAAAAAGGCCAAAATGCATTTTGTACTTGCTTGAATCTAATAGAGTAATTTGAGATCATTTTTCTTACTAGTTCAAACAAAGGTAAAGTCAATATGATAAATATAATAATAATAATGACCATATATGTAGTTTGGCGTATAGCACATATAGATCTGCCTAGCTAATTTACTCAAAAATATATCTTGAAAGCATTGACTTACCTGGCAGTATAACGCTTTTTTAAGTTCGTTGATGACAACTTCTATTGTTGGACGTTGTGCTTGAGTTTCTGCCAGACATCGAAATGCAATTTTTGAGAATATGTCCAAAGACTCTTTATCAGGTCCTTTACTTAGAGAAAAGACACGTTCATCGGTTTCTGCCTTTATCTTGGGATCAACAATTTCCATTAGTGTTCCCTTCTCAAAATGCTCTCTTGCAATGGGTGCAATTCCCTTCTCATTCACTTTTGTGTATACAGGATCATAGGCCAAACTCCCGGTCAAGATCTCAAGTAACACTACTCCAAAAGAGTAAATGTCTGATTTTTTATTTAATCTTCCATACTTCTGATATTCTGGATCCAAATACGTATTTGTACCTGCAATCATATTGGTATTGATAGTGCTGGCCTCTTGATTTGCTGGGTGGAATTTAGAGAGCCCAAAATCAGCAATCTTGGCCTCCCAATTATCGCCCAGTAGAATATTTGCGCTCTTGATGTCACGGTGAATTATCTTTTGTTTGTCCTGATCCGTGTTGGTGTGAATGTAATTCAAGCCATGTGCAATATCAACACATATTTTCAAACGTTGCATCCAAGTAAGATTAGTCATCTTATCACTATTTCCCAAATAATCTTCGAGACTTCCTTTAGAAGCAAGCTCATAGACAAGGATCATGTGATCACGACCTTCATCACAAAAGCCAAGAAGAGAGATTATATTATTGTGTTTACAACTAGTCAGCATTTCAATTTCTGCAATGAACCCTTGTTCTCCTTGTGTATTGAAGATTCGTTTTATTGCTACAGTGCTTTGTTTCTTGGGAAGATCACATTTATTCTCCCCATCTATCGATGATGATTTACTGCTATCGAAATGTTCGAGTTGTGCCTTGTATACCATACCATATCCGCCTGAACCAATGCAATATCTGTCACCAAAATTCTCGGTAGCCAACTCTATATCATTAAGTCCAATCTTCAAGTGTTCCAAGTTCTTCCACTGCAACATTAACAGCATAAATGCTAGTAAGATATGGGAGTGAATTTATAAAGAAATTGGTTTTATAACTGAAAGAAATCTATAGAATATGTGAACATTTCAATACAACACTCACTGAAAGAAAACATTGATGATAAAAGATTCAAAATTTTTACTAATTGAGATGTTAATTATTACAACAAAATCTTAGTCCCTAATATATCCTCGGCTAATGGATTCCTTAACCTCCAATATAAACCATTAACAGCTTAAAAATAATTTGTGATTTGTGAGTGTGACTATGTGTCAGGCCTATGGTGTAGTTAAATGGCTCAGATGGTGTTTTGATTTCTGAAGGAGATTGAAGGGGGTATGGAAGTGTCACCTCAATAAATTTAACCACTGGATGCCACGGTTATGAATATGAGACATCAGAAATGTCTCATCTAATTTCTTCGTAACAAGGATCAAATGTGAAAAGCCTCAAACTAAAACTAGGAAAAAAAAATTACCTTCAAGTGATTATATGATGTACCGTCAACTGCATTCTTTGGAAGTTCCTGGAAATGATCAGTTGATAATATAACAGTTATTATAACATAAAGTTGATGGATAGAACAGTTATTATCACTGAAAATTGATAAACAAGTTGATTTTCTTACTGGATTTTCATGTTTCCACTGAAGTTCCAACGCTTTATCAAGTCTTTTGACAACCTGGTCTATATACGGACGCTTTGCCCGTTCCTCTTGTAAGCAGTAATATGTTGTGTCTGAGAAGATTCTGAACGATTCTGGGTCCATCTGTTTTCGTAAATGCGAATCTACCATATCATCCAAATGAGATTTTTCCAGTTGACTTAATAAACCCTCTTTCAACTCATCTTCATCTTCATCATCACCTGCACTCCGTCCGCAGAGGACTTCCAATAACACAACACCGAATGAATACACATCTGACTTATGGGTCACACCACCGGTCTTTTTATATTTTGGGTCCAGGTATACATTCTCGATAATGTCACGAGTAAGAAGAAGATGTTGCCTCCGAGCTACTGTACTTTTCAGTGAAAGTTCAAAGCCAGATAACTTGGGTTCCCATTTGTCATCTAGTAAAATATTCGAGCTCGTGATGTTGCAATGTATGACACTAAAATCTCGTCCAGCATCATAATACATGTAACTCAATGCCTTCGCAACACCAACGCATATCTTCAACCTTTGCATCCATGTGAGGCTCTGGGCACTTAGATATTCGTTGAGACTTCTGTTGGCCTCCTTCTTGTATATGATGATCTTATCGTCCTCATCATCATAAAAACCAATAATAGACACTAGATTCTTATGTTTGAGACTAGAAAGCATCGAAACTTCCGTCCAAAACCTTTTGCTCTCATCTTTTACATATTCTTCATAAAACCTCTTTACAATAATATCGATGAATTGTTCAAAATGTAAGAGACGGCCTTTGTAAATTGCTCCAACCTTATATTTTTCAATAAAATTCTCAACAGCAAAATAGTTGGTTGCTGAATATATATCTTGAACGCTGAGTTTTAAGTGAGAAAGATCTTTGAGGAAAGACTTTGTCTTGTTGCTGAGATGGGACTCAACGTGTGTAGATATGGAGGTGAATGATCCCTATATGTACCAAGCAAGACAAAATTACCAAGTGTTCCAAAAATGGCACGTGTATATAGGGAGGTCATGTTTCTAAAATTCTAGTGACTTACAAAAATAGTACTAATAAGCAATAAATAATTACCTTGTCATGATTGGATGACGTATCTTCAGCTACCGCTGCAACTATTGAGTGTTCCTTTAATATCATAAATAAATACAGTAATAAGTAAATAATTTTACCCGTAATAGTATATATAGAGATTAGTTATTATTAAAGAAAGATGAAAGAGAAAACTGTCTTACATGATCCATTTGAAGTTTCAACGCGCTCTCAAGTCTTGCGACAATCTCATTTATATTTGGGCGTTGTGATCGTTCTTCAATTAAGCAGTCATACGCTGTTTTTGCGAAAACATTGAATGATTGCGGATCCATCTGTTTCCAAAGATCCGGATCGATTATATCATGGAGTGTTTTCTCTCTGTAATGGAAAATTGCCGTTGGAGCCAAATACTTATTGTCTTGATCGCCAATCATTGATTTCCTACCACAGAGTAGTTCAAACAATACTATCCCAAAGGAGTAGATATCCGACTTGTGGCTCACAGTGTTAGTCTCTAAACATGTTGGGTCTACATATCCTTCCCTGTCCCAAACTGAACCTGTAATTCTGAAAGAATGATGCCTTTCAGATGCTTTAACCTTCAAAGAAAGTTCCCAATCCATTAACATGGGTTCCAAGTAAACATTTATCCAAACTGAGTGACTGTTGATATTCCGGTGTATAACGCTAAAATCACGTGGCTCGTCATAATAAATGTGGCTCAATAGTTTGGCAAGACCGATAGATATCTTCAATCTTTGCACCCATGTTAACTTCATCGGGTCACTTAGATGGTTGCTGAGACTTTCCCTTGATGAACGCTGGTAAATGATGATCTTCTCATCATCCTCATCACAAAACCCAAAAATAGAAACGAGATTTTTGTGCTTGAGACTAGAAAGCATGGAAACCTCCGTCCAAAACAGCTCGTTTCTATCCTCATGTTCTTTCTTAAATCTCTTAGCCCAGATATAAATCAACTCACCGGAATGCCAGAGATGCCCAGAGTATTTTATTGAATATAGATCTTCTCCCTGGACACTTCCATTTACAAAGTTGTCGGTGGCGGATCGTATGTTTTCAAGGGGGAATTTGAGGTGAGCAAAGTCATCGGGTGAAAACATGATGTTTCAAAAAGAGGGCTTGAGGTGGTTTGGGTTACAAGATGATCTGAAAGAACAAATACACAGATCACAGATTCAGAGTAGTAGTTGACTGGTTGTCAATAGTCAATAAGGAGTGGGGTAGGTAGTGGTAGGTGATATAAAGGTATCTTTTGCATAATTCTATATATTTAATCATAAAAGACTATTTTTTTTTTTTTTTTTGAACATCATATAAAAAAAAAAAAAAGACTATTGACTTCTGCAATGTATAGGAAATTTCCTTTATTTGTTGTTATAATACTAGTTACTCTTTGCAAATGGTTTTTAACTTACCTATGTATAGGAAATTTCCTTTATTTGTTGATATACAAAATATGAAAATAAAACCAAAAGATAAATGAGAAAAAACCCACAATATTCTTTTAAATAATGCATATGAACAATCTCCAACACAACAAAAATATGCATAAATGAAATATGTGGTAAAGGAGATAGCGTGTGTTTTTGCAAAGAATGTTTCTAGATCCACTCATAGTTTACAAAAAAAAACCCACTCGCTGACGTGTCAGGGAGCTGATTGGTTGGTTTTTTGTGGGCCACAAAAAATCAACCAATCAGCTCCCTGACACGTCAACGAGTGGGTTTTTTTTTGTAAACTATGAGTGGGTGTAGCACACCTCTTTTGCAAAGCATATAGCCTGGTATAGTTGACCACAAAAGATAATGGTAGGTTGATTTTTTAACTTTCAAGTAAAGAGAGGAATAGTATATGATTTTTTATTGCTTTCAAGTAAAGAGAGGAATAGTCTATGATCCTTCAAGAGTTTACTTATTTTACTTATAAAATCAATAAATTGTTTCCATCCCACTAATACATTTGATTAGACTTAATTTATCAGGCTAACAACATTAGCACAGTCTCATTCGGCGTTGTTTTTCGATGTTATGATATATCAAATCACAAATAAGTTCATGTTGTTAATACAACGGCCAATATAATAAGTTTTCTAAACGTAACTAATTTTGTGAATAATTATTTTGGCCCACCCAAGATGAGAATCCTAGCTTCGTCACTGAACGAGACGGATTAAGTCCAAGCAACATCTGACTCCCACTATTCGGCAAATACATAACATTCCCACTCCTAGCCAAAGTAGTCGAAATCTCTCTACTCACTTCAATCCTCCTCAACTCAATTAACCCCATACCATCAGCACTAGTCGCATCCGAAATCAGGAGGTGCCTTTTGTTTCATTGTACAGCAGCAAATTAAATATTATCATAAGTCTAATTACTCATTCGCCACCTTAATATATAAAAACAAAAGAGCAAAGAAATTTTATGTGGTACAGCTCTATAAGAACTACCTCGATAATAATTCCTTCAGGTAGATCAGGTTCATCTTGAACACGTAAAAGGAGCTCTGCCATTGAAGTCGTGGTATGAGTATGTGAAACTGGGATTTCAGCAGGCATCACATGATTTTTCATATCATCCACATCTTTCCCCTGAAAAACTTCAGGAATTTGGTTTCACTAAATTTTCCATACAAAACTAGATTCATTAACATACTTGAATCACATGATGAACCAACCTTAAATGATGTGTCACTTTCAAACATGTGTCTGGCTTTGTCTTTGCCGCCTGCCACAAAATGATGTGTCAATTTCACCCTTGTGAATGGGCTGATTTGGATTCATGTTTTATAAATTTAAAAGTCAAATAAAATATTAGACAAAAAGGAAACAGGTCAAATTGTAAAAAATAGTCTTCTAAATATTTTTATTTACAGAATTAGATCATTAATGTGGCAGCAATTTCTGTAATTTTATTTAAGCGTTTATGAAATATTGACAAAAAAAATGTTCGCGGGTCTGCCCAGCCCGTTTCAACCCGCACTAAAAACACCCATTTTGACTAGTTACCCAACCCGCCCATCAGTAGAAATCACTAGTGAATGTAGTTATCATTACCTAACCTCTTTGTTCTGGCAGATACAGGTTGGAATTGAGCAAAGTCAGCATTATTGTTCACATTAACTAGTGTATCTGCTTCTGCATTTTCTGCAAGCCAAGTGCAAATTCCATCTTTTTTATTTCCTCCAAACTATTGTCCCATTTCGAGAAACCGCCATATTGCTAGAAGCCAAAGCCAGTGAATTCTATAAAAATACTACCAAGTGCTGATGCATAGTTTTGGCAAAAGTTTCATGACGTACCTTTTGAAGTAAACTAGATTACTAGAATGAGTTCTTTCATGAACGACTTCATTAGCATCTACACCAGATCATAACATATTAACATGGTCCCCCTTTAAACACATTCGACATATAACTCCCAAATGAAATTTATACAAATCGCAATGAATAGAGGATATAATGGTCGAGTGTACCTCTAAGCATATCAAGTTGAGAAAGAACCTGTACTTCACCCTGCGCAATTGTACATGAAACTTTCATAATAAGAAGCAGATATTTTTTTAGTATTCTATAAGAAAAGATTCTAGAACTATCGAGAAACTACACATAAGGTGTTCCTTAATACGTACCTTAAAATTTGTTTTAGACCATCAAGGGCTGCATCCGCCATATCATCATCCTCCAAAAGTACACATACATACTAATCTCTCTCACACATATATTACAGACACTCATACACGTTTATATAATATAATATTGCATGTCATACTTTTATGTACAACATACCATTTGCTACCAACTATCCCTCACTATGCAGTGCAGTAAGGCTACATGAACAGACAAACCTACCATCCTTTAATGTATAAACCTACCAACTATTCGCGTGAATTCATGCACCTTCTTCGCCCAGAATTCCACAGCAGTACAGCACTACACATCACTTCATTCGCCCAGAATTCATCCTACTCACCCAGAATTCATCTTCATTTGCCTAACAAAATACAACACTTTGCTCGCCCAGCACACCTTGCCCCATCACTCGCCCATCCTTCCCCAGCTAAGATATAGCTAGCCCATTCTTGCCCAGCCTCGCCTAGCCCTCGCCCATGCATACTCGCCCGCCCAAAAATAAGAGTGTTACTCGCCCATGTATACTCGCCCCACATATATGTATTCGCCCAAAAAGAGGAACACTCATAACCTCACAGCTCGCCCAGCAATTCGCCCATCCCTCGCCCTGGCTCAAGACTCGCCCACGGCTAGCGTAGCACTCCTTTTAAACACGTGTATGGTTAGAAACTAATCTAGTAATGAATCTAACGGATAATATTTAAAAGTTCATTTTGGAAAATTTTGTGTGTGAGGTTCATATTCGTAAAGTAGTCCTATAAACAGTTTATTTAAGAAATTCTCTCAAATCTAAAAAAAAAAAAAAAAAAAAAAAAAAAAAAAAAAAAAACACTGAAAAGTACCTATCACAAAGAGCTCCTACCAGCAGTAGCCATCACTTCACTTAGCACAATGCAGATACCCTATCAATAAAGAAACATTAGTTAATTAATGACAATGATATTCAAACACTATATACCTAACATAACTGAGGTATGGGTAAACGAATATAATACTTGCCGTCTGCTAGAATCAGGGTTTAGACTTTAGATAGTATAGGAATGACCAAAGGAAGAACTCTCTCCCCGAGCTTCCTAACAAGCTCGCTCACCGAATGCTCATCCCGCAGCCTTAACAAAATAAGCAAAAATTTAGTTTCCAAAATATTTGTATAACATATGAGAGACATAAGAAATGATGGTAACCAAAAAACAGACCTGTCTCCTTTCAGAGGATGGTAATGCAAGAGACGCGATAAGGGTGTTCATCAAAACAGGCATTATCTCCTTCAATATTTTATGAGTATTTACAACTATAGTTTTCCACACATGTAAAGCAGCCTACAAAGAGAAAAAGTAGAATTACATAATCAGATACCATAACAGGACATATAAAAAGCTGGCAAAGTTGACCCACTCACTTAAGAATGGGTCAATTCAGTTCATGGTTTTGTCTTTAACAAATAACAAGAACATTTAAAATGAATTTCATAAAGCTAAACAGAAAGAGATCAATGATACATCTTTGTTATCATAATTGAAACAGATATTGGCTAAAAGAGTTTAAACACTTTGAAAGAAAGTTTGAAGAGTCAACTCAACCCCTCCAGTTTTAACTAGTTAACCAACTTGCTTGCCCTGTATTTTTTTCCACTTCAACCAATAACATTAAAATCAACATACCTGGCAAACTGAGAGGTTGATATCAGTCCGGACCATGTAGAGCGCGGCAAGCACTTCATTACGCTTATACCTGCCAAGTACCTCAATGATTGCAGGTCCACGAATAGGAGTGTTAGACTTCTTATTTGACAGGCTACTGGTTTGAAGTTATGTAACTCTTTTGGTGTTATCCAATTTTGGGCGTTATCCTAATTGATTCCTGATACAGAACATTTTAGTAATCATAAATCAATCTCGCAACCAAAGTATAAACATATTCAAGTTTACTGTTAAGACGAATAACATATTTTTTTGCATCAGAATTATACCATTGACATTTCTTATTATGATGTTAATGAGTATAAGGTGATGATTATGAACCATACTTATGCATGGGTCAAATTGATCTATGTTTAATCAGTAGCCAGGTCAAATTGTTAACATATGAAATAGAAAGGAAACAATATTTTAGTTAAAAAGATAACAGGTTGAAAGTAACCAAAAATGTATTTTTATTGCATCAGCATTCAGCTCCAAATTAATTTTGTTCAAAGATCATAATGTTAAAGTCATACAACCTCTGTAATCCAGTTTGATTCATTAATTTAGTATTTACAAAAATTTTAAAAATTTCGGACAAAATGGCACCCAACCAACCCGACCCATTTTGACCCGTACCAACAAAAAAACAAATTTGGTCGTCCCACCCATTTTGACCCGCTACTAATTAGTAAAAAATCGTTTTAACTTACAAAGGGTGAACTCTTAATATTTTTGCGGGACAACGGTTATGCATAAAGATAGACCTGCTACCCATCCCACCAATTTTACCCCTTTACACAACAAAATTTTCCACCAAACCCAATCGCTTCAGTTGTTTGGGCTGAGTTGTACATTGTAGCAAGTACAGGCAACTAGTGTAACTTATTTACATATGAACCCATTCTCTATCTCCTAAGTGCGACCTTGGTATTGACTTTCACAAGACAACAGCCAAAAGCACATAAACAAAAGACAACACCTAAAATAGGATAACACCAAAAGAGCTACATAACTGCTTATCCGAAAGCTTCAAAACCAGTAGCATGTCAAAGAAGTCTAAGACTGACAAAGCAACAAGCTTGTTTATTTCAGTTACCAACAGACAAAGGGTGTGCATATGGAGGTTAATAACAGTAATGTCACATACGATCACCTGCATAAATTGGTCTTGTCACAAGCACAGACCCGTATGAGATACAGTGTCACTTCGGTTTAGAGAGCTAACTCCAATTTTAAAGGCTAAATGCTTAATGCTCCTAAATGCACTTAAAAGCTCCTTGCGAAACATAAACCTAACTCTAGCAACAAATAACAATCAGGTATAATAATTCCTCAATTTCATATACATCGATCAATTATCAAACAAAAACTATACAAATTAATCATCAACATACCGTGATTAAACTAACAAATTCAGCTCGAATTATGCGATTATTGGATCGGTGTAACCCATGTATATCAAAATTAGAGAAATAATACCTTCGGCGACGGTGAGATAACCGGAGAGTAAATTATAGATTAGGGTATGTAAATGAAGCGGTGAATTGAATGTGTGTTTTGGTTTCCGCCCAAATTATTTTTGATAACAGGTTGTTGAATAATGTGGGATAAATTTATGTAAAAGTACCATCTTTGTTAAATAAATTTTAAAGTACTAGTATCTTTTATTAAATAAAATTTAAAAATACTATTGTCAAATAAAAAACTCCAAAAAAAATTTCAGTCACTAAATCATTTATTTTGTAGTGATGGGATTAGGAAGTGACTAAGTGAGTGCCTTTCACCTACTGTGTAGTCGATGACTCCACGAAAACGGTCAAATAAGATGACGTGTAATAAAACCTTTGTTTCTGCAAAACCTCACTAAGAGGCACCAATAGGCTAATGGTATCGGATCATTTAGAAAGTGTCCATAAATTAAAAAGTCTAAAAAGTGATCTCCATGCGACAAGTGTCCTCCCATTCTAAATATTCAAAAAATCACGTCAGGGGCAAAATCGTAATTTTACTCGTTTGTTACTTTTCCACCTCAATTTTCAAACGCACATATCTCTTAAAAGACAAACTTTTAGAAAAAACCGATTTCATCATAATTTTTAAAATTTAATCCTTTTTAATTTGTTATAAATCTTGTTAAATATTTTGAACTTTTTTTTTACATATCAAATGGGTCTTGATTTTCTTGATCTTTTTGTCATTTTCGGCTCTATTTTGTGCCTTCATAAATGTTGAATCGTGGAAAACTTACATAAAAGTTTTAGGGCCCGTTTGGTTTGTAGATGGGTTTAGATTAGGATTTTGATTTAAATGTAAAGTTGTGGATTAGGATTTGAATTTTGATTTAATATAGAAAGAGAAAAAAAATATTAAAATAAGTAGAAGATTATTTTATCCTTTTATTTGAATATTAAAATAATAAATATATATTTATAAAAAGGAATATGTGGCTAAAGTGTGAGGAGGTCCCTTTTTTTGTAGCAAGAAGACAAAACAATTGTCAAGAAACCTTTTATAATGTCAGTAAACCCACTAAATGGGTGACTTTTGTAGATAGCATTTATTTGGGCATCATGGTATTGTTTGAAATCCGAAGGCCTGAACCAAACAATGGATTAGTCTTTTCAAATCCTAAACCTGGGCCACGCCCCCCAACCAGACTGCACCTTAGATTTTGGTTTACTCTTTACACAGGTTTTTGAATCAATCAAATCCGATATCATATGAGTAAGATATCACACGTTAAAATTGACGTTTTACTCATATTTGTTGCACACAAGGTGTTTGATGAAATGTCTAGCTTTAATTTTTAGTATTAAAATTGCGTTAGATGCACTAATTTTTGTATCACGGTGCATCATTAATCATTTTATTAATACAAGATAAAAAACATTACTTTTTGAAAAAGTAATGTTTTTTAATTGTTATTTTTAAAAAAAAAAAGTATAGGTATTGCTCATCAGTTTACTTACAAGAAACAACTAATGAAACCGAAGTGTTTGAAGGAATGCAATAGCAATATTGAATGAAATGATTGGCTTCAATACACCTTCATTGCTACTAATGAATAAAAACTAATGAACAATAACTAATGATCATACTTTTGCTCATTGATGAGTGCTCAAACACTCATCGTTTTTGACGTATTTGAACTGCCAAAACATACAAAAACAATCAAAAAGATATCAAAATACTTAAATTATCCCAGGGATTGTGTTCTATGTGTTTTATAAGCAAAATGAGCAAAAACAAAGGAAAAACGTACAAAGTTTGCAATATTGGCAGTTTCAGTCCCCCAAGTTTCAAAACTTGTCAATTTTAGTCCCTATGCATTTATTTTGAATGGAAAAGTCAACCCAAGGTTTTGAAACTCAAAAATCATAAAAAATTACACTTGGGTCATAAACTTTCCAAAATTACAAGTTTAGTCCCTGAAAATCCAAATATGGCAAAATAGGTCCCTGGGAATTTTGAAAAATCAAAAATGGCAAAATTGGTTCTTGGTTTATTAATGATTGGCATAATTGGTCCTTGGAAGCAAATTGGGAAAAGTGCAAAACCAGTCCTTGAAGTTTGGTACAATTACAAAATTGGTCCTTGTCACTAAACAAACCAAACCGGACCCTTATATCTAAAACCAAAACCAAACCATTTACCCCAATCCAATCCCACCCCTGGTCCATAAACCCCCAAAGCCCACTTACCCAGCCCAAGTCCAAAATAATAAAAAGCAATAGCAGGGTCAAATGGTCAACAGGGTCAAACAACCCTTTGACCACCTTCTTCCCCCCAACACCCCAGCGTGAAACCAGGGAGACTTCCCCCCCCCCCCCTCCTCACCTTTTTCACCTCAGCCACCCCCCACAATTAATGTTCACACCAAACTAATCCACCACAATAAATTACAACACCAACCCCCCACCAGTTCCACTAAAAAATTACCCCGACACGTTTTGGCGCCAATTGTGAAATCAAAGGTCAAGATTGTTCAAAGCCTAATTAAATGGTGAGGATTTGGTCAAGGGGTCAACATGAAGCTTGTGGGACATCCAGAATTCAAAATGGAGCCATGTGGGAAGTCCTAGGGTTTATTCTTAGCTCGTTATATATATTAAGCTCATATGAGCTTTAAAAAGGGTGTAATATCTTTAGTTTTTATGTTTTTCAGTTTATTTTTAATGTATTGTAACCTTTGTTATTAATGAAAGTTCTGTTTTAAAGTGTAAGTCTCATTTTCAATTTTCAAGTTCCACAAAAATTTCTCAAGTATTAAGTTAAAGATCCAATGTGTGTTTAAGCTATTCATAAGCTCTTACAAACTCAGAAAACAACTTTTTAAAAGCTTTACAAGCTTTTATCAGCACCACAAACTCAGTTTGCAAAAATACTCAAAATTCAAGAAAAATAAAAATAAAATAAAAAAAAATGGATAAAGATGGAAGCAGCTTTGGATTGGGTTGATTTCTGGATTGCAGAGGGTAATAGAGACTTGTGGAAGTCATTAGGTTGGTCCATTTGATCCTTGGTTTGCAAACTGAGCTTGGAAGGCTTATGTAAGCCTATTTTCTCACTTGTACTTTCCTTAGTAGTTTAGCCACTTATAATTGTTTTAATTACTTGTTTATTGTCTATTATTAGTAATTAGATTGGTTATGATCAGTAGGTAGTATTGGTGATTTGTTTTAATCACACTTTCATCATCAAAATCTATTAAAGGGGTGTTTGGTAATAGGTTGCTTGAAGTGTTCTCATTGTTTACTTGCACATTTCTGTGTCTCATCATGTTACTTGTGTTGTTTTAGGATCTAAGTAACCAAAGTTTTGTTCCAAAACACTGCAAAAGTCAAAATCACTAAAAAAATTAATCACCACAGTTAACTGTGGTGATCTTTGAGGTCCAAAACTCATCAAATCTTTGCACAAGTTGGTACTTTCACTAAAATTGATATTTATTTAGCTTATAATAACATATACAAACAATAAAAAGTATCTAAGTCTCATCAAAGTCAAAGTACCAAAGTATTTCAAAAAGTCAAAAGTGCAAGAGTTGGATTTTTCCCAAAACGGGATGAATTTTTGTGAATTTTGTGGGTGGTGTTAGGATCTGAAATTTGTTGGGTGCATTATCTACCAGCTTAACTTGTGAATTCCATTGTGGTAATATTTTTGTGATTTTTTTCTTTGGACCAAAATGCCCTTGGAACTGACTTGTAGGGCAAGATAGTTGCCCTGTCTCAGCAGACCCCAGCTCACCCACCACCTTTGGTGGTGTTTTGTGGTTAACCCAGTGGGTCCCACACCTTCATTTTGGTTCCTTACAACCCCCCCTCCTACCAGGGAAGCTGTATTGACCATTTGTTTGACTTCATGACCTGTGGACCCCACTTTGTTTGACCTCATAAGTTTGTCCCCAGTCTGCCTCAGTACCAAATAAGCAAACAGCTTATTGAGGTGTTGTAGCTTATTTAATCAGCTTATTTGTGTGTTATCTGTTTTAATTTGTTCATTGTACTTGCTTACATCTGTTTCACCAAAGTGGACCCCACATTAGCTCATTTGAGCTTATTTCCACTCTTGGTCAAAGAAAGTCAACTGTTAAGGGATTAAGCACTTGAAGTGCTTATTTCCTTGACCACAGTCAAACTCACTTCACAAAAGTTGTCTAAAAACTTGTAATAAGCAGTTTGAAAAAAGAAAATCCCAAATAAGCCCAACTTAATAGAAGTGATAGCTTCTATTTAAGCCAATTGGCTTATTCTTCAGCTTATTAATAAGCAATTCTCATTTTTATAATTTTCCTAGGCTTCTGGTGTGTAAAAATAATTTCTGTAATTTTTTCAGATTTTTCTTGCACCATTTAGTATTTTTCTTAATTAAAAATAGTTTTTAGTAATTATTAAATAGTTAATAATTAATAATAATTAATTAGTAAATCAGAAAAATATAAATTAAATTTTAAAATTAGTTTTTAGTTATTTTTAATTTTTCCAAGCTTTATTTTCAATTTTCTAGTGTATTTGAATAATTAATTAGAATTTAGTTTAATTTAAATAATTAAAAAGTAATTAATAATTAGATAATAATTAGTAATAATTAATTATATAGTCTTAAAAATATATTTTCATTTCTAAAATTTGTTTTATAGTATTTTAGATTTTTCTAAGTTTAATTTTTATTTTTCCAAGTTAATTTCATATTTATTTATAATTTAGGTTAATTTAGTTAATTAAAAGTAATTAGGAAAATAGTATTTAATTAATAGTAATTATAAAATTAGTGTAAAAATTAGTTTTAAATTTCCAAAAATTTTCTCTCATCATTAGGATTGTAAAAAGTTAATTTTCATACCAGTAGCCTTTTCAGATCACTTCGTTCACTTTTATTCCTCGTACGTTTGTTCGCGTTTTCGGCAAACGTACGGTTTTTAAGTTTTAAGTGATTTCTTCTCAAATCCCAATTCCAGTAATCATTAAAATAGCTTTCCTAAGCTATTTCTGTTAATAATATCCAAATAATTCTCACAACAAACCCTTTCTGTGAATAAACACCCGATCACAAAGCACGCTAAAGTTACAATTCACACCTCAACGGGATTTAACGACCCGGTGATACCTTATACTACCCGGAGCATTAATCTAAGCTTTTTGACTTTGTTGACCATTCCTTGGTCAATACAAGTTGGTGGTTTAGCATCAATCAATTTTTGGCGCCGCTGCCGGGGAGGTGTGCTCGTTTCTGCAGCGTCTTTCGAGATTAGTGTTATCTCACCTCACTCACTGTACAAATACCACCACTTGTGTATATTTTCAAAATCAAAACACATAAAAAAGTCATTGACACTTTTCCTAAAGTGTTAGAACAAAAAAAAAACAAAAAAAAAAAAAAAAAAAAAAAAAAAAAAAAAAAAAACAACAACAACAACAACAAAAACATATCGTAACGTTTTCTGATTCGGTTTTCTTTTAAGGTGATTCTTAAGGAGAAACGATTTTAGATTACGGGACGATAACAAAAATATTGTCCAAAAAGTTTTTATCCCTAGTGCATGCGCACTCGTTCTTCAAGGTCCACTAGCCCATTACGTGAGCTTGTCCGGAAACCTCGGAGACCTCAGAGACGTTCTGCACCAACAGTCGGATCTGAGATCCGAGCTGTTGCACCTTCAGCTGTCATCATGGCGGCTGAACCCACTATGAATGAGCTTCTCCAAGCACCCGTCGAGGGTTACGGAGATGCTATCGTTGTTCCGGCAATCGTGGCCGATAATTTTGAGCTTAAAACCGGGTTGATAAACCTGGCCACCTCACGTCAATTCTACGGTTTTGAGAGGGACAATCCTCAAGATCACATTCGATGGTTTAATAAAATCACATCCACCATCAAATGCAAAAATGTCCCTGAAGAGGCAATCAAACTTCTTCTCTTCCCTTTTTCTATCGATGGGGCTGCCCGGATTTGGCTTGATAAACAACCCCCTCGATCAATTGAAACGTGGGAAGATTTGAATAAGAAGTTCTTAAATGAATTCTTTCCTCCTTCCAAAACCACGAGTCTTAAGAATGAGATCATGAAATTCACGCCGAAATTTGATGAATCCTTTAGTGAGGCATGGGATCGTTACAAAGAATTGCTCCGAAAATGTCCTCACCACGGGTTCTCCGATCTCATGCAACTTGATACTTTCTACAATGGTGTAAGCCAATCTGATCAAGACTCTCTAAATGCCTCCGCTGGAGGTAATTTCTTGAATCGTACCACAAAGGATGCTTTAGCGATCATTGAGAATAAATCTAAGGTCCGCATTCCACGAAGCAAACCAGTTGTTTCCCAAGGGAATGTTGTTCCTTCTACCTCATCGCCCGTGGCTCAATCTAGCACCGATGCTAGACTTGACAAACTCACGGAAGCTATCCATGCATTGGTTCTTACCCAAAACTCAGTTCTGACTCAAAGTCAGAAGGTTTCTTCTTCTCATCCTTCTCCACAAGCTGAAATCAAAAAGATAGAAGTTTGTGTCACATGTGGTGGTCCACACTCATATTATAATTGCACTGCCACCGAAGGAAATCCATTCGAAGTAAATGCAATAGCCGGCAATTCCAACCAAGGAGGTAGCCAATACCGTCCTCAAGTGGAACCAAATTACCGGGCTAGCAACCAGGGTGGACCACCCGGGTTTCCTCCACCTCAAAATCCAAATATGTTTAATCCTAATCCACCGAGGGGGCCTAATATGCAAAATCAAAATTCTGCCCCCGTCAATCAGTACCCACCCCAAAGGGGTAATCAAGGGTATTCAGCTCCAAATTATCAAGAACCCCTCCCAAACGAGCTCAATAACTACATCAAGGTTAATGAGACCAAAATGAGGGCAATGCAAAATCAAATCTCAAATTTGAAGAATGATTTCCAATCATCAATAACCAAACAGGGTCATGAGCTGAAGAGTGAGTTGATGGCAACAAACAACAAAATTGATCAATCTCAAAACAAGATTGAGAATATGTTTGCCAGTCTTATGAGTCATCTCACTCCACCCTCTACATCAGGAGGTCTCCCGGCTAATACAGTTGTCAACCCCAAAGGTGAACTCAAAGCTATTACTACACGTAGTGGTAAAGCTTATGAAGAACCACCACTTCCTCCTATTCCTCCTCCTCTTTATTCCGAGGAAGAGGAAATTGAGCCTGAGGCAACCACGGACAAGGTGCAATCTACTAGCCCACGAAGTACCGCACACGTCCCTCCTCAGGTTGTACCAGAAATTGTACCAAAACCAGAAATTGTACCAAAACCGGGAGTTGTGTTTGAACCATCAACAACTCCTGGAGAGAACCTTAAATCCAAACCTTCACTACCATATCCATCTAGGTTACAAGACTAGAAGCTCCGCGAAAAAGCAAATCATCATATGGAAAAGTTTTTTCAAATCTTCCGAGATATTCATTTTGATATCAGTTTCGCGGATGCTCTCCTGTTGATGCCTAAATTCGCATCGACAATCAAAAATCTGTTGAACAATAAAGAGAAGCTATTCGAAATGGCTCGAACTCCACTCAATGAAAACTGCTCTGCAGTTCTTCTGAAAAAGCTTCCCAAGAAGCTAGGAGATCCGGGAAAATTTCTCATTCCATGTGTTTTTCCCGAAATGGTTGAGTGCTTCGCCCTAGCCGATCTAGGTGCGAGCATCAACTTGATGCCTTATTCAATATGGAAAAAGCTCTCTCTTCCAGAACTCACAACCACCTGCATGACTCTCGAGCTGGCAGACCGCTCAACATCTCGTCCCCTCGGCATTGCCGAGGTTGTATTTGTTAAGGTGGGAAACTTCCACTTTTCGGCAGATTTTGTGGTTGTGGATTTCGATGCTGACCCACGAGTTCCTCTCATTCTTGAGAGAGGATTCTTAAGGACGGGTCGTGCGTTAATTGATGTGCACGAAGAGGAAATAACTCTTCGTGTTGGTAATGAAGCTGTAACCTTTAACCTCGATCAAACTTCGAGGTACTCCTCTAATTATGACACCGAAACGGTTAACCGGATTGATGTCATTGATGTTGCGTCTGAGGAGTACGCTCAAGAGGTTTTAGGTTTTGTCGATGATTCTCCGAGTGAAAACTTCACTCCATCTTCTCACCCCATTATTGCCAATTCTTCTCCTTCCCTCACTCCATTTGAGGGAAGTGACTTCATCTTAGAAGAAATTGAGGCCTTTCTCAAAAGTGATTCGATTCCCGATGGAATCGATAACCAAGAGATTGACCTCGAGGGGGATGTTCTCATGCTTGAAAAGTTATTAAACGAAGATCCCTCTCCTCTTCCTGTTCTACCACAAATACTTCATAAGGAGGAAGTCAAAAATGTTGAGAAAACTGATGACTTTCCCGCGGTTGAACTTAAGGACTTGCCGCCTCATCTTGAATATGCATTTCTGGAGGGTGATGATAAATTACCCGTCATAATTGCTAAAGACTTAAGTGTTGAGGAAAAGGCTGCTCTTATAAAGGTTTTGAAGTCTCATAAGCAAGCAATTGCTTTGCGTCTCTCCGACATCAAGGGCATCGACCCTGAGTTTTGTACTCACAAGATATTAATAGAGGATGACTTCAAACCTGCGGTCCAACATCAAAGAAGGGTGAATCCAAAAATTCACGAGGTTATCAAACAAGAGGTTTTAAAACTTCTTGATGCCGGATTGATTTACCCTATCTCGGACAGTCCTTGGGTCAGCCCAGTTCATTGTGTTCCAAAAAAGGGTGGCATTACTGTTGTCACAAACGAGGAGAATGAGTTAATTCCAACTCGTTTGGTTACGGGTTGGCGCGTATGCATTGATTATCGTAAATTAAATGACGCCACCTGTAAGGATCATTTCCCTCTGCCCTTTATGGATCAGATGCTCGAGAGATTAGCGGGGAATGAGTACTATTGCTTCCTCGATGGTTTCTCGGGTTACTTTCAGATTCCCATTGACCCGCAAGACCAAGAAAAGACCACCTTTACGTGCCCCTATGAAACTTTCGCATATAAACGTATGCCATTTGGCTTATGTAATGCTCCGGGCACGTTTCAAAGATGTATGATGGCCATTTTTTCCGACATGATCGGGAAAACTATGGAAGTCTTTATGGACGATTTTTCGGTCATTGGGGATTCGTTCCAATCATGTCTCTCCCATTTAGACAGCATGCTAAAACGTTGTGAAAACACAAAGTTATGTCTAAATTGGGAGAAGAGTCACTTTATGGTCAAAGAGGGCATTGTCCTCGGCCATAAAATTTCAAAAAACGGGATTGAGGTTGACAGAGCCAAAGTGGACGTCATTGCAAAATTGCCTCATCCCACGACTGTGAAAGGTGTTAGGAGCTTTTTGGGTCACGCCGGTTTCTATCGTAGGTTTATTCAAGATTTTTCTAAAATCGCCCGGCCTATGACCCATCTCCTCGAAAAGGATGCTCCTTTTATCTTCTCCCCTGAGTGCATCGAAGCCTTTGAAACATTAAAGAAAAGACTTACCGAGGCACCGATTCTTGTTGCCCCCGATTGGGACTTGCCCTTCGACCTCATGTGTGACGCTAGTGATTATGCGATAGGGGCAGTCTTGGGGCAACGAAAAACAAAACATTTTCAGCCTATACACTATGCCAGCAAAACTATGACCGAGGCTCAAAGCCATTACACCACCACCGAAAAAGAATTATTAGCTGTGGTGTATGCTTTTGAAAAATTCCAGCCATACTTGATACTGACTAAAAGCATAGTGTATACGGATCACTCGGCTTTGAAGTACCTTTTTGCAAAACAAGATGCAAAGCCGAGACTTCTTCGTTTGGTTCTCCTCCTTCAGGAATTTGATATCATTATTCGTGATAAAAAAGGAGCTGAGAACCTAGCTGCTGATCATCTCTCCCGTCTTGAAAACCCCCACCAAGATGGTTTCGAGAAAAAGGAAATAAATGAAACATTTCCTCTCGAAACCCTCAATGCGGTTTCATTTTGTGGAGACTCGATTACCCCATGGTTTGCCGACTTTGCAAACTATCTTGCGGGTAACTTCATTGTGAAAGGGATGTCGTCCCAACAAAAAAATAAATTTTTCAAAGACGTAAAACATTACTTTTGGGACGACCCCTACTTGTTCAAAATATGCGCGGATCAAGTCATCCGGCGGTGTGTGTATGGTCAGGAAGCCGCTAAAATCTTAAAGGCTTGCCATGCTGGTCCCACGGGGGGCCACCACAATCCCAACTACACCGCCAAAAAGGTGTTTAATTCCGGCTTTTATTGGCCCTCGATCTACAAGGATGCCCAAGAATTGGTCAAGTCCTGTGACGCTTGTCAACGTCACGGGAATATTTCACAAAAGAATGAAATGCCTCAGAATGCAATTCAAGTTTGTGAAATTTTTGATATTTGGGGCATCGACTTTATGGGGCCATTTCCATCCTCTCACGGCAACAAATACATACTCGTGGCAGTTGACTACTTGTCAAAATGGGTTGAAGCGAAAGCTTTACCCACAAATGATGCCCGAGTAGTTGTGAAATTTTTAAAAGCTCTTTTTGCCCGATTCGGAACTCCACGTGCTATTATTAGTGATCATGGTACGCACTTCTGTAATGACAAATTCGACAAAGTCATGCAAAAGTACGGTGTAACTCACCGTCTTTCTACTGCGTACCACCCTCAAACGAGTGGACAAGTCGAAGTTTCCAATCGGGGCATTAAAAGAATATTGGAAAGAACTGTAGGTGAGAATCGTGCATCGTGGTCGGACAAATTAGATGATGCACTTTGGGCTTTCCGTACGGCTTACAAAACACCCATTGGGTGTACGCCTTATAAACTTGTGTACGGGAAAGCGTGCCATCTTCCGATCGAGCTTGAGCACAAAGCCTATTGGGCTCTCAAGCATGCCAATTTTGACCTCAAAACGGCGGGTGATCATAGAAAAGTTCAACTAAATGAATTAAACGAACTTCATGATCAAGCTTACGAGAACTCTTTGATCTACAAAGAAAAGACAAAGAAGATTCATGACTCAAAAATCAAAAACCGCGTTTTCAACGTTGGTGATCGAGTCCTTCTTTTCAATTCTAGACTCAAGATCTTCTCGGGAAAGCTCAAAACCCGATGGACTGGTCCATTCACTATCGCAAAAGTTTATCCTTATGGTACCGTCGAATTATCTCAAAATGACGGTCCTAATTTCAAAGTGAATGGACATCGTTTAAAGCACTACTTTGGAGAGGACATACCATCCATGGTTTTTCCGGATCTCCAAACTTTCCCCAAGGACAATTGAATTCGGGGATCGAGTCAAGCTAGCAACTCGGTGAACAAAAACAATAGCACAATACGGGTTTTCACCCGTATCTCTGATTCTTTCTATTTTCTACCACCCAGTGTGGGGGGAATGGCCAACCCCTCGCTATTTGAAAATGTATATATGTATATTAGTTTAAAAAAAAAAAAAAAAAAAAAAAAAAGTTGTATATATATAGAAATAAAGTGAAATTTGGTATTTCCGCAGTTAGATTCGAATATTATCTTTTTACGTTCATAGATTCGGCATAATAGCCGGGACTTTGAATATTGAGGACAATATTCATTTCTAAGTGTGGGGGGGAAATTTTAGCGAATTTTATCAAAATATCTTCCAAGTACCCCCGTTTTTGGCCAAAATTTTTAAAAAATTTTCACTTTATTTCAAAATTTTTGTGGTAATCAGTCCGCCAGGTCTAACCGACAAAGAGATTGGCTAATCCAGGAGCAAACGGCTCTTGGTAAAGATAAATCAAATCCGTTTACGGCTTGCAATTTGCCCAAAATTGTATGGTTCCTCAACTCCCCATCATCCTCAAAAGCTAATGAGTTGGCTAGCCCGCAAGATTATGGCTTGTAGTAAAGGCCGTGGAAAATCCATAATTGGTAATCAGCTCACCAAGATGTTGACGTTGTCCATCAAGAGTTGGCTAGTCCAGGAGCAAACGGCTCTTGGTAAAGACTAAACAAATCCGTTGAAAGCTGGTGGTTTGCTCAAAATCACACGGCTATCAGGTGTGCCACAGTTCTTACACCTGGCTACTCCAGAAGTGATGGCTTTTGGTAAAGAGCTTAAAATCCATCAAGTTTTCTAAAAAGATTGCTAGGGACTAGCAATAGTTTAGTGTGGGGGATTGATGAGTGCTCAAACACTCATCGTTTTTGACGTATTTGAAGTGCCAAAACATACAAAAACAATAAAAAAGATATCAAAATACTTAAATTATCCCAGGGATTGTGTTCTATGTGTTTTAAAAGCAAAATGAGCAAAAACAAAGGAAAAACGTACAAAGTTTGCAATATTGGCAGTTTCAGTCCCCCAAGTTTCAAAACTTGTCAATTTTAGTCCCTATGCATTTATTTTGAATGGAAAAGTCAACCCAAGGTTTTGAAACTCAAAAATCATAAAAAATTACACTTGGGTCATAAACTTTCCAAAATTACAAGTTTAGTCCCTGAAAATCTAAATATGGCAAAATAGGTCCCTGGGAATTTTGAAAAATCAAAAATGGCAAAATTGGTTCTTGGTTTATTAATGATTGGCATAATTGGTCCTTGGAAGCAAATTGGGAAAAGTGCAAAACCAGTCCTTGAAGTTTGGTACAATTACAAAATTGGTCCTTGTCACTAAACAAACCAAACCGGACCCTTATATCTAAAACCAAAACCAAACCATTTACCCCAATCCAATCCCACCCTTGGTCCATAAACCCCCAAAGCCCACTTACCCAGCCCAAGTCCAAAATAATAAAAAGCAATAGCAGGGTCAAACGGTCAACAGGGTCAAACAACCCTTTGACCACCTTCTTCCCCCCAACACCCCAGCTTGAAACCAGGGAGACTTTCCCCCCCCCCCCCCCCCCTCTCCTCACCTTTTTCACCTCAGCCACCCCCCACAATTAATGTTCACACCAAACTAATACACCACAATAAATTACAACACCAACCCCCCACCAGTTCCACTAAAAAATTACCCCGACACGTTTTGGCGCCGATTGTGAAATCAAAGGTCAAGATTGTTCAAAGCCTAATTAAATGGTGAGGATTTGGTCAAGGGGTCAACATGAAGCTTGTGGATTTTTCCCAAAATGATATTTATTTAGCTTATAATAACATATAAAAACAATAAAAAGCATCTGAGTCTCATCAAAGTCAAAGTACCAAAGTATTTCAAAAAGTCAAAAGTGCAAGTGTTGGATTTTTCCCAAAATGGGATGAATTTTTGTGAATTTTGTGGGTGGTGTTAGGATCTGAAATTTGTTGGGTGCATTATCTACCAGCTTAACTTGTGAATTCCATTGTGGTAATATTTTTGTGATTTTTTCTTTGGACCAAAATGCCCTTGGAACTGACTTGCAGGGCAAGATAGTTGCCCTGTCTCAGCAGATCCCAGCTCACCCACCACCTTTGGTGGTGTTTTGTGGTTAACCCAGTGGGTCCCATACCTTCATTTTGGTTCCTTACAACCCCCTTCCTACCAGGGAAGCTGTATTGACCATTTGTTTGACTTCATGACCTGTGGACCCACTTTGTTTGACCTCATAAGTTTGTCCCAGTCTGCCTCAGTACCAGCAAACAGCTTATTGAGGTGTTGTAGCTTATTTAATCAGCTTATTTGTGTGTTATATGTTTTAATTTGTTCATTGTACTTGCTTACATCTGTTTTCACCAAAGTGGACCCCACATTAGCTCATTTGAGCTTATTTCCACTCTTGGTCAAAGAAAGTCAACTTTTAAGGGATTAAGCACTTGAAGTGCTTATTTCCTTGACCACAGTCAAACTCACTTCACAAAAGTTGTCTAAAAACTTGTAATAAGCAGTTTGAAAAAAGAAAATCCCAAATAAGCCCAACTTAATAGAAGTGATAGCTTCTATTTAAGCCAATTGGCTTATTCTTCAGCTTATTAATAAGCAATTCTCATTTTTATAATTTTCCTAGGCTTCTGGTGTGTAAAAATAATTTCTGTAATTTTTTCAGATTTTTCTTGCATCATTTAGTATTTTTCTTAATTAAAAATAGTTTTTAGTAATTATTAAATAGTTAATCATTAATAATAATTAATTAGTAAATCAGAAAAATATAAATTAAATTTTAAAATTAGTTTTTAGTTATTTTTAATTTTTCCAAGCTTTATTTTCAATTTTCTAGTGTATTTGAATAATTAATTAGAATTTAGTTTAATTTAAATAATTAAAAAGTAATTAATAATTAGATAATAATTAGTAATAATTAATTATATAGTCTTAAAAATATATTTTCATTTCTAAAATTTGTTTTATAGTATTTTAGATTTTTCTAAGTTTAATTTTTATTTTTCCAAGTTAATTTCATATTTATTTATAATTTAGGTTAATTTAGTTAATTAAAAGTAATTAGAAAAATAGTATTTAATTAATAGTAATTATAAAATTAGTGTAAAAATTAGTTTTAAATTTCCAAAAATTTTCTCTCATCATTAGGATTGTAAAAAGTTAATTTTCATACCAGTAACCTTTTCAGATCACTTCGTTCACTTTTATTCCTCGTACGTTTGTTCGCGTTTTCGGCAAACGTACGGTTTTTAAGTTTTAAGTGATTTCTTCTCAAATCCCAATTCCAGTAATCATTAAAATAGCTTTCCTAAGCTATTTCTGTTAATAATATCCAAATAATTCTCACAACAAACCCTTTCTGTGAATAAACACCCGATCACAAAGCACGCTAAAGTTACAATTCACACCTCAACGGGATTTAACGACCCGGTGATACCTTATACTACCCGGAGCATTGATCTAAGCTTTTTGACTTTGTTGACCATTCCTTGGTTAATACAAGTTGGTGGTTTAGCATCAATCACTCATCATATACATTGTTTGTCATTGAAGGTTCATCAGATTTTGAACAAATATTACATACTGATGAACATATATTTTATCGATAATAATTGATGAACAAAACAATGATTGATGAATAAAGTAATCTGACACTCGAAAATAACTTATTCAAGAAAAACATAATGAGCAATAAATGACTAAATGATGAACAAAACAATAATTGTTGAACGAAACAATGAATGATGAACAAAACGACCTAATACCGAAACAATAACTGATGATCAAAATTTGATGATAAAAAAACAAGATGAACAACTGGCACTAACTGATGAACATATCAATAACTGATGAACCAAACAACCTAATACTGAACAATAACTGATGAAGATAATTTGATGATAAAAAACAACATGAACAATTGACACTAACTGATGAACAATAAGTTAACAATCATAACTTATACTAACTATGAACAAAATTAGTGATGAAAAATAACTGATGAACATATTTCCAACATTTTGTATTTCTTCTCCAACATCATATATTTCTTCTTATTCAGCATTCCGCTTTTCTTCTTCTTTAACATCCTGTTTTTCTTCTTCTCCAACATCTTCTTCTTCTTCTTATTCTTTTTCTTCTTCAACATCATCTTTCTGTAGCTAAGTTTTAGATAAGTACACTGTCTGGAGGATTGCAAAAGCTCCTTAAGATCCCTTGAGGAGTAAAACCTTTTGTGAGGCCGCAATCCTCACATCAATTGGCTTATATAAGTTTATTTATTATATAATAAACTTATATAAGCTCACAAGTCTCAAAATAAGCTTGAAAATTGGAGCTTATGAAAATATAAGCCCAAATGGGCTTAACACCCCCTAAATAAATTAGTGTATTCAATTTTAGTGAATGAAAATGGTAACTTCCATTCCAATCCTTGATTTAAGATCATTTTAGGACCAAATTTTTTTTATATACTAAGGGATTAATCTTCACCCTCCATCTTTATTTGATCTAATTGATAGGATTAATACCAACAATTTAAAAAACCTACTTTCATCATATTTTTTTTTCAAATATTAATATCTTTCAAACCGTTAATCGTTAAGCAAAAAAAATATAACGTTATGACGAGCATTTAATTATCTTTCTATAGATAGGCACTTCGATATACTTTCGACAAAATTATTTATTTCGTGTTTGTCACATTTTTTTATGTTTTTTTCATTACTGAAATTTGCATGAAAAGATCATATGTAATTTAACACTAATATCACATGTGCTATTACATATCATATGTAATTTAACACTAATATAACATGTGATTTTTCATGCAAATTTCAATAATAAAGAAATAAAAAAAACAAAAAATGAGAAAAAAAGGTGAAAAAAACGTTTTTTTTTTTTTTTTTTTTTTTTTTTTTTTTTTTTTTTTTTGTCGAATGTATATAAAAGTGGCCGTCTATAGAAAGATAATTAAATGCTCATTGTGATGGTGTAATTATTTTCACTTAACGATTAACAGTTAGATATTAAAATTATAAAAAATATGTGAAATAATAAAATGCTTTTATTCTAAACCATTGATTTCATTTTTAACGGATCTAGATAAGTGTGGGTAACTCTAATGCATGAACTCGTATGGAATTGTGTAGTATGGATCGAATATGAGATAAAATCTAGAGAGATGTTAGAGAGAGAAAGTAATGGGAGCCTTGAGAGAAAATGTAATGTATTAGCTTAATCAAATAAAGGTCCAACCCTCTCCATTGGTGGGAGAGGGGTATTTATAGTTATTGCAAAACGCCCTACTCTTGGGCTGTGGATCGGGTGTACAGTGGGTAAAGACCCGTCCTTCCTCCACGATGTTACTTAAACTAAACTAATATTAACTAATGATAGTAATGACTATGAGCTAACTTAATGCTACTAGATACTCGGGGTGACCGAGTCTTTCATATGAATAATCGTATTCCTAACAATCTCCCCCTAAGGGAGGTCACCCCGAAAATTACAACTTGAAGTCTAGCAACCAATTCTTTGAAGTAAACTTCATAGCTCGTAGTCCTTGATTCTTCAAAGTCCATGATCTTTGTACTTCAAGCAGTGAGCTTTTGATGAATTGTTGTAAATCTTAGGATGATCTTCGAGAATTCTTTGAAGTGATCATCCTTCTCTCATCTTCAAGTCATCTTTATGCAGTATCGACTTCACGTGACGTAGACATCTTTGAATCGACATGCTCACACTTTTCAGGATCATGATCTTCAACATCCGAGTTGTGAAAGCATAGATGAGTCCCATTCAATGATCATGATTTATTCGATTGTGATGTCGAAGTCTGAGCATGGGTGATGGATCAGCATCTTTTTAGCAATCAACCATAACCGTTAGAAATTCCTGCAAGTAAACAGTTAGCAACAAATCATCCGGTACTTACAAGTTTGAAATTAGAGATTGTCAACAGCATAGTGTGAAGACTCCTTCTAACCCTTACCCAGACCGTTCCTAAATAGGATAACCCCGAGTGGGCTTACAAGATCTACATAAGTAGGTCAATGATTAGGTGAGTCATTGGAGATCACTCCACGACTGTAGATCATTGTGAAATAGCCGCGATCACTAAGCGTAATCCACAAGGAATAACCTAAGTTGTAACACCCCCAATTCATGGTTGCAGCGGAATTCGAACTGGGTGTTACTCGACGGCACAATAGTCACAATAATAGAAAACGAACTCCAATTGAGTCGTTTTAAAAGATTTATCATTCAAATTATATAAATATCAGAGATTACAAAATGAGGTCCCAAATGGTTCCATGTTTACAATGTATAATAAATGAGTTTTTGAATGATAATAAAATTTATAGCCCTCTTGAGTATCTGTGCCCTTCCGTGCCATCCTTGATCGTCATGAACCTGAAATACATGCTTGAGAGGTCAACACAAAGGTTGAGTGATATTCATAGAGTTTGTTTAATGTTTGAACACAATGTGTTGGTAGTAAATCGTTGAACACAATAATCGTAGTGTTTGTAGTTAAATCGTTTGAACACAATAATCGTAGTGTTTGTAGTTAAATCGTTTGAACACAATAATCGTAGTGTTTGTAGTTAAATCGTTTGAACACAATAATCGTAGTGTGAGCTATAGACTCACACCAATGTTTGGAAAACAAAACAGGTAGGCTACGTTATTATACGCCCATAAAATGTATTATACACTAAGCTTATGACACCAAAACGTTAACGTGTACCAATATCGATCGACAGATTTATCCCGGTAGGTACTTTGCAGTCATACCTAATGTCTCAAATATTAATGCATTTGTTTGAACTTAGTCAAAACAAATGGGATTCGTCAATCCCAATAGGCCTATTCACAATATTCGCGCTCACTTGCAAGTAACCCTCGCAAGTGATTAAATGGTTCATAATAAGGGATCTTGGTTTGGCAAGGATGTTACTTAGTGATAATAAAACATAGTCGAATAGCATACAGTAGAAAGCATTGTGTTCGATTTAGAATTAGCATGTATTCCCCCCAAGGGTTTGTAAAATAGTTAAAGAATAGAAAGTGGGGCTATGAACTCACCTTGAGTTGGATGATGTATAATGAGAATGATGGATATGCCGTAAGAACTTCTACGAGCAACCTAGAATAATTGTTGTAACTTAGGTTTGGAATAATGTCTAAGGAAACATAAACACGCCAATAAATGTCTTGCACTTAGTCCATGATGTGGTATGTTGTATAGTGTAAGTCTTTGAAAGAAATGATTCATGAAACATGTATGTTTATATATCGTTTACTACCGTTCGGGCCGACATAATTCAGAAGTCATGTTAGTAAGCGTTCGAGGAGCCAGGACACTTTAATTCGTAAATCCACAACTCATCTCGACGGCTTACATAATGAACTCCTCACATGAGGCTCCCTACTATTGTAGTAGTTGATAAAATATATAGATATAAGTTTCGATCCGAAAAGTTACATGTCCGATATTTGAATAAACTTAGGAAAGTTTATTATTACATGAAGATTGTTATTAGGGTATGTTTCATATAACTTGTATGACCATTTTTCTTTGTAATATCTCATGGTTCCTTTTTAAGTGAAGTAGATCCAAATTGCTTGTTCAAGTTGTCACCAATTCCTTGTTTCATGTTTTCGCCTAAGTAAGTTGGTATGGTCATTTTGTCATGGCCTAGCCATGACCTTTGGTCCTTGTTCCAAGGTCATGAGACACAACCTTGGCTCTAGCCATGGTGGTGGTCTTGATTATAGGTCATAAAACCTCTTGTTCCTTTTAAAGTATAACCAATATATAGTGACTTATATATATGTAAATAGCTGTTAAGAAACTGAGAAATATCTCACTCAGAAAGCGTTTTCAAGGCTCGGGCTTCTTTGTTCCTGAACGAAAACGTGATTCCGGACAACTTTCGTGTTTTAAATTTTTCATGAAACGGACCAGAAAGGCCTCTTTTTGCGTGTTTTAGGTTTCTGTAACAGAAACTTTTGGCAGCTTTGCTGCAAAGTTTTGGTAACTTCAAATCGTCATAACTTTTGACTCGTATACTCGTTTTAGGTGGTTCAAATTGCTATGGTTTCCTTGTTAGGTCCTCTACTACAATATGTAATAATCCAATATCATATTTTTACCACTTTGATCAGGTCTTACCAAGAAAGTTACTAGTTTACTTGTTTTAATAACTTATCTTAACAATCAATTACAATAACTTGTTTTGTTCATTTTTATACATCATGGACATGCATACAAGACATAATATAGCATGAATAATAGGTAAATAACATGAATATGATTATTTAACAAGAAGCAAGTTAGGGTTTGCTTACAACTTGTGAAGAAACTAACTAGAACCAAGATCAAGACCAAGAACCACTACTTAATCTTCCAAAACCTTTCCAACCATAGCCATGCTTCCATACCAAAAACCCTATCTTATAATCCTTTGATAAATACTAATCTATCATAAAAACAACCTTGAGTAAAAATCTTCACTAGGAACACTTGGAAATTTGATGAGTTTTTGTGGTGATTTTATAGAGTTTTATGGTTGAAAGGTGTTAAGGATCAACTAGGAACTATGACTTGAACTTGTGATGGATTGAATGAGCAAGATCAATGATCAAAATGGTGCATTTTGATGGTTTAGGGTCGTTGGTATTGCAAGAGAAAGGAAGAGAATGAGTCTCTTTTATACTAAAAATGAGGAGGTTACTTGTGTTGACTTGTCAACCCTTGGAGGCCAAGTTCTACACATGTACTAATCTTAAGGTCTCTTGCATAAGATTGAGCCACATAGTGTGAATCCCCCCCCCCCCCCTAGTGGCGGTTCACAAGCTTGGGGAGGAAGGGTTAGCCTTTTGTTGATATTATCTAAGATACTTGGTTAGTTTTGGCTCCGTAAAATGCTAACCGTAAACGGTTAAGCCACGAAACGTAAAACCGGGTGTCGTAAAATTATGGAATTTGAAAGTATTGTTAAACATGTCCATATGTTCCATAATAAAATATAAAATGAGTGGTAGGTTCCATTTGGGTGGTAAAACCCTGCTAAAACTGGAAACACGGGTCTAAAACGCGTAATACGTAAAATGTACGAATATTGCGTAAAATTGAGAAAAGTAAAATGTTACTTTTCTAATAGGTTATAAATGATTTAAAATGACTTATAATGTCTAGACTGGGCTCAGTCTAGTGTCGGTTGGTATTAAATGTCTTTTAGACATCAAACCGTAAGCCTAAAAATCAAGGAATGACTTATAAAATCAAGGGATGATTTTTGGTCAATGGAGGAGGGAAAAATATGTTGACTTTTTCTAATAAGTTGAAAACTCAAATCGTCTTAGAAACACGGTGCAGGTATAGGCTAAGGTCACGGCTGAGTAAAAACGCTTAAAACTGAAAATTCCAGTTTTTCACGGCCGAGGTTTATTTTGGTCATGTTTTTCTCAGTCATGATTTATTCTCAAATAAATCATGAGTGTGTCAAACATTTTTCTGATACGGGGAAAATTAACGCGACCGAATTTCGTTGTGCATAGAATTTTTGAATGACGTTTTACCCTAAAACGTGTAATCCCGTGTAATTCCTTAATAACTTTCACGAAAATGAGCTTATGAATGTCAAACTTTTAATTTGCCATGGAAATGATTTATCACTCGAGCCCAAGAAACAAAAATCAAGTTTCAGGAAAAATGAATAGTAAAAGTGAATAGTGAAATTTTCCGGGAAAAGTAATTAACCTGAAATTGCGAATTGTTACAGTCTCTACCCCTTACGGGGAACTTCGTCCCGAAGTTCTATGTGTGTTATATGTTGGAGTTGTGTCGATGAAAAGGTGTGGTTACTTATGAGGACTAAAGTCTGGGATTACTAGTGATGCAGTTTGATTTGTCATTTCAGTGTATGGTGTAGGATGAGGCTTACTTTTATGTAGGAAAGGTATGGTAATAGTCGAATATCAACGGAAATTGATATAGCAGTCGAATATTAATAGGAATTGAGATAGTAATTGCAATCATAGCCTAGTAGGTAATCGGTTGTTGTACCTAGTGTTTATTGACTTCATACTTATGTTATTTCGGATACAAATAAGCCCACTTGTTTATAATTCTTTATTTACATAGAGAGGCATCCCAAACAATGTAAATAGGGGAATATAAACTTATGGTTCGGAGATTTACAATTTCTTTATTTAAATGAAAAGGCATCCCAATCCATTCAAATAATTATAAATCATACTACTTAAGAATTCCCAATCCAACATTCATACTTAGCCGGTGAGTTACAAGGTAGTGTATTACGAGATGATACTGGTGTAGCAAAAGTACAAGATGAATATTCAATCTTGTAAAGCTGATGAGGGTACTTGTGGTGTAACTAAGGATGATTTGAGCTTTAAAAGTGCATCAAGATCTGTTAATGAGCTTGTGTTTGCCATGGTTGTGAAGATAATGATGTGATATGTTGATGAACAAAAGTGTGTAGTGTATGCTTAACATTAATACTGTTAGGTATAGATGTTGAGTTTGTTTTGAAAATCTCAAGAGATTTTAAAGGTTTATGATGGAATGGTATCCTTAGGACCTAAACAGGATAGTACTTCTACGGGATGAAGAGAATAATTGAAAACTATCCCAAGATAGTAGTTCGGATTATCTCATAAATGAAAACTTTCAAGAATGAAATTAGATAATACAAATAAGGTGTTAAGATTTCGCTGAGTGGTAAGGCACTATCGTGTCTCTAGATCGTTTTAATGTATTCTGGTGGTTTATCGTGTTCATGTAGGAAATCAATCTAAACATAACCCTAGTACAACTACTCTCAGTATTTGAAAGTTTTAGGTCGAATATAGTTAGTCAGACTATATTCCACTGTCCCTAGGTTAAATATAGGTGACTAGTCTATGTTTAGCCGAGGTTCGATAAAATTTTCAAATGCCTAAATTAGGTATACTTGTGATATGTCCGTTGCTTTCGGGAAACTGTCCACTAAACAAAGGCAATGTCAAACCCTTCAGTTGCAAGTCCCGCCCATACAAGACTTGTAACCTATGTTTTCACATTCCATCGCATAGAAGATAGTACGGGTAGGTATGTGTGGAAAGGAAGTTTTAAGTAACAGTCCATACTTGGCCAGGATCACGAGCTTTTAACAATGAAGGTTTCAGAAGAAAACTTTGATGAATGTAGAGAAACTTCAGCTTTTGTAGGTGATGGATTAGTTTATCCTTTAGAAATCTCATATTTCTTGTTTGGAAATCGATAAATTGTGATGGGTTTTTGATATCATATGAAATGATGTTGATGAGGTGGTGGAATAATTCTAGAGACCATTGCACAAAAACACAATGTCTCGGAAGTAGGTTAGACCATTGTGCAATTCACAATGTCTGGGAAGTAGGTTTGACCATTGTGTGACTCAAAACATTTGAGAAATGGTTAAGACCATTGTATAATACAATGTCTTGGAAAATAGGAAAGACCATTGCAATCAGTTACAATGTCTTGGACATAAAATGTTGAAGTAGGAACATGATTGGGAGAATGTGATTGTGCCGAAATGCCCTAGAATAGGCATACGCAGGTATGTTTAGTCCATTGTTTAGATAAATGATTGAAAATAAACCGAGTTTATATATCAATATACTAATGCTTACGGGGAAATGCTCAATTATGTTTAGGGTACATATATTAATATGCAATTATGTTTGTGTAGCACAAAAATGTCTACGGGGAAATGCTCAAAATGGGTATATATGAATATACTAATATGTTTGTGTATCATAACATGCTTACTAAGTCCATAATCGTTTGGAGGATGGAAGACACGGAGAGCGGAAGGCTATAAAAATGTTTTTGCTTGTGATTGTAGTTATAGTTTAGGTCTTAATTAGACCCGTTTCTCTATAACCATGGCTCTGATACCAATCTGTAACACCCCCAATTCATGGTTGCAGCGGAATTCGAACTGGGTGTTACTCGACGGCACAATAGTCACAATAATAGAAAACGAACTCCAATTGAGTCGTTTTAAAAGATTTATCATTCAAATTATATAAATATCAGAGATTACAAAATGAGGTCCCAAATGGTTCCATGTTTACAATGTATAATAAATGAGTTTTTGAATGATAATAAAATTTATAGCCCTCTTGAGTATCCGTGCCCTTCCGTGCCATCCTTGATCGTCATGAACCTGAAATACATGCTTGAGAGGTCAACACAAAGGTTGAGTGATATTCATAGAGTTTGTTTAATGTTTGAACACAATGTGTTGGTAGTAAATCGTTGAACACAATAATCGTAGTGTTTGTAGTTAAATCGTTTGAACACAATAATCGTAGTGTTTGTAGTTAAATCGTTTGAACACAATAATCGTAGTGTTTGTAGTTAAATCGTTTGAACACAATAATCGTAGTGTGAGCTATAGACTCACACCAATGTTTGGAAAACAAAACAGGTAGGCTACGTTATTATACGCCCATAAAATGTATTATACACTAAGCTTATGACACCAAAACGTTAACGTGTACCAATATCGATCGACAGATTTATCCCGGTAGGTACTTTGCAGTCATACCTAATGTCTCAAATATTAATGCATTTGTTTGAACTTAGTCAAAACAAATGGGATTCGTCAATCCCAATAGGCCTATTCACAATATTCGCGCTCACTTGCAAGTAACCCTCGCAAGTGATTAAATGGTTCATAATAAGGGATCTTGGTTTGGCAAGGATGTTACTTAGTGATAATAAAACATAGTCGAATAGCATACAGTAGAAAGCATTGTGTTCGATTTAGAATTAGCATGTATTCCCCCCAAGGGTTTGTAAAATAGTTAAAGAATAGAAAGTGGGGCTATGAACTCACCTTGAGTTGGATGATGTATAATGAGAATGATGGATATGCCGTAAGAACTTCTACGAGCAACCTAGAATAATTGTTGTAACTTAGGTTTGGAATAATGTCTAAGGAAACATAAACACGCCAATAAATGTCTTGCACTTAGTCCATGATGTGGTATGTTGTATAGTGTAAGTCTTTGAAAGAAATGATTCATGAAACATGTATGTTTATATATCGTTTACTACCGTTCGGGCCGACATAATTCAGAAGTCATGTTAGTAAGCGTTCGAGGAGCCAGGACACTTTAATTCGTAAATCCACAACTCATCTCGACGGCTTACATAATGAACTCCTCACATGAGGCTCCCTACTATTGTAGTAGTTGATAAAATATATAGATATAAGTTTCGATCCGAAAAGTTACATGTCCGATATTTGAATAAACTTAGGAAAGTTTATTATTACATGAAGATTGTTATTAGGGTATGTTTCATATAACTTGTATGACCATTTTTCTTTGTAATATCTCATGGTTCCTTTTTAAGTGAAGTAGATCCAAATTGCTTGTTCAAGTTGTCACCAATTCCTTGTTTCATGTTTTCGCCTAAGTAAGTTGGTATGGTCATTTTGTCATGGCCTAGCCATGACCTTTGGTCCTTGTTCCAAGGTCATGAGACACAACCTTGGCTCTAGCCATGGTGGTGGTCTTGATTATAGGTCATAAGACCTCTTGTTCCTTTTAAAGTATAACCAATATATAGTGACTTATATATATGTAAATAGCTGTTAAGAAACTGAGAAATATCTCACTCAGAAAGCGTTTTCAAGGCTCGGGCTTCTTTGTTCCTGAACGAAAACGTGATTCCGGACAACTTTCGTGTTTTAAATTTTTCATGAAACGGACCAGAAAGGCCTCTTTTTGCGTGTTTTAGGTTTCTGTAACAGAAACTTTTGGCAGCTTTGCTGCAAAGTTTTGGTAACTTCAAATCGTCATAACTTTTGACTCGTATACTCGTTTTAGGTGGTTCAAATTGCTATGGTTTCCTTGTTAGGTCCTCTACTACAATATGTAATAATCCAATATCATATTTTTACCACTTTGATCAGGTCTTACCAAGAAAGTTACTAGTTTACTTGTTTTAATAACTTATCTTAACAATCAATTACAATAACTTGTTTTGTTCATTTTTATACATCATGGACATGCATACAAGACATAATATAGCATGAATAATAGGTAAATAACATGAATATGATTATTTAACAAGAAGCAAGTTAGGGTTTGCTTACAACTTGTGAAGAAACTAACTAGAACCAAGATCAAGACCAAGAACCACTACTTAATCTTCCAAAACCTTTCCAACCATAGCCATGCTTCCATACCAAAAACCCTATCTTATAATCCTTTGATAAATACTAATCTATCATAAAAACAACCTTGAGTAAAAATCTTCACTAGGAACACTTGGAAATTTGATGAGTTTTTGTGGTGATTTTATAGAGTTTTATGGTTGAAAGGTGTTAAGGATCAACTAGGAACTATGACTTGAACTTGTGATGGATTGAATGAGCAAGATCAATGATCAAAATGGTGCATTTTGATGGTTTAGGGTCGTTGGTATTGCAAGAGAAAGGAAGAGAATGAGTCTCTTTTATACTAAAAATGAGGAGGTTACTTGTGTTGACTTGTCAACCCTTGGAGGCCAAGTTCTACACATGTACTAATCTTAAGGTCTCTTGCATAAGATTGAGCCACATAGTGTGAATCCCCCCCCCCCTAGTGGCGGTTCACAAGCTTGGGGAGGAAGGGTTAGCCTTTTGTTGATATTATCTAAGATACTTGGTTAGTTTTGGCTCCGTAAAATGCTAACCGTAAACGGTTAAGCCACGAAACGTAAAACCGGGTGTCGTAAAATTATGGAATTTGAAAGTATTGTTAAACATGTCCATATGTTCCATAATAAAATATAAAATGAGTGGTAGGTTCCATTTGGGTGGTAAAACCCTGCTAAAACTGGAAACACGGGTCTAAAACGCGTAATACGTAAAATGTACGAATATTGCGTAAAATTGAGAAAAGTAAAATGTTACTTTTCTAATAGGTTATAAATGATTTAAAATGACTTATAATGTCTAGACTGGGCTCAGTCTAGTGTCGGTTGGTATTAAATGTCTTTTAGACATCAAACCGTAAGCCTAAAAATCAAGGAATGACTTATAAAATCAAGGGATGATTTTTGGTCAATGGAGGAGGGAAAAATATGTTGACTTTTTCTAATAAGTTGAAAACTCAAATCGTCTTAGAAACGCGGTGCAGGTATAGGCTAAGGTCACGGCTGAGTAAAAACGCTTAAAACTGAAAATTCCAGTTTTTCACGGCCGAGGTTTATTTTGGTCATGTTTTTCTCAGTCATGATTTATTCTCAAATAAATCATGAGTGTGTCAAACATTTTTCTGATACGGGGAAAATTAACGCGACCGAATTTCGTTGTGCGTAGAATTTTTGAATGACGTTTTACCCTAAAACGTGTAATCCCGTGTAATTCCTTAATAACTTTCACGAAAATGAGCTTATGAATGTCAAACTTTTAATTTGCCATGGAAATGATTTATCACTCGAGCCCAAGAAACAAAAATCAAGTTTCGGGAAAATTTTCGGGAAAAATGAATAGTAAAAGTGAATAGTGAAATTTTCCGGGAAAAGTAATTAACCTGAAATTGCGAATTGTTACATAAGTGACCTGCATTCAGGGTTGTTTGATGCTGACCCTGGCAGGAATTTCCATTTAATCATTTGAGAATTACATAAGTAGATTCTCTTATGAATGTTCTGGTAGATTGCTAAGATCTACGTAGGACTCTCAAATGTGCAACTGGTGTCCTTGATTATGGACCACCAGTGCAAAAGTAGCAAGTGTTCCTATTGAGATCTTATGATGTATCTCGTGGCTCTAGACTCGATAAGTGCAATATTTGATAGTCAGAGACTGGAGTGGTGTCTCCTGTTTCAATATCAACATAGCTCGTAATGAGCGGTCGATAAATAATGCAGGGTTCCCCGTGAGAATGAAACAAGCTCTTTTGAGAGAACTTGAGTGGTTAGAAGATTTAGTGCAGTGTGTCACTGGGTCCATGACGTCTTAGTCTTCAATACCGGTGTTGCCTTAGCAACAACCAGTAGCATATGAATTGAACCCGGTTTCTGCCCTGAGGTTGAATAATTTGGAGGGCTATTTCTTTTCACCCTTTCTCATTTCATTTCTTTTTAATTCTTCAACCCCTTCTTTATCCTTTCTCACATTATTCCTTTTTTCATAATCATACCTAAGGACTTTCTAATACTAACTATTCGGTATTGTCCTTGGGTAGATCCCTCCAACTCTGGCGGATCATAGGACGGTTTTCCTACCCTTAGCCACCTTATAACTTCATGACTATCCTATGTGCCATAAACCAAATCATTGAAAAATTCTCTCAACGTGTTTATGATTAAGAAACACATTTTGTTAACACATTGAGAGTTTTACCATTTTCAAAGTCTCCCCCTTTAACATGTGCTCATATGTTTTGATTAGAAAATTTGCACATGTCGGGAAGAGTTTGCACTTTTGAATTGATCCACCTTCAGTGAACATGAACAGGCATTCAAGACACGCTTACATCACTAGTTAGACTAGCTTGAAGTTATTACCCGGCCCGATCAAATCCACGAAAGGTTTCTCGAAACAGTACATTCTACTTAGACCAGTCCTCTTCGAGATACGCTTACATCACTGGTTAGACCAGCTTGAAGTTATTACCCGTCCAGGATGTAACACCCCCATTTTTTACTGATTGCATCGGATTAAGTGTTGGGGTATTACTTCATAGAATCACAGTTACAGTAATAGAAAATGACTCGAAAGGAGACTTTTTTAGAAATTTAGTTATCATTCATTTAATTATCAGAGTTTTATTAGTAAAAGATATACTTTTACTTTTGATGAGGTCCCAAATTCTAGGTGTTAAGTTATGTTTGAATGATAACCGGTTTGAAAGTCCCCCGAGTTCAGTGCCTCCTTCTGCCATATCTCCACTGATGTGATATACCTAGAATACATGCTTAAAAGTCAACACTAGGTGTTGAGTGAGAGTCATAGGTTTAAGTGTTAGTGAATACAAGTTCCCTGGGTTCCGTTGTTACACCCATCTGGGAAAATGTAGTGTGTGTGTGTGTGATAATTGTGATGCATGCACAATGTAACACCCCCAATTCATGGTTGCAGCGGAATTCAAACTGGGTGTTACTTGACGGCACAATAGTCACAATAATAGAAAACGAACTCCAATTGAGTCGTTTTAAAAGATTTATCATTCAAATTGTATAAATATCAGAGATTACAAAATGAGGTCCCAGATGGTTCCATGTTTACAAATTACATTAATTGAGTTTTGAATGATAATAAAATTTATAGCCCTCTAGAACATCCGTGTCCTTCCGTGCCATCCTTGATCGTCATGAACCTGAAATACATGCTTGAGAGGTCAACACAAAGGTTGAGTGGAATTCGTAGAGTTTGTTAAATCGTTTGAACACAATATGTCGTAGTGTGAGCTATAGACTCACACTCATAGTTAGAAAACAAAAATCGTTATTTATTTCACTAAGCTCATGCAACCAAAACATTAACATCGAACCAACAAAATTGGCATTATAGAAGCCCTATCAAGGTACTTTTGCCATTATACCGCTAAATCTCAAATATTAGTGCATTTGTGTGAACTCATCGTTGTTCAACACAAATGGGATCCGTCAATCCCAATAGATCTATTCACAATATTCGCGCTCACTAAAGGTAGTGACTAATGGTTCATGATATAGGGACTTCGAACATGGCAATCGTTACTTAGTGATAATAAAACATCGTCGTGAAGCATACATTAGAAAGCATTGTGTTCGAGTAGAAAAATAATAGCATGTATTCCCCCCATGGGTTTGTAAAATAGTTAAACAATAGAAAGTGGGGCTACGAACTCACCTTAAGTTATGTAGTGAGTAATGAATGTGATGGTCGAATCGTGAAGGTTTCTACAAGCAACCTATAATAGAATGTCGCGACTTAGGATCGGAGTAAAGAATATGAATAAGTGCCTATATATATATATATATATATATATATATATATATATATATATATATATATATATATATATATATATATATATATATATATCTTGCATCTAGTCCATGATGTGGTATGATGCATATTGTAAGTCTTTGAAAGAAAAGATTCATGAAACATGTATGTTTTATATATCGTTTACTACCGTTCGGGCCGACATAATTCAGAAGTCATGTTAGTAAGCGTTCGAGGAGCCAGGACACTTTAACTCGTAAATCCACAATTCATCTCGACGGCTTACATAATGAACTCCTCACATGAGGCTCCCTACTATTGTAGTAGTTGATGAAATATATAGATATAAGTTTTGATCCGAAAAGTTACATGTCCGATATTTGAATAAACTTAGGAAAGTTTATTTGTACATGAAGATTGTTATTAGGGGTAGTTTCATAAGTCTTGTATGACCATTTTCTCTTGGTAATAACTCATGGTTCCTTTTTAAGTGAAGTAGATCCAAATTGCTTGTTCAAGTTATCGCCTAATTCATTGTTTCATGTTTATGCCTATGTAAGTTGGTATGGTCACTTCGTCATGGCCTAGCCATGACCTTTGGTCCTTGTTCCAAGGTCATGAGACACAACCTTGGCTCTAGCCATGGTGGTGGTCTTGGTTATAGGTCATAAGACCTCTTGTTCCTTCATAAACCATAACCTATATGTAATGACTTTGGTCTAAAAATGGGCTGTTAAGAATTTGAAGAAATTATCACTCGGAAAGCGTTTTCAGGGCTCGAGCTTCTTTGTTCCTGAACGAAAACGTCGTTCCGGACAACTTTCGTGTTTTAACTTTTTGATGAATCGGACCAGAAGGGGGACTTTCAAAATCACAGAATGCAAAACAGTGTGGTTTTAGGCAGTTTTGCCGGAAATCTTTGGTAACTTCAAATGGGCGTAACTTTTGACTCGTATACTCGTTTTAGGTGGTTCAAATTGCTATGGTTTCCTTGTTAAGTCCTCTACTGTAATATGTAATGATCCAACATCATATTTTTACCATTTTGATCAGGTCTTACCAAGAAAGTCACTAGTTTACTTGTTTTAGTAACTTATCTTGTCAATCATGTACAATAACTTGTTTTACTCACTTTTATACATCATGGACATGCATACAAGACATAATATAGCAATAATAATATGTAAATAACATGAATATGATTATTTAACAAGAAGCAAGCTAGGGTTTGGCTTACAACTTTTGGCTTTCAAAGATGAAAGGAAGTTAACATGTAAGGATAGGACTTTGATAGACTTTAACTTCAACCCACTTCACTTCAAGCAATCTTTCTACCCTTGTAATCTTGAAAGATGGATGATGAAAGTTGAGGTGACTTGAGTAGATTCAAACTCAAGAGAAATCACCAAAGTTCTAAAGATTGGAAGTAGTTTTGATGAATCAAAACCTAACTAGGTTTATGTATGGATATTGCACTTGATTTCTTGGATGGAACTTGAAGTAAATCAAGCAAAGGAAATGGTGTTTGTGTGTGTGATGTTGGCGTACAAAGGAGGGGAGGAGGGGCTATTTATATGCCAAAGAGGAGGTTAGGAAGTTGACTTGTCAACACTTGGTGACCAAGTTTGGACACTTGGTGTCAAAGTTGTAATTAAGTGATGATTTATGGGTAAATTCATGAGATGAAGCCACCTATGGGATGACTCCCCCCCCAAGGGTCGGTTCATGAGCTTGGAGAGCAAGGGTTTGACTTTGCTTGGTATTATCCTAAGTATTAGGATGAAACTTGACTCCGGGAATTGCCAACCGTAAATGATTAGGCCTCACAACGTAAAACCGGGTATCGTAAAAATACGAAACTTGGAGGAATGATTAAACTTGTCAAAATACTCCATAATAAAATATAAAATGAGTGGTAGGTTCTATTTGGGTGGTAAAACCCTGCTAAAACTGGAAACACGGGTCTAAAACGCGTAATACGTAAAATGTACGAATATTGCGTAAAATTGAGAAAAGTAAAATATTACTTTTCTAATAGGTTATAAATGATTTAAAATGACTTATAATGTCTAGACTGGGCTCAGTCTAGTGTCGGTTGGTATTAAATGTCTTTTAGACATCAAACCGTAAGCCTAAAAATCACGAAATGACTTATAAAATCAAGGAATGATTTTTGGTCAAAGGAGGAGGGAAAAATATGTTGACTTTTTCTAATAAGTTGAAAACTTAAATCGTCTTAGAAATGCGGTGCAGGTATAGGCTAAGGTTACGGCTGAGTAAAAACGCTTAAAACTGAAAATTCCAGTTTTTCACGGCCGAGGTTTATTCTGGTCATATTTTTCTCAGTCATGATTTATTCTCAAATAAATCATGTGTGTCAAACATTTTTCTGATGTGGGGTCACCTGACGGGGTTGAATTTCGTTATGCGTAGAATTTCTGAATGACGTTTTACCCTAAAACGTGTAATTCCTTAATAACTTTCACGAAAATGATCTGACGAATGTCAAACATTTAATTTGCCATGGAAATGATTTATCACTTGATAATATCAAATAAAAATCAACTTTTGGGAAAATTTCGGAAAGAAATGAATAGTAAAAGTGAATAGTAAATTTTTCGGGAATAGTAATTAACCTGAAATTGCGAATTGTTACACACAATTATCATAAGTGGGGTATGTTGGACTAAGCTCATGAACCACACGTTAACAATCCGGGTCATGGGGCTGCAGACCCAACCATGAGGGGATGGGAAGGATAACTTGCCAAAGTTTATCCTTTAGTGGGTTCAAATATAGTACTTATTGGTACCATCCAAAGAGATGTTAATACCAACGAGAGTTGTGAAACTCAAATAGATCTATCAACTATATTCGCGTTCGTGTGGGTAAAATATCCCAAACGATTAGGTTCATGAATTTTAGTTATGTAGTGGTGGCAGTTAGTTTACTCGTGCAACAACCAAAGAAAAAGACTGGTATTCGGTTTTAAGTTAAGCAAGTAGCATGTATCCCCCTCACAGGGTTTGTAAATCATTTAGTGTGAAAGTTTAAAAAGAGTATGAGGCTATGAACTTACCTGGGCTTAGGGAAATCTAATTGATGCAAAAAGTGACTCGGGAACTAGACTGCCTTACTTACATATCCTAGTGTGTTGTAGGTTTGGATGTATGTCAAGCTTTAGTTATCTTGTTTAAGTTTCTTAAGTAATTGTTCTTAGGTTTGTTAATGTTTTAGATATAATATAACACCATTCGGGCCATCACAATCCAGAAGTATATGACTCCTCACATGAAACTCCATATTATTGTATTATGTTATCAACATAATACCGTTCGGGCTATCATAATTAAGAAGTTAATTGTAACACCCCCAATTCATGGATGCAGCGGAATTCGAACTGGGTGTTACTCGACGGCACAATAGTCACAATAATAGAAAACGTACTCCAATTGAGTCGTTTTAAAAAGATTTATCATTCAAATTATATAAATATCAGAGGTTACAAAATGAGGTCCCAATTGGTTCCATGTTTACAATGTATAATAAATGTGTTTTTGAATGATAAGTAAATTTATAGCCCTCTTGAGTATCCGTGTCCTTCCGTGCCATCCTTGATCGTCATGAACCTGAAATACATGCTTGAGAGGTCAACACAAAGGTTGAGTGATATTCATAGAGTTTGTTAAATCGTTTGAACACAATGTGTTGGTAGTTAAATCGTTTGAACACCATAATCGTAGTGTTTGTAGGTAAATCGTTTGAACACAATAATCGTAGTGTTTGTAGGTAAATCGTTTGAACACAATAATCGTAGTGTGAGCTGTAGACTCACACCAATGTTTGGAAAACAAAACAGGTAGGCTACGTTGTTATACGCCCGGAACATGTATTATACACTAAGCTTATGAAACCAAAACGTTAACGTGTACCAATATCGATCGGCAGATTATCCCGGTAGGTACTTTGCCGTCATACCTAATGTCTCAAATATTAATGCATTTGTTTGAACTAATCAAAACAAATGGGATTCGTCAATCCCAATAGGCCTATTCACAATATTCGCGCTCACTTACAAGTAACCCTCGCAAGTGATTAAATGGTTCATACTAAGGGATCTTGGTTTGGCAAGGATGTTACTTAGTGATAATAAAACATAGTCGAATAGCATACAGTAGAAAGCATAGTGTTCGATTTAGAAATAGCATGTATTCCCCCCAAGGAATTGTAAAAACAATTAAGTAATGGAAAGTGGGGCTATGAACTCACCTTAAGTAAGATAGCAAGTAATGAATGTAACGGTTGAATTGTGAAGGTTCTATGAGCAACCTATAATAGAATGTCGCGACTTAGGATTGGAGTAAAGAATATGAAGTAGTGCCTATATATATATCTTGCATTTAGTCCATGATGTGGTATGATGTATAATGTAAGTCTTTGGAAGAAAAGATTCATGAAACATGTATGTTTTGTATAACGTTTACTACTGTTCGGGCCGACATAATTCAGAAGTCATGTTAGTAAGCGTTCGAGGAGCCAGGATACTTTAACTCGTAAATCCACAACTCATCTCGACGGCTTACATAATGAACTCCTCACATGAGGCTCCCTACTATTGTAGTAGTTGATGAAATATATAGATATAAGTTTTTGATCCGAAAAGTTACATGTCCGATACTTGAATAAACTTAGGAAAGTTTATTTGTACATGAAGATTGTTATTAGGGGTAGTTTCATAAGTCTTGTATGACCATTTTCTCTTTGTAATATCTCATGGTTCCTTTAGATGAAGTAGATCCAAATTGTATGTTCAAGTTATCGCCAACTTCTCTAGTTCATGTATTTGCCTTGGTAAGCTTGTATGGTCATTTCGTCATGGCCTAGCCATGACCTTTGGTCATTGTTCCATGGTCTTGAGACTCAACCTTGGCTCTAGCCATGGTTGTGTCTTGATTCTAGGTCATAAGACCCCTTTGGTCTTCATAAACCATAACTTATATGTAATGACTTTGGCTAAAAATGGGCTGTTTAGGATTTGAAGAATTTTATCACTCAAAAAGCATTTTTAGGTCTCGAGCTTCTTTGTTCCTGAACGAAAACGTCGTTCCGGACAACTTTCGTGTTTTAACTTTTTGATGAATCGGACCAGAAGTGGGACTTTCAAAACCCAAATTTGATCAGGAAGCTATTTGGCAGTTTTGCCGGAAATCTTTGGTAATTTCAAATCGCCATAACTTTTGACTCGTATACTCGTTTTAGGTGGTTCAAATTGCTATGGTTTCCTTGTTAAGTCCTCTACTATAATATGTAATGATCCAATATCAAAATTTTACCATTTTGGTCGTGGTTTTCCAAGAAAGTCACTAGTTTACTTGTTTGAATAACATAAGTTACATATATGTATCAATACTTGTTTTACTCACTTTTATACATCATGGACATGCATACAAGACATAATATAGCATGAATAATATGTAAATAACATGAACATAATTATTCAACAAGAAGCATGTTAGGGTTTGGCTTACAACATTTGGCTTTCAAAGATGAAAGGAAGTTAACATGTAAGGATAGGACATTGATAGACTTTTAGCTTCACCCTTTGCAATCTATGATAAACCGAGGTTATTTGAAGATTATAACGACGCCTTCTTGAAGTCCAAAGCTATTTGAAGATTATAACGACGTCTTTTTGGAGACTTTAAAGTTATAACAACTTTTCTTAGAAAATTTCCAAGAATAAAGATCAAACACTAGTTTTCTTTCAAAAACTAGTTAACTTTCTTACAAAATATAAGAAAAGTGCCTTAGGTTTTAGGACTTGAAGGTTATAAGAAGGTGTGGTGCAAGAAATATCATGTGTTTAGCTTGGTATTTATAGGGTAGGAAAAATAGTTAACCATATATTGGGTTAGAGTTTAACCATGGTTAATTTAGACACTTGTAATGATCTAAAGAATCAATGGACAAGATCAAGCCACACCAAGGTGACTCCCCCCCCTAAATGGCGGTTTGGCATGGATAAGATGACTAGATGATGAGTCTTGGTGTTATCTTGCTTAGTTTGTGCATTTTGACTCCGTAAAAAGCTAACCGTAAATGATTAAGCCTCAAAACGTAAAACCGGGTGTCGTAAAATTATGAAACTTTAAAGTATTGTTAGACATGTCCATATGTCCCATAATAAAATATAAAATGAGTGGTAGGTTCCATCGGGTGCTAAAACCCTGCTAAAAACTGGAAACACGGGTCTAAAACGCGTAATTCGCGTAAAACGCTGAATATTGCGTAAAATTGAGAAAAGTAAAATGTTACTTTTCTAATGTTATAAAAATGATTTAAAATGACTTATAATGTCTAGACTGGGCTCAGTCTAGTGTCGGTTGGTATTAAATGTCTTTTAGACATCAAACCGTAAGCCTAAAAATCACGAAATGACTTATAACATCAAGGGATCATTTTTGGTCAATGGAGGAGGGAAAGAATATGTTGACTTTTTATAATAAGTTGAAAACTCAAAAAGTCTTAGAAACACGTTTTGTGGTCTCACGGTTAATCGTCCAAATGGTTAAGCGTGCTCATGCGAGAGTAGTACAGGTATGGGTGACCTGCTGGGAAGTTTTTGGTCATATTTTTCTCAGTCACGATTAATTCTCAAATAAATCATGAGTGTGTCAAACATTTTTCCGATGTGGGGTCACCTGACGGGGTTGAATTTCGTTGTACGTAGAATTTCTGAATGACGTTTTACCCTAAAACGTGTAATTCCTTAATAACTTTCACGAAAATGATCTGACGAATGTCAAACATTTAATTTGCCATGGAAATGATTTATCACTCGAGAATATCAAATAAAAATCAACTTTCGGGAAAGTTTCGGGAAAAATGAATAGTAAAAGTGAATAGTGAAATTTTCCGGGAATGGTAATTAACCTGAAATTGCGAATTGTTACATTAATACTCCTCACGTGAAGCTCCCTACTATTGAGTTATATTGTTATTAAGTTTAGTTATAATCATAACACCGTTTGGGCCATCATAATCCAGAAGTACATGCAATAATCGTTTGAGGAGTCAGGGCACTTTAATTCGTAAACCCAGCAAACTCGTCAAAACGAAATATCCACATGGTACTCCTCACATGAAGCTCCCTACTATTGTGCTATACTTCTAACTTTAATTAAGTTTTATATTTATATAGTATTTTCACTTTATACCCTTATAGTTTATATATTTATATTTTCTATCCTAAACTTATAATACTTATATTATTTATACTTATAACTATCTATACTTGACACAATTAGTCCCTAGACTTCTATATTTTTAGAAAATGACATAAATAACCCTTGAACTTACAAGTTTTCTATATTTACTATTTAGACCCTTAACTTTATAATATTTGCATAACTAGTCCTTTTTAGTTTATAACTTATTTTAATTTCTATCCTAAGGTTTCAAAACTTTGCAAAATGGGTCCTTGCACTAATAACTTCTAGGGAATATCAAAAACAGTCCCTAGACTTTATAGTTTTAGGAATTTACGATATATATCCCTATGCATGTAAACTTTTGCAAAACTAGTCCTAAATGCATGTAAACTATATTTTTATGTAACAACTAAGTTTCCTAGCTTATGTTTAACTAATATTAGCTTATCTAAGTTACCTAAATTAGATTATAGCTTATGAAAAGGGCTTATAGCATATTAAAGGCAATTCGACTTGATTTAGGGTTTTAAAAAGAAAACGAGCTAGTTCTAGTGATCAAGGCTTAGGTAAGTGTTCATAGGGGATCTAAGGCATCCTAATACTATCCTAAGACTAAAATAAAGCTAAAGAAAGCAAGTATGAAAGCTTACGTGACTAGGGAAGGGTTAACGAGGGTTTCTAGGTTTTCTTGACTCAAACCACAACTCGACAAGGGCAAGGCTTTGCTAGCTTGACTCCTAGGCCTACTATGGATCGTATACAATCACTAGGACCAGAATATGTATGGAGAGGAAGAAAAGAAGAGGTGTGAATGAAATGGAGAGGGGACGGGGATATTTATAGGGTAGCAAGGAGTAGTGAGCAAGAAATGGGAGTAGGAGGTGTCGAGGAGGGGGGAGATGAGTAAGCTGAGCTAGGGGTTATGGCAATTCTAGGAGGTGATGGGGACGATCTAGGAGTAGCTAGGGGGCTGCCTAGCCCGGTTGTGGTGGTGGTTAGTCGAGAGGAAGAAGGAGGTGACAAGTAGGTGATGCACCTACTTGTGTGGGTGCTTAGAGGTGCTAGGGTGTGTGCTAAGCATGACTAAGGTGCTAGGGTGAGGTGCTTATGTTTAGGTTTTAATTAGTTTAGGTTTAGTTTTAAGAAGTTTATGCATAGTAGAGATGATTTTTAACAAGAAAAAGGTTTGTGAATTGATGATGTATGATGACTTGGCACTATTATAAACTTTTGCAAAGGTTCATCATATTAGATGCCCTAATAAATATAAGTTTTTAAAACTTGCCATGCATAATAACTATCTTATACGATACACACCTAGAAACATATTACATGTCTTATTACGGAACTTAGAGAGTAGTCTCATGATATATAGAGAAGAATGCTACACCCAATCAAATTGTATAAAAATGAAATCCACACAATGACATAGATGTATATGATTGTGTTAGTTAAAGAGAAGAGAGAGAATATAAGAGTGAAACCACTAATGATAAACATCCACGTAATAGGCTAAATCCCTTTTGGTTTATATACTTGTAATTTTGACTATTAATCACTTTCACCTATAATGACTACTAAAGAGCAAGGTTGGATCAAGTGGTTAACACCCTTGCCTCTAGAGACAGAGGTCAAGGGTTCGATCTTCACCCCTTGCAAGGCCGGAGGTCCTTTTCTACCTTTGGTAGAACCGGAAGCAGCCTCTCGACCTTAGGTAGGGGTAAGGTTGTCTACGTCTCAACCTCCCTGATGTAGTCATTTTAGTATAGTGATTGTTTTTCTGAAGAAATGCTTAGGAAAGTATTTCCTCGGGTCGTGTCCCAGCGAAGGTGTGAATGGAATTTCGAATTCCCAATTTGTGAAACGTGTCGTGAAAGTGGTAAAAAGTGAATTTGATGAGATTATACTAATGAATAAGTAAATGAAGAACAAATAATCACTTAAACACGTAAATCAAGTAAACAAACTTAAAACGTAACGTAAAATCGAAACTGTACGCTAAAACGCGAATAAAACGTAAACCTACGAAATAAAACGCAAAATTTAAACTACACTACTCCTACGGACTTGAAATTAATTTTAGAAAGTTAAAAATGATAAAAGAAAATTTTGAGAAAAAGAAAAATATTTTTTTTGACTTTTTATTTATTTTTTTATGAATTAAAACTATTTAACTAATTAAAAATTAAAAGAAAATGCAAATAAGGTGAGAAAAATGAAAAAATAAAATTTTAAAATTATAAAATAACTAAAAAGTAATTTTAAAACTAAAAACTAATTTTTTTGGCTTTTTGGATAATTTGTTGGGAATTAAAAACTATTTAATTTAATTAAAAATTCAAATTAAATTCAAAATAAATGGAAAAAATGCAAAATAAATTTCTAAAATTCTAAATTAACTGAAAATAAAATTTTAAAATATTTTTGGATTTTTCTTGGCTTTTTCCGATTTTTTGGAATTTTTAGTAATTAAAAAGTATTAAAAATTGAATAAAAATGAAAATAAAATAAGAAAAATAGCAAATCAACTTGAAAAATTATGAAAAATTCAAGGAAATTCTAAAATATTATTCTAAAGCTAGGAAAATTTTAAAAACTCAAAAATAAGCACTGGAATTACTGTTTGCTTTGAAATCAACTTAAAACAGGAGCTTATTGATAAGCAGTTTGACCAGAATTGACCAAAACTTTGACCAGTTGACTTTTGAACTTATTTAAGCTTAATGAAACAATTTCAGGACTAAATGAACTCAGAAACACAGGTGTAGGCCAAATCAGGTTAAATAAGCACTTGGATAAAGCAATAAACCAACACAGAATAAGCAATATGCAAAAGCTCTGTATAAACAACAACTAGAGGCACAACTTTACTCAAATGAACAACCAGTCTTAGATAATGATCAATGAAACCTAATTGCAGCCCTATAACAGAATTCAGTCCCTTGTTCCAACTACACAACTTAATGGGTCAAATAAGCTGATCTAAAAAGCTCAGGAGTAAAAGCTTATGGGGGCAAAACCTCTACAGACCTACTGTGATGCCAAATCAACAAACAGAAAGCACTTCTAAACAAGTTTTGTTACCTAATGAATACCCTAAAGATGATTGATTACTGGTGGTGCAGGGGAAAAATCAGCCCAAATAGTCAATTTAACTCCACTTTTTTAATAAGCTAATGAACTCCAAACCTCAAATTTCTTTTTGAATATGATCAACAAGCTGCCAAACTCTAAAAATCCACTTTCCACAAGTATTTCCAATGAAAAATGAATCCTACAGAACCCTACCAAGTTTTGACCAAAATCTGATGAACACTGTTTTGACTTTTTGAAATATGCAAATAATTTTGACCTTTGTGAAATTTAACTGTTCCTAAATGATAGATTGCAACTATTTTAAGCTATAAAAACAAGATATGCAACTGATTACTACTCTAAAATAACTAACAGCAAACCCTATGAAAATTTAAAAGCAAATTTGACTTTTATAAGACTAAATCACTAAACTAATGCTGAAATAAGTTTAATACAACTTAGGTGACTAAACTAAACCTAACACAACTTCTGGAACAACTGTAATATCAGCAATTAAACTAGATCCAAACACCCCTTTATGACAGTCTCAATCAATAACTCACTCAAATCTACTTTAAATCAATCCAGAACTCAACCTCAGTACCTAAAATGATTCAATATCACTAAATGATGCTAAAACACAGATTTCAGATGCAACAGAGACACAACAACCAAATCCAAGTTAAGACAGATGATGAAACAGTGAAACCAAATCAAATTCAAACAACTAAGTACTAATGATGAAATCAAGCTGTATCAAACTAAATTATGATGCAAATAACAGAAATAAACAACAATCAAAGGACTATAACTACTAATACTAACTGATGCAAAATTAAATGAAAATAAATGAAAAACTTACAAAACAAATCCCCCTCAGCAGAACAGAGGGGGTTCACTAAGTTTAGGATTAAGAATTGTAACTTTCATCAAGGACCAATATTGTAATCTTGCAAACCATAGGGACCAAATATGTAATTTTCCAACTTTGAATTTCAAGGGCTAATGTTGACTTCCTCTGATTCTTGGGGAACCATTTGTTGACTTTACTTGAAATATTTCTCAAAGGACCCTTTTTGTAAAAATCTGAAAGCTGAGGGACTAAAATTGCCAATTCTTCATAACTTTGTCCTGGGACTGATCTTGCAATATTATGAATCTCTGAGGATTTCTAATGACATTATGAGCTTTCTTTTATTATTTTGCTTCCCCGACTCCGGCTTTTGCCCTTTTTCCAATCTCGTGCTCGTTTTTGTCGGTTTTGGCTTTCTTTTTGTTCATTTTTCAGATATCTGTACCTGCACATACACAAATACAAAAACATACATTCTCTTGGCATATTTGGTGTATTTGGTCTGATTTTGGTCTAAAAAGGATGTGTGAAAAAGCACACATCACTCCCCCATACACCGTAGAAGACGATATTGGGACCCATAACCCGTGGAAGACGGTACTAGGAGTTACTTTACTTTACTTTACTTTTACCTATAATGACTACTATAAAAATTAAAGCGGATTTAGGATTTAGATTTGGATTTAGTATTAAATAACGAGAGAGAAAAATAAAATTTGTTTTGTTAAAATAGATATAGAGAAAAAAAAATCATAAAACATTATAAAAGTACTGAAACATGAATGGAATAAGGTAGGGTCCATTTGTTTTTGGTAAAAGACAAATTATTTATTATTATTAAAAGATAACTCTACTATAATTCTAGCATTTTATTAAGGATTTGTAGATGCCGAAATTTTGGACTTCATCCCTAACCAGGGGACCCATAAACACATACCAAACACCTATTTTTAACCATGAGTCCTAAATCATGATGAAAATACCTTAACCAAACGGGCCCTTAATATGTGTGGTTTTATAATTTTGAGACAAAAGAAATATATTTTTTCAACTAATAATTCGAAAAAAAATAAACAAATAAGAGTAAATTGCAAAAACCCTCCCCGTGGTTTAATGAAATCGCAAAAGAAATAGTTTTTTTTTTCTTTTTTTTTTTTCAAAAATGCCGATATAGTCTCTGTGGAGAACTTTGGTGTGCAATTATCGTCCCTAAGAGAGACCGTGCCTCCACTTTTAAAGCTTTGAATTTCTCATTCCTGCGATGATAATTGCACAACAAAGTTCTCCTCATGAGGACTATGCTTGCACTTTCGAAAAAACTGGAGCATACCTGCGATTTCTTCAAACCTTAGGGACGGTTTCTGAAATTTACTCAAGCTATTTTTTAGTTAGTATTTTAAATGATTAAAAGGTAGTAACTTGTACATCTTGCACCGTCATCAATCACCGGTGGCGCTAATCTGAAAATTTTAGTTAATACAAATCATCACTAAAGGTATGATTATGATAATGAATCTAGACTCTATTTACCCTCATCATTCATAATCTAGATCTCTCCTCTACTTTATGCAATTATCCTCAAAAGGTTTAGATCACCGGGCGTGGGTGCCAACTGACCCTTCCCCAAGGACCTATTTTGTTAAACTCTTAAAGCCCTCCTTGACCGGTCAACTGGTCATTTTCCGCGGGGGAGGGATGTATGACATGTTTACACACATTAACCAATTGTTCAAAATTATATTATTATCAATTATGTTTAGAAGCGTTAAACAGTTGTTTAAATACTTCAAGCCGAGTTTTGACCAAGTTCGACCTTGTAAACCTTGTTTTAGAACATTGTGTGATGTATTATGTTTTAATCGGAACTCGGCCTTGTAAACCTTGTTTTACAACATTGTGTGATGTATTGCTTAAGTTGAGTTTATTCTTGCAATTGTCTGCTGATTTACTGAGTTCTTGTTTTAGAACATATATCATACTAGATATGGAATGGTTAAAAATTCAACAAAAAAGTTATTGTTAGTTAGTACCTACATTTGATGCTCCGTATGTCAAATTCATGGCATCGAATCCACGAAAGAGTATTACAGACCACAGATTAAGACCAATTTAAGAATTATTTATATCAAGTGCTCTCATGTTCTTTAAATACTGCAATGTTTGACATGGAAAATGTTCTATTGCTAGTACAAATTCCTATATACCCTTCAGTAATGACAAAAGGGAAATTTAAAAATTTAAAAATTAAAACTTGAATGGAATCTAAGTGACGGAGCTTTTGTCATCTCATGGGAAATTTTATAAAATAGTAATTCCATGTAATTTGCCATATAAAAAAGTAGCAAAAATAATAGGAGTATCTAACACCAGCATCTCAAATCTCAATGACAAGAAAAACCTTAAGGAACCCTGTTTCAAAGCAAGAGCGTCATCCACTATGCATAATGTTTCTTGTTAAGGGTAAAGAAAAGAATGTAGCGTTGAATTATCTTTTAACACAAGTTCAGCAACAATTCTTTCTTCTTAACTTCTGCACGGAATCTTGAGTCAATCAACATTTATGGTCTTGTTAGAGATAACAACATCCATCTCATGGCCAGGCGCGTACAAAATTATAAAAGGCAGTATTTATGCTCATGTTATTGACGTCTACGTTAAACACTTAGTTGGGAGACTAGATGACCACCAATCGTTAAACAGATACTTTGCCATGTTATAATGTAATTCAGCTTGTTTGGTAGCTTTATCATATGCTATCTTAGAAACACCACTTTTCTCATGGGTCTGTAGCAGTTCCATGGCAATCACATTATGAGTTAGGAATCCGCAGGTTCATGGGAAACGGATTCTGGTGGAAAAAATAAATGCTACAATGATTGACTGCTTTTGTGATGGTTACTGATGTTCATCAACTTTTGATTCGTTTACTTCGAATGAGTTAATTGTGAAGACTGTGCCTTTTGTTTACTAATTTGACTGTTCTGCTGTTGTTTTGGACTTTTGGTAGTGGAGTTCTGGCTAATTTTTATCGTCATTTTTGTGACTTCTGAATGGATGCATTTAGATTTATATCCATTCTTTTTGTCCTGGAAAATGGCATGCGTTGTTTTCGGGTAACGGGTAACCACGTGTGTGGCACTCACCATGACTGCTATGTTGATACACAAAGCTTTAGGTATTGGTTATTTTTTTGGAGTATGTATGTAACTTAGAGGGGGCAGCTTTAACCCCTTTGAATGAAAACATGCCAACTTGGGTTGTATATGTTGATAAAGGGCTAAACAGGCAAAATTAGACAAACAAGTTGACAGGTCAGACCAACCCGACCCGTTTTCACCATCACATAAAGGTTACTATTTTGATCCATTACCAATCTGCCTGAGTGACCCATTTTTGCCACCTTTTTATGGAACTTTTGAAATCTGAAAGATATGTATACATATTTGTTTTCTGCACACATTATATAGACTGCATGTTGGAAAATTAATAATTTGGAAAGAGCTATAGATGCCAATGGTTTTTCAGGAGCATGGCCCACCGACTTGATGGCTTTTATGGGACAAAAAGGCGAAAATGTCACTGTTGACTCTACAGAAAAACTAGAATCTTCGAGCCCTCAAGCTTCATCCCTTTCTAAGGAAAAAGAAGGGGATCAGGCTGATAAATCAGCTGATTCTGTTGATGAACATTATCAGTCTGTTACAGAAGAACATGTAGAGACTGTAAAGCCTGAAGAGCATGAGGATCACCCTGCAAAAACAAATACTGAAATCTTGGAGGAAGCTAATAACGCTACCCAAAAACCTGAAGAAACAAATGTTATAAAGGATGAGCAGGCAGGGGCAGTTAACAAGTTAACAAGTTCAGTGAAAGTGTTAAGAATATCGAAAAGAATTTTGACAGTGCTCTTGGACTTGATGACAAGGCTGCTTGTGGTGGGGGTGGTACAACTTCCACTAGTGAAGGTAAACATGTTTTTGTCTATAAAATTTGGAATCTATCTTACATTTGTGGTTTTAGTTTTCAAGTTTACAAACACATTTGCAGTATTTGCATGCGCGATTGCACTGGAGTAGTTGAATGGGATTGTATGGCCTGATATTATCGTTCCACATCTAGTTATTTTACCAGATCCTATGATTGTTGCCACTAGTTGTCACTTTTAGCTAAGAACTAGTTTTTGGAACGATTAAACTACTCCTTGTTGAAACAAATTTAACTCAAAACGAGTTTGCAGCATCTATTTTAATGTTAAATGAGAACATCATACAAGATATGGAACACCTTAAAATCATAGAAAAAAAATTTGATTCCAGTTATTACCTACATTTGATGTTCGATATGCAGAATCCCCGGCATTGAATCCACAGAAGGAGTAGTAACAAGTAAGGACCAATTTAGCAAGTATATATATTTAGTGCTCCCATGTCCTAATATTAAATATTGCAATGGTTGACCTAGGAGATGCTCTATTACAAGTCAAAAGTCTTATTTATTTTTCAAAGCAAGAGCTTTATCATGCTTCTTGTCAAGGGTAAACAAAAGAATTTAGCATTGAACTATCTTCTGACAAAAGTGCAGCAACAAGTTTTTCTTCTTAACTTCTGTTAGGAATCTTGAATCAATCAACATTTATGGTCTAGTTAGAGATAACAACAGCCATCTCATGGCCAGGCGCATACAAAATTATAAAAGGCAGCATTTATGGTTATGTTAGTGACGTCGACATTAATAATTTAGTTTGGGAGATATCACATGATTTCCATATCTTAGAAGCATTGCTTTTGGCATGGATCTGTAGCAGCTCTATGGCAATCACTTTATGAGTTAGGAACATGCAGGTTCATAGGAAAACAGATTCTGGTGGAAAATATAACTGCTACAATGATTGACCACCTTCTTTGATATTGATGTACATCAACTTCTGTTCTTTTACTTGCAACGGGTCAATTGTGAAGACTGCCTTTTGTTAATTATTGTATTTTGACTGTTCTGCTGTTGTTTTTGGTAGTGGAGTTGTGGCTTATTTTTTGGTCATTTTTGTGACTTTTGAATAGATGCATTAAGATTTTTTTTTTTTTTTTTTTTTTTTTTTTGAGTATGTATATAACTTAGAGGGGGCAGCTTCAACCCCTTTGAATGAAAATGTACCAACTTGGGTTGTATATGTTGATAAAGGGTCAAACATGCAAAATTAGACAAAAAAAACGTTGGCAGGTCAGACCAACCTGACCCGTTTTTACCATCACATTTTGACCCGTTATCAATCTGCCTCAGCGACCCATTTTGCCACCTTTTTATGGAACTTTTGAAATTTGAAAGATATGTATACATCTCTGTTTTCTGCACACGTTATAAGACTATCACACCACTAATCTTTTTGTGCTTCCAGCTTCAGGAGCATGGCCTGCCGACTTGATGGCTTTTATGGTACAAAAAGGCGAAAATGTCACTGTTGACTCTACAGAAAAACTAGAATCTTCAAGCCCTCAAGCTTCATCTCTTTCTAAGGAAACAGAACTTTGGTTAAGCTGTTTGGTCAGCCTAGATTGGAATGGCTGGGGTTTTCTTATAACCCAAAAACGCCTCTCTCATTGTTTTCTTTCAACTCAAGTTGGTCGAAAGATAATATAAGAACCAACTGAATACATGAACCAATCAAATGTCAGTTGATCGAAAGATAATATAAGAGGAATTAAAAGCATGTCAGTTGGTCGAAAGATAATATAAGAGGAATTAAAAGGTTACCGTCACATTCTACTTCTTTTCCCTGCATAAGTAAATTTCCGCAAAATATCACTCCAACCATCCATTCCCCAATTCTGATTCAACTTATCTTCCTTCAAGTGCTAAAACTAAACCCAATCCAGAAACTTCATTATTTTCAAAGACATGTCCAAAACACAATTTACATTAACGAGTCTTCACAACTGATGGCCTAGTAGTTTGAATCTTTAAACCATAATGCTCTGTTCCATCTTTGCTAATTTTAATAGGCCTTGGTTTCAGAAGTCCTGTAATGTGGTCAATCTTATGGACATATGGAAGATTCCTCAAGTTTTTGTTCGTGATGATGGTGGCTGATCTTGAGTCTTGTTAGGTCAAAATTGTGTCGTAATTCTGATTTTTGGAGACTAGGTCTTTTGTAACATGAATTGGCATGTCAGTCTCATGGTAGTTAGTTTGAAGCACAAAGGGTGCGTATGGTGTTAGTAAATGTGGTATGCAGCCACATTTCCTGTACTTATTTGTTTTTTTGAGTAATATATTTTACCAAGGTAAAAAAACCTTTTACCAAAAAAAAAAAAAAAAAAAAAAAAAAAAAGGCCTTGGTTGAGGTAATTGTGAATTAGTCTAGATGGCCAGTGCTTTATGGTGGATAGTCAATTCATAAGGAGGATGGAAGGAAAATCACATTGCTTTAGTCTAAAATGGTGATGATGCCTGTAGATGTGTATAGGCAGTAGTGTGGCTTGTGAGGGGATACAAGTCTTATGACTTTGCTTATATCACAAATCTCGGAAATGTAGTTGCCATCTTTAGATTAACCAATGGTGATGTAAGGAACATTTACTTAAGATGATGCCTGCAAGTTCTACCTCCGTACTTGGTTAGTGTAGGATTTGTAGGAAATGGAGTCTTAAGTAGAATGTATGGTGAATATGAGTATTTGTTTATCTGCTTGTCAGTATGGTTTTGGGGTATGTCCAAAATCATGAGTTTGCAACTTGGTGCTGTGAAGTTTTGATGATTAAAATAATATACATTCACCTTTTCAAAATAAAAAATAATAAACACACACTCAGAACATCTCCGAAAACAACCAAACAATTATACAACCCAAGTACCCAACTCTCCTAACCCAATAAATACATATCAGTCTCAAATTCCTAATGTTTATTAAACTATAAAACTATGAAAAGAAAAAAAGTTTGCATTATCATGACATTTGAAGCACCCTTTTATAACAAAAAGGCTTCTGGGTGCTACTACTTTATCCGATTTTGCTCAATAAAAACCAAATCTCCACCAAGTAAAAAAGGCCATTTACTTAAAGGTGATTTAAGTCTACAAAACAATTCTAATCAGCAACAATTTTCAAAGGGGCTTATGAACATGATGATGATTCACAGCACCATTGAAGCACACATTATATCAAAACAGTTGGTGTACAACTCAATCTAGCCATTACACGTAGCATTGTATAGCCTGCAAAAACTGCCAACCATATCTCACTAAAATGAAGTTCACCATATAAAATTTACATTAATAAACTAGTAATTCTAAACAAATTTATATGCAGATCCCATTTTTTAGTTGTCACCATATAAAATTTGCACAAATCCTCCAACGTGCACCCAGCACAGAGAATATAAACCTTCATCCATAATTACGTTACATTCTCTGGATGTTCGAAAATCAAAGTACAGACGAAGTACAGGAAAAGATCTTTTACATTGGTCGAAACTCGAGACCACATACAATGAGGCCAGACATACTTCCTTCATGACCTGTAAACTTCATATCAATCGAAAATGAGTCATCCTTGAATTCCTGAGTTGAGTTAAATTTCCACACTTGAATCTCCATCCATCCATCTTCCCTTTGTTTTGGAACCAGGGTAATATCATTTATATTCAATGGGCTTGGGGTTATAAAATAAACAAATTCAGCCTCGTCGTTTTCTTGGTGGAGTAACTCTCGTACTTTCACTGGACAATGCAGCCCCTGGACTTTTTCTGAAAGCTTGAACACAAGGTAACACGCGTATTCTGTATTGGATGATAGCATTTGACTTTTAATCGTGCAGTTGATATAAAATACTTCTTGTGGTAAAAGCTCGATCACCTCCGAAAATCTGCATGTACGATATATTATATAAATACATACGTTTTAAGAACAAAATAATACTAGTACTTGAGAGCAGAAAATCAAATCCAAAGAATAAAACTTTTGAGGTATTCTCAAATATTTGGATAAGCATAGATCAGCATAGAGTGAATGTAACTAAGTTTATTGGTGAATGATAAATGTAACTTTATTTGTCTGAAAAAGCAAACCTGGTCTGCAATGATGGTTTTGAAGTAAAAAGGTTCACATTAGAAGCTTCGCACAAAGCCGCCTTTGCCGAAAGCATAAGAAGCTTCTTTTCGTTTACTTTGCCCGACCAGAACAACTCGTCATAGTTTCTTTTTATCTTAAATATTTCTTCAAAGTTTGCTGGCAATTGTTGCACGCGATCCACATTGAAGTTTGATTTTAAGACTTGTTCGAGTTCTTTCAAATTTCCAATTTCTTCATACACCTATATAAAGATCATGTTATAAACATGCAAGTTAGACAATGATTTTTTTCCATGCATCCATCCTCGTATGAACAAAAGAATAGAGAATGGAATTGAGAATAACATTTTCAAACTTACCTTATCAGTGGCTCGAAATTCAATCCCTTGAATGTAAATTGAACCATCTCCACAATAATATGGTGAAAAACTCTTTAGTAGAAACTCAATTACGACATCTTTCTGATACAAGATTTGGCACAACTCTATCATCAACCATTCCGTGTCTCTCCTTGTTGCAAAATATGCATGATGAATTTCACTTCCCTTTCTATAATTTAGGTTAATGTACATCGGTTTACTTGAAATGTTTCTTGAATCACAAAATTTGAAGACTAAATAGGCCCCATAAACCACACTTGGAGATAAAAATTGAGCTTTTGTCTGGATTTTGATGTTCAATCTGGAAATATCAAACATCTTCACTACTCTCTCAAATCTGCACATATTATCAACATAAAAGTGTCAATCAGTCTTAGTCTTATTCCCTTGGATTTCTTATTTCTTTTGACCCAAATTAAGGACTATTGTTCGGTAAGTGTAGTACAGAGGCAAAATGTGAACTTAGTCAATGGGGTTCTTAAGTTGATCCAGTTGGAGCATAATTTATATACTTAATGAGTTGTAATTTTCAGTGACATGTGAGATTGGGGCGGTTGCTGAAGATCTATTTCTGTCTTGTATTTGTTCTTGTTCAAAAACTATAATGAAAGAGTTTGGTTAAGTTTTATGGTCATGATGCGTTTGATTATAGTAATTTTTATACACCTGTTGGAAAAAAAATAAAATTGGTTCTACGAACTTCAGACAGCAGGTAAACATAAAAACATAAGACCAAATATTAGACTACAAAAATCACTCGAGAAAACCTTGAAACCTTCTAATCTGAAGCTGGTTTACTTTTCAACATAAAGTGCAAAACTTATCAATGCGGATCATCTACTTTCTTGCTTAAAAGATAATTTTTTTGTCAAAAATACACAACTTGTCAAATAGCTTCCAGTCTCTTTGATGCGCGAAAGAAAATACATGCATTGGCATTTGGCAACGTTCCCGGTTATATAATACATTACACTGTTAGAAACAAAAACCGCAATGCAAGTTCCAAATACATAGGTATGCTGTAAACTAATCATTATGCTACTGTATACAACTTGTCATGCATAAAATGTAAACTAACTTAAATAAACTTCTAACAACAATGCATATGTACGCTTATTACCTGATGCTAACAAATAAAGAGAGGTAGAGAGAATAACCTTGATTCTGGAAGAGATTTCCATTCATGTGGACAACTGTTTTTGTAGGAAAACATTGATGCTGAAACCATTTCATTTCTTTCTCCAATACCATCGAATGACAGCAACTGTGATACAACAAAAAAACAAGTTAGACTCAATGTTATGATGTGTAAATGCATGTGGTGTTTCGAATTATCCTAATAAACAAAAATACATAGAACATAGGATGCACGACATAATATAAGTGTGATTTGAGAACGAATTGATTACCACTTTATCCTGTTGAAGGAGAATTCCTTTAGAAAAGATGTTGTAAAGATCCTCTTTCTTGATGGTAGAATAATCTTCAGGGCACCTTGACATCTGGATTATTTCTTTATAATCTTTAGGCAATTTCGGCTCCCATGTCTCATAATCTTCCTATACATTAATTAAACAATTAATAAGCTCCTATTTTATACAATTGCATTTCTACAATGAAGAAACTACTAAAGACCTTCTACTAAACATACACAACACATTAATCTTGTAGACTTCTTGTTTTTTTCATTTGACATTTAAATTATTTTTTGTTTTGTATGATATAAAAAGATTTGTCTTTGTAAGACATATATGTTGGGATCTTACACCCACGATATGGCTAAAATATAAATGAACGGGATTACAAGAAGGGACACTACACTCAACACTTTTGAATACCCACACCTCACACTCTCAATGGTTTATACTACAATAATGGAGCAACACTCAACATTCATGAATATATCCAAGACACACACATGTGGATGGAGGGAGATTATCATAACTCTCTCTTTTCTCTCCCCCTCACCAAATTACCTAACTAATGAATCATATATATAAGAAAGCATTAGTTTGTTCATCAAGCAACTCCTATTAAAATAGGCAATGCATATCTTTCCTAATTCGGATGATTCCAAATTAACAAAATTTGTTTAAGGAATGTGAATTAATATAATCAATATATTTTTTCATCAGATGTTTTATGGTTTAAATCTTAAAAACAGTTGTTAGAACAATAGAAGTCTACAACTTAATATCCATAAATATAGTTTAGATTTGTATATGAAAGGAATGGTAGCCTAATTTGAAATAATTATAAAAACTTACTTGGATTTCCAATGCTTTCTTAAGTTGTATTATCACTTCACCTACCATTGGCCGTCTCTCTCTCTTGTGGTGTAAACATTGAAGGGCAATCCTTGCAAATGTAATAAATGACTCTGGCACAATTTTTTCTTTGATACCCTCAAACACTAACTTATCAAGTTTTCCTACATGACAGTGATATTTAGCTAAAAAGGGTAAATAAAGATACTTATCATCTAGTTTTTCAGACGATAGTTTCCCGCACAATATGTCAAATAAAACTGCACCCAACGAGAATATATCAGACTCTTTGGTTAAGAAGCATGTTTTCGAGTATAGGGGGTCACGATAGCCAATTGTGCCTGTAACATTGTCGATGAAAAAGCCTACACCCTGCTGATTTGTTGGACATACTAAGGAAAGCCCAAAATTAGTAATTTTTGCTTTCCAATCATCAAACAGTAGAATGTTGCTGCTTCTAATGTCCCTATGTATCACCATTTCTGGACTTGAAACAGTTCCATGAAGGAACTCCAACCCAATTGCAATATCAATGCATATTTTAAGCCGCATCACCCACGTAAGACTATCATCGCTCAAGTACTTATCAAGACTTCCTCTGGATGCATAATCATAAACAATTATTTTCTCATCCTCTTCAGCACAGTAGCCTACAAGACCAATGACATTTTCATGCTTATACTCCATAAGGATTTTAAGCTCTGTCATGAATTCAGCTTCTCCTTCAGTAGACTTCCTATCCAACCGCTTTGTAGCAATGATGTTGTGTCCATGAGTATGACCTTTGTAAACATTCCCAAAATCTCCATGTCCAATTATATTGTCTTGACTAAAGCTTTGCGTTGCCAACTTTATGTCTTCAAGTGACAGTTTGAGGTTGTCCTTGCGGTTCTCCTGTGAACCATACAGTCGATTGAAAAAAAGGCCAAAATGCATTTTAGTACCCCCTCAAAGTGTGGAGAAGAAAATGATGAATATGGGATTGAGTAATTTAGAAAATGCATTTTATACGCTCATGTAATTTTGTACTTGCTTGGATCTAACAGAGTAATTTAATGGACATCAAAACTAGAGATCATTTTTGTTACTAGTTCAAACAAAGGTAAAGTCAATATGATAAAAATAATAGTAATAATAAGGATCATATCTGTTGTTTGGAATATACCACATATAGATCTGCCTAGCTAATTTACTCAAAAATATATCTTGAAAGCAGTGACTTACCTGGCAGTATAACGCTTTTTTAAGTTCGTTGATGACAACTTCTATTGTTGGACGTTGCGCTTGAGTTTCTGCCACACATCGAAATGCAATTTCTGAGAATATGTCCAAAGACTCTTTATCGGGTCCTTTACTTAGAGAAAAGACACGTTCATCAGTTTCTTCCTTTATCTTGCGATCAACAATTTCCATCAGTGTTCCCTTTTTAAAATGATCTCTCGCAATGGGTGCAATTCCCTTCTTATTCACTTTTGTGTATACGGGAGCATAGGCCAAACTCCCAGTCAAGATCTCAAGTAACACTACTCCAAAAGAGTAAATATCTGATTTTTTATTTAATCTCCCATACTTCTGATATTCTGGATCCAAATACGTATTTGTACCTGCAATCATATTGGTATAGATAGTGCTGGCCTCTTGATTTTCTGGGTGGAATTTAGAGAGTCCAAAATCAGCAATCTTGGCCTCCCAATTATCGCCCAGTAGAATATTCGCGCTCTTGAGGTCACGGTGAATTATCTTTTGTTTGTCCTGATCCGTGTTGGTGTGAATGTAATTCAAGCCATGTGCAATATCAACACATATTTTCAAACGTTGCATCCAAGTAAGACTAGTCATCTTATCACTATTTCCCAAATGATCTTCCAGACTTCCTTTAGAAGCAAGCTCATAGACAAGGATCATGTGATCATGACCTTCATTGCAAAAGCCAAGAAGGGAGATTATATTATCGTGTTTACAACTAGTCAGGATTTCAATTTCTGCAATGAACCCTAGTTCTCCTTGTGTATTGAAGATTCGTTTTATTGCTACAGTGCTTCGTTTCTTGGGAAGATCACATTTATTCTCCCCATCTATCGATGATGATTTACTGCTATCAAAATGTTCGAGTTGTGCCTTGTATACCTTACCATATCCGCCTTCCCCGATGCAATATCTGTTGGCAAAATTCTCGGTAGCCAACTCTATGTCATTAAGTCCAATCTTCAAGTGTTCCAAGTTCTTCCACTGCAACATTAACAGCATAAATGCTAGTAAGATATGGGAGTGAAATTGTAAAGAAATTGATTTTATTACTGAAAGAAATCTATATAATGTGAACATTTCAATACAGCACTCAGTGAAAGAAAACATTGATGATAAATGATTCAAAATTTTTACCGATTGTAATGTTAATTATTACAACAAATTCTTAGTCCCCAATATATCCTCGGCTAATGGATTCCTTAAACTTCAATATATACCATTAATGGCTTAAAAATGATTTGTGATTCGTGAGTGTGACTATGTGTCAGGTCTATGGTGTAGTTGGCAGTAAGTGGTTGGTGTCATCTCAATAAATTTAACCACTGGATAAAAAGCCGCCCCCATATTCAACACTTGTTAACAGTTATGATCATTTTAGACTGCATGCCACGGTTATGAATATGAGACGTCAGAAATGTCTTGTCTAATTTCTTCGTAACAGGGAGCAAATGTGAAAAGCCTCTAACCATATGATCAGCCTTAAACTAAAACTAGAAAAAAAAAATTAATTACCTTCAAGTGATAAGATGATGTACCGTCAACTGCATTCTTTGGAAGTTAGTTGATAATATGATAATATAACAGTTATTATTACATAAAGTTGATAGATAGAACAATTATAATCGCAAAAAATTGATAAACAAGTTGTTTTCTTACTTTATTTACATGTTTCCACTGAAGTTTCAACGCTTTATCAAGTCTTTCGACAACCTGGTCTATATACGGACGCTTTGCCCGTTCGTCTTGTAAGCAGTAATATGTTGTGTCGGAGAAGATTCTGAATGATTCTGGGCCCATCTGTTTTCGTAAATGCGGATCTACCATATCATTCAAACGAGATTTTTCCAGTTGATGTAATAACCCCTCTCCCAACTCATCTTCATCTACTACACTCCTTCCGCACAAGACTTCAAATAATACAACACCGAATGAATACACATCAGACTTGTGGGTCACACCGCCCGTCTTTTTATATTTTGGGTCCAGGTATACATTTTTTACAATATCACAAGTAAGAAGAAGATCTTGCCTCCGAGCTACTGTATTTTTCAATGAAAGTTCAAAACCAAATAACTTGGGTTCCCATTTGTCATCTAGTAAAATATTCGAGCTCCTGATGTTGCAATGTATGACACTAAAATCTCGTCCAGGATCATAATGGATGTAACTCAATGCCTTCGCAACACCAACGCATATCTTTAACCTTTGCATCCATGTGAGGGTCTGGTCACTTAGATATTTGTCGAGACTTCCGTTGGCCTCCTTTTTGTATATGATAAACTTGTACACCATGGAATCATAAAACCCAATAAGAGACACAAGATTCTTATGTTTGAGACTAGAAAGCATCGAAAGTTCGGTCCAAAACCTTTCGCTCTCAACTTTTACATACCTCTTTAGAGATTTGTTGGTTGTTGATTTCACATCTTGAAAGCTGAGTTTTAAGTGAGAAAGATCTTTGAGGAAAGACTCTGTCTTTTTGCTGACATTGGACTCAACGTGTGTAGATATTGAGATCAATGATTCCTATATGTACCAAGCAAGACATAATTATCAAGTGTTCCAAAAATGACATGTGTATACAGGAGGAGGTCATCTATCTATCTATCTATCTATCTATCTATCTATCTATCTATCTATATTATAATATTATAAGAGTTTAGGGGAGTAATGGCTTGAGTTTTGATGTGATTAAATGCAATGAGTTAATATTTGAAAGTCACTCATGGTTTTTAGAGCATCCACTATGATAAATCTTTTACAAAGGTTTATATATTAACATATCAATAAATTTTAGACCTTTTGCTTTTATAAACCTACATTCACTATAGTATAAACCTTTGCAACTTCATGAAATGTCTTTTTTAAACAAATGCATTAAATGTATTAAATTCATAGAGAGGTTCAAGAATTAGGACCTCTTCATGCCACATAGACATGAAATGAGTGTCCACTATGGTTGAAATAAACATAAACCTCTTCATCTTTTTTAAACCTTTTCATAAACCTACCATAGTTGATGCCCTTATTGCAACCAACTTCTAAAGTCATGCATTAACCGACTCTATTTTGTAACTGATTTACATTAAATCTTTGCACTAAAGAAACCCTCGATCTCCGTATTTCTTTCAAAATTCTGCAAATGCTTTCGGATACCAAGTGATTGCATTAAATTTTCAGCATTAACATCATGTAAAATGTTGTCATAGCTCAACTTATAAATTAAGGCATATATCAACAACTAAAACTTTCATCAAGCAAAGTAAATATCAACAACTAAAACGTTCATCAACCATGTCATTAGTTCGAGAAGAGATTAATAGGGTAACTTATTATTATATGATCAAGTCATGCATATAAATGTGAAAATCCCTAAATGAAGTCTTTAGTTCAATAGTTAAATTATATCATGCTATTGTGTTCTATTTAATTACGCAATCTTTTGCTACTATATATATATGAGATAAGAAAAGTAATATACTAGAAAATTACTAGAAGAGAATTCAGCAAAACCATTTTGATCTCCTATTCCTTCAAACGATCTACAGGATTGGGTATTTTTGTTGTATCTTTTCGAGTCACTCCACACATTAAATGAAATATATTGCTTGATTCTGAATACATTATTCCAACTAACACTTGAAGTGGAACAATATGGTCATTTTCAAGGTGAGCAAGAATTGCTTTGGTTGCATTTAAACACAATAAAGTGAACGCTCGGCAAGAACATCAGCATGCAACAAAAGAACATGACTTGGATCTAAGACATTTGGCAATTTCATTTATAAAAGTGATTTTATTCTATGTATAAGACTGATATATGTTATGTTATATATATTGTTGTTAAATTTTGAAAACGAATTGTTAAAAAGAGCATCTTTACATAGAGTGTAGTTCATTAAGCTAGATAATTTATTATATACTTTTACGAAGAAAACTGTTTGATGTTTTTCACCCGCCTACAATTACTTTTAGTTACATCCAACTTTTTATAGCTTTGTTACAAACATTTATTCAAGAACTATGAACCACTAAATAACATGTAACTATTAGAATATGAGAATCATGACAATCATAAAATAGGTAAACACATATGCGGAAGCGTAGGAACATCTATAACACATAAGAGATTAACATAAATTAAATAGGAACGTACCGTGGTGATTCTAGCCCGAACAAGAATCAAAAGCAAATTGTCTTTTTTTAATAATATGAAGAACCCTAATTAGGGTTTATATGGATCAATGATTAACCCCTTACCGTTTTGTTAATCGATCCCTTGATAACAACAAAAGTATGTTGTTACCTCGTTCTTGTACACACAAACTACCAACGAATAAAGGTTTGATGCAAGTAAACAAAAACACTTGTTTTGGAATAACCAAAATCGACCCAAACCCTAAGGAGGGGGGTTGGACGATCGGCCACAAAAGAAAATACAAGGAGAAAAGATTTAGGGTTTAGTGTGTGTGCACAAAAGATGTGAAACCCTAATCCTTGGCCTTGTATATATACTAGAAGATATCTTGGAGCACAAGACAATCATGGGTTGGGCTTCCCCTCCCCATGATCGACCGGCCATGGACCCCTAAGGGGTGTTCCAGAACCTTCTTGACTCCCAAGTTACATTCTAGTCCATATCTTTCGTTACTAATGATAGTTAGTCCATACAGTTAATAACTAACGACCATTTAGTCCATTAAGTGTTTATAAATATATATATTCGGTACATTTAATATATATATATATATTTATTTTACATTATTCTTGTTTGTAAAGTGTGCAATCCCGAGGTCTCGGGTTCGATACTAGACATTTACATATTAATGTTTATCCATATATTTAACAGCTCCCACTTGGATATCTATTAATAGTAAAATGACATTGGTTAGCGTCTTGCAACACTCCAATGCCCCTAGTTCAATCCGAGCTAGGTTTCCTGAAAAACCTTTAATGATTCATCATTATAATTATCCTTTCATTACTAATACCACATTAATAAAGATGTGAGGTTCTTTATTAAATTTCTGTTTCTCATCTCTTTATGATTGAACAAAATTACCAAAACATCTGAACGTATTCCAGATAGACTTTGGGCGTGGCCACGCAAACATTTTGTTAACCCTACGAGGGGGCCAGCAGTATTAAACTTCTGAACAAATCAGAAGGAACAAATTCTCTCTTGACTACAAGAATAACCCATGAACTTTGCAACACTTCTGAAAACAACCCTTATGACTCCCTGTTACGGTGAGCGGTAGATTGCTTCACAAAAATGCACTACATCCATGACACTTATCTGGTATCTCAAGTCTGAGGATAACTTTAAATATGATTCTCACATTAAATATTAAATCATATTATTGGGATAAGTCCAATATTCAATTCATCGAATATCATGTGAAATTGGTATGTCAACGCATATACTTTCAAGTATATTCTTAACCAATACTCAGATTTGTCTTAGTTTAATGATATTCCCATATCATTAATTGACAATGGATAATTTAGAATAACATAAGTTATTCACGGATTTAAACATGCAAATATAGGACACACTTTATTATTAATGAAAACAAACGTACTAAGTACTTTAATTCATTATAAATAATAATTGCTTAATGTCCTTTATCCAAACACTAAATAGATCAATGCATGATAATTATAGTTAATGAATTATGCCTTAAGCCATGTCATTCGTACTTGTGACAACTGGCAAATAAGGGAGCCATTTTGAAAACCCGCATTACTTTAAAAATTATAATTTTGGAATATTTGAAAAGTTTATTGTGACGAGATATTTTATGAACGTTGGTACGTGATTTTTAATCGTACGATATTTATAAGATTTGGTTATTTATTTATGGTTTGATTTAATTCGGTCGTGATGATTTATTGTAAGATCGTTATTTTTGGCACTACATTGACTCCGGCACTAGGTTAACCTAACAATTTTAATTATGTTTTATTATTGGATCGGATATTATTATTTTGGAACGGGTTTGTTTTAAGAAAGTCATTTGGTTATTTAAGTTTCGGGTTTGGTCCGTGTATTGACACCGGGCTACTAAATCCCTACACCCACTAATATTATTATTAATATTAGAAAAGTTTATTTTTTTTAATAAGAGTAAAAGCATGAATCGCCCCTGTGCTACACATAACCATCACCAACACCTTTCTCCACTTTAATATTCACTCTCTCTATCTTCATTTTATTCCCACTACCACCGCCACCCTTATTCCACCATAGTGCCGCCACCGCCGCCCTCACCATAAAAACAACACCACCATCTTCACCATCTTTTCGAGATCTATCTATTGGTACCAATCACGCGCTCTAACTCCCCCTATAACACCTAATTCGAATTAAATCCTCACGAGTTCATCACCACTTGTTCATATTTCTTGAAGATCTATTCGTTTTGGCTTTGGTTTTTGAAGGTAGGTCGAGTTTTGACTCGGGTTTGTGTTCAAATCGTGACTATGGGTCACGGTTTTCATTTCTTTTTCGGGTTTTCATGGATTTTGAGACAAGAATTTAGTGGGTTTTTGATAAAATGTGATCTAAAAATTCGTTTGGTATCCGGGTTTTGGTGGATTTCATGTGGAGGTCGAGTGAACCATGAGCCGTAGCTCATGGCTTGGTTTTGGTTCGAGCCTTATGGCTTATGTTTTGATGGTTTTGACCTCGGGTTCACGTTAGTGAGGGTTTGGATTATTGGAGTATGGTTTTGGCTTGGATTCGATGACTTTTTAATGTTGTGGTTGTTCTTGTATGCCGCGACCCCGAGGGTCCGTTTGGGACAGCCTTGGTACGCTCCAAGTGAGCTTGGGTCGTGTCCCAAGCGGCCTTGGTGTCGAGTCTTGTGACTCCTTGTTGTGCCGAGACCCAAGTGGGTCATTTGGTTCGGGTTTTGGCTTGGTAAACCAACCCGGAAAGTTGTGTAACTTGATATTTCCTATTGTGGTTCATGTTGGTGTTTTTATTATTGTGGTGCTATTTTTATTTGGTCGAATACTTTGGTTGGGTCGAGACCATTGTGGTCTCGACAATGGATATATTATGATGATTGAGGAGTTGTTTTCGAATGGTAAATGTGGGGACCGATTGTGAGACGGTCAAACTAGATTGACGGAGATAGGTTAGTCGGGTGCCGTAGTCGGACCCTATTGTTGTAGCACGTGGATTTGGGATTGATTTGGACGGAGTTGATTTATTTATTGTGACTTGGTTATTTTTATTTGTGGACTTGGACTATGAGCCGAGAGTAATGACTCGGACATGTGACCAAATTCTTATGACTCGATAAATATTAAAAATCAAACGCTTATAATAAAACTCGTAATAATATTATTAGTAATATAATCGTTTATATAAGTATATAGATGTGATAAACGTATATATATTATTATAAATGCGTATATTAATAATAAAACGATCACGAGTGAACGTTATAATAATATAACGATAATTATTATACTATGCGAATAGTGCAATAAATGTCGGAGTATTATTATAAATAAATAATTAGAAATAATGACGAGAATTAATACGTTGGGTAAATAATAAATAAAAACATGACTTTTTTTTTTTATAAATTTGGGAAAACTTATCGAGTTATACGGAGTTGTGGTTACTTAAGTCCAAGTGGACTTTATTATGTGACTTTTGTGTTGTCACGGATATATGACGATTAATATATCTATTTTCTATAACTACGTAACTTATTTAATCGACGGGTTAAATAGGGTTTATTTAGCTATAGAAAATGAGCATATTAATGGGCATCGTATCCTACGACGCCCATAGGTTGTGGTACGTGTATTAGGATAATAAATTACTATATATCTCGTGGAATTGGCTAAATTGGACGATACATATAGGGAATTTATTGGACTACAATATATACCATATAGTACTCTTTGTGCAATGTGATTCAGGTTGGGTATAATCTTGGAGCGATGTATTACGTAAATAAATATGGGAGGTTACCAAATCGACGGATTTGATAAACTTCGATGATTTATTTAAATAATATGTTGGGCTAATATTAGACCTATAGTTGGTTTATTATTTTGCTTGTTGTGACTTTTTGGCTTGTGTTGTGTCGACCCTTCACCCATATGGATACCAAACGTCGAATTTCAAATTAATATGAAGATAATTCGAGAAATGGATATTTTTGGAAAGTTAAATGGAATACGTTCGGGATTGGGAATATTTGATTTTTGAGGAAATGATTCTGAACGAGTTTGATATTGTTAGGAAGTGCCGAGTCTGTAGTCGCCGTTACGTGAGTTGCTTGAGATTACTTACGTCTTTCTTCTATCGTTTTTTTTGAGTATTTCTGGACTTGAGGTGAGTCATAGCCCCACTTTTATTCTTGAACTTTGTTTTCAATACTTGGGGTAAGAAACGTGCAAATGTTTTATGTGGACTATTATCGCTTCGTTTATTTTAAAACTTGCTATGCTTATAGAACTAGGTAGGATTAAGCGAGGCCTAGTCCCGAACTAGGTAAGCTATTGATGCGGTTATAGAGCGAGGCCTAGTCCCGAACTAGGTAAGCTATTGATTGGTTGTAGAGCGAGGCCTAGTCTCGAACTAGGTAAGCTATTAGATTGATTTAGGAGCGAGGCCTAGACTTGAGCTAGGTAAGCTATTGATTGGATTGATTTGAGCTATAGCGTGCACCTATAGGGATGATTTGATTTGGTTGGATTATATCGGTTGGATATTTTGGTTGGATGATTGAGGCCTAGTCTAGCTAGCAAGCGTTTTGCGTATATGTCCACTATATTGAATTACGAATCTAAACCTATGATCTCACCAGCGAAAGCTGACTTTTAGCACATTTTCTCAGGTTATTAAGTGATGCTCTATGGATGCTTGGGATTGGAGGCTTGGCATTTGGCACCGGTTATGGATCTATGTTTCTAAAACTCTGATAACTATTGTGGACCTATATTTATTTTCTTTTGGGCCTGACTTTGGATGATTTTGGGATAATGTAAACTCTAAAACCCCGCGTGGTTGTACTTTTATTATGTTTACTTTATCTCGTTCTTTTATGTCTTGTGTTTGGATACCAATCCCCGTAGCACCCCGAAAGCTTGTTGAGTCTTCCGCTGTACCAAATTTTGGGGGTGTTACAGATTGGTATCAGAGCCAAGGTTATAGAGAACTAGGTAAATAGACACCTAAACTATAACCGATTTTTATAGAAAACGATCCTCGATCATTGCCCGCCAGCCCGCCAAGCCGAAGCATCATTGTTTATATTCAGGTATATTGAGATGATTATTGGATATGAGATTCTTGAGATGATTTGAGGATTTGAGGTTTATTGATTTAGTGATATGATGGCGTTTTGAGGAATTATATGCGTTTTGAGGAATTATATGGCTTAATTGTTTTACGAATGATTTTAGTAATGCGGTATTTTAAATCTTTCTTGATATATGATTGGGAATTATATGATGATTTTTGATATGGTATTTTGAGTTCGCGGTTTAGTTGTTTTGAAACACTTACACCTACCCTACGCCGTTGTCATAAATCATAGCCTCCTTTGCACGTGTTGTTATTAAGAATTGTTATTGCTAGTACGCGTCGCCCCTTGTAGATCACTATGGCCCCTGATGACCCATACGTGTTGGTCATGCGTTCGGTCACTACTTTATCGTCTCATTGTCGCCCTAAGTCACCGATTTTATCGCCTCGTGGTTCACCTGCTCAGAGATGACGATTGATGAAGTACCCCTTCGACGAGGAGTATGAGGAGGAGTACGAGGGTGAGCAGAATGATGACCCTCAGGATGAGGAAGAGGATGATCCTCAAGAGGAGGAGATGCCTGATGATGATGGTTCGCCAGCACATTCAGCTCATTCTGCGAAGCCCGATTTCCCGATACATCTGTTAGAGCCGGTTTCACCTGATCATCCGCTTTTGTTTGACTCACCACCTGGTAGTCCCGTTGAGTCGGATGCACCTTCTGAGGTTGCTGCTGAGCATGCAGATTTGGGTGAGACTGGTAGGATGTGGACTCGAATTACTGCACAGGGCGAGAGGATCTTGCGGATGTCTGACCGACTTGAGATGATTATTGCTGAGTTATTGCTGAGTTTATTGCTGAGATAAGAGTTGATTTGACTAATATCGTGGAGAGGTATGATTGAGATACATGAGCAGATAGAGAGTCTGCAAAGAGGTTTCCTCACGGCTCGCGAGGCAGGTCGCAAGCTGTGGCAGAGGAACACGGAGTTGGAGAAGGAGGCAGCAGACCTCAAGAGGGATAGTGATACTCACAGTGTCGAGTTGGAATCATTATGGAGAGAATTGGATGGTTTGAGATCGGAGTTGAATAGTCTACGCCAGCTTCATGGCTAGATCAATTTGGATTTGTGTTGCTTCTTAAGCCAGGGAGTACTTGGTTAGGAGGGCTAGTTATTCTATCTCTTATGCCATGTTACTCGGATTGTATGTTCGTCTAGTTTGGAACGATTAAATAATTATTATGTCTTTTGGTATTTTGGAACGATGTATCGATTGCTACTTTTATGGATGATGGTGATTTCGCATGATATTCTATGGTTTCTGGCATACATGGAGAATTGTGTTTCTATTTGCGTGGTTCATATCGTGTTGGTATGGTGTTCGTACTTCGACTTTCACCAATCGGATTCTTTTTGGACGTTATGGTACGTATTATTGGAGACTCACGAACCTTGTATTGTGACTTCGTTCAATGGCCCCATGATGAAACCCTGTTAGAGTTACCAGAACTGGTACGGCAGCGACTACACCTGGTCGCCGAGGATGCCGTCCTACTCGAAATGTTGAGACCCCTACTCCTGATAACCTGGACACTACGAACCGCAACAACAGGAATCAAAATGTTGATGTTCAGGGAGACAATGATCATGTTCCACTTAATGCACCTACTGTGGATCAAGCAATGATCAATCAACTTGTGGAGCAACGAGTTGCTGAGCTACTAGCTGAGTCAAATCATTCCAACAATTCTGCTGGAACATTTCCACCTGTTCGTGCTAATGGATGTAACTACAAGGAGTTTAAAATTTGTGGACCCATTGAGTTTGGTGGAACTGAAGGAGTGGTCTACTTGGTCAGGTGGATAGAGAAGACTGAGTCAGTGTTTAATGTCAATGGTTGTGCGGAGAAGGCGAAGGTAAAGTTTGCTTCTTTTAATTTCAAGGATGAAGCTTTAACTTGGTGGAACAATTACCGAAATTTGGTTGGGAGTGATGTGGCTTATGCTATGACTTGGGAGCAATTTAAGTCCTTGCTGATTCAGACTTACTGTCCAAGGGAGGAGATTAAGAAGCTGGAGATTGAGTTTTGGAACCATAAGGTGGAAGGTACCGATATGGCAACTTACAATCGCCGTTACCGAGAGTTAGCCTTACTTTGTCCCGATATGGTTAGGACTGAGACTCAAAGGATTGAGAAGTATACCGATGGATTGCCGGTAGCTACAAGGAATGATGTGATTTCTGCTAAGCCTGCAAACATTCATGAGGCTATCACTATTGCTCAACAGTTGATGGACTCGTTGGCATTGGAAGAAGCTGAGAAAGACAAGAATGGAAAGAGGAAGAGGGATAATCACACTAAGGGTAATGATCGTCGAAACAAGCGACAAACAACTACTAGGGCTTATGCTATGGGAGATGGAGACAAGAAGAACTACAATGGAGATGCACCCAAGTGTAACCGATGTGATAGGAATCATTCTGGACGATGTACTGTGAAGTGTAAGAATTGCTCTAGGATGGGACACATAGCTAAGGATTGTAGAGCTCGACTACTTGCTATGGTTCAAGCTACTCCTGAAGCTATGAACAAGGCTAATGTTACTTGCTATGGATGAGGAAAGAAGGGACATTATAGGAATGAGTGTAGAGAATCGTGGAACCAAGGAAATCAAGGATCGGGTGGTAATGGGTACAATAATGGAAACCGTGGAGCTGGAGGAAACCGTGGACGACAGGATAATGAGGACCAACGTGTGGAAGCTGGAACTGCTCATGGAAGAGTGTATGCACTTGGGAACGAGAGAGGAGAAGATCCGAACGTCGTTACTGGCACGTTCCTTCTCAATAATCGTTACGCTTCCATACTATTTGATACTGGTGCCGATAAGAGTTTTGTGTCCACTAAGTTTGCACCCTTACTTGAGAAACCCCCGATGGCCTTAGGAATTGGTTATGATGTAGAGTTAGCTAATGGAAACATAGAAAGGATTAAGACTATCATTCCTGGTTGCACGTTAAACTTTCTGAACTGTCCTTTCAACATAGATCTTCTACCCGTCACATTAGGAAGTTTTGATGTCATTATTGGTATGGATTGGTTGTCGAAGTATCGTGCCCATATAATCTGCAATGAGAAGATCATGCGTGTGCCTTACGGCAAGGAGATTTTGAACATCCCAGGAGATAGAAAGAATTTGAGAGGCCCGTCTAGATTAGCGGTCATATCTTGCACTAAGTTGCCGAAGCTAATGGAGAAAGGAAGCTACCTTTTCTTAGCCCAGATTTCTGAGAAAGGAGAGAAGGAGAAGAAGGAAAGGTGCATTGGAGATGTACCTATAGTTCGTGATTTTGTGGATGTGTTTCCCGATGATTTGCCGGGAATTCCACCTACTAGACAAGTGGAATTTCAGATTGAGTTGATACCTGGTGCTGCACCTGTAGCACGAGCACCTTATCGTCTTGCACCTACTGAATTGGAAGAGTTGTCTAAACAATTAGCGGAGTTAGCCGAAAAGGGATTCATAAGACCAAGTTCTTCACCTTGGGGAGCCCCGGTCTTATTTGTGAAGAAGAAGGATGGATCGTTTCGCATGTGTATTGATTATCGAGAGTTGAACAAGGTAACGGTGAAGAATAGATACCCGTTACTGAGGAACGACGATTTGTTCGATCAGCTTCAAGGATCGAGTGCGTATTCGAAGATCGATTTGAGATCGGGATATCATCAACTTCGAGTTCGCGAGGAAGATATCCCGAAAACGGCTTTCAGAACCCGTTACGGGCATTACGAGTTTCAGGTGATGCCGTTTGGGTTGACAAACGCACCGGCGGTATTCATGGACCTCATGAATCGGGTGTGTAAGCCTTAATTAGATAAGTTTGTGATTGTGTTCATCGATGACATTCTAATTTATTCGAAGAGTGAGAAGGAGCATGAGGAGCATCTAAGACTTATCTTAGAATTGCTCAGGAAGGAGAAACTGTATGCCAAGTTTTTGAAATACGAATTTTGGATTCCGACGGTACAATTTCTAGGTCATGTGATTGATAGACAAGGAGTTCATGTGGATCCTGCTAAGATTGAAGCGATTAAAGATTGGGCTGCACCTACGACCCCAACAGAAGTTCGTCAATTTTTGGGATTAGCCGGTTATTACCGAAGATTCATTGAGGGATTTTCGAAGATAGCAAAACCGTTGACCAAATTGACTCAAAAGAGTGTTAAGTACGAATGGGGAGATAAGGAAGAGGAAGCATTTCAGTTACTTAAGGAAATGTTGTGTAGTGCTCCTATCTTGGCGTTACCCGAAGGTAACGAGGACTTTGTCGTCTATTGTGACGCTTCTCATAAAGGTTTAGGAGCTGTGTTAATGCAACGAGAGAAAGTGATAGCTTATGCTTCCCGACAGCTCAAGAAGCACGAGAAGAACTACACCACCCATGATTTGGAGTTAGGTGCCGTGGTTTTTGCCTTGAGGATATGGAGACATTACTTGTATAGAACCAAGTGTGTAGTGTTTACTGACCACAAAAGTCTGCAACACATCTTGAATCAAAAAGAGCTCAACATGAGACAGCGACGTTGGATTGAGTTGCTAAGCGATTATAATTGTGAAATTCGCTACCATCCTGGTAAAGCAAACGTTGTTGCTGATGCTCTTACTCGAAAGGAGAGAATTCCACCGCTACGAGTTAGGTCATTAGGAATGACTATCGTATCGCCATTACCGTCTCAAATATTGGAAGCTCAAACGGAAGCATTGAAGGCTGAGGATCGAGCTGCTGAGAATATATTTGGGATGGCAGAAAATGAGAAAGGATTTATTAAGCGTTCTGATGGAGTATTATGTTTTGGAGAGCGAGTACCATTATATGGAGGAATGCGAGAGTTGATTATGCATGAGTCGCATAAGTCAAGATATTCCATTCATCCTGGGTCTGACAAGATGTACCAAGATTTGAAAAAGTTATATTGGTGGCCAAGTATGAAGGCAGATATAGCGTTGTATGTTAGTAAGTGTTTGACTTGCTCTAAGGTTAAAGCCGAACATCAAAGACCGTCAGGATTATTGACGCAACCAGAACTCCCAGTTTGGAAGTAGGAGCGTATCACGATGGACTTTATTACCAAATTACCAAAGACAGCTAGCGGTTGCGACGCTATATGGGTAATTGTGGATCGTTTGATTAAGTCTGCTCATTTCTTGGCGATTAGTGAAGATGATAGTGTTGATAAACTTGCGAGGTTGTATGTGAAGGAGATTGTTTCTCGTCATGGAGTTCCGATATCGATTATTTCTGATCACGACAGCCGCTTCACGTCAGCATTGTGGCGATCACTTCAAACCGCTTTGGGGACGAGGCTTGATATGAGTACTGCATATCACCCCCAAACCGATGGTCAAAGTGAGAGAACTATTCAGACTTTGGAGGATATGCTTCGTGCATGCATCATAGACTTTGGTAAAGGCTGGGAGAAATATCTACCCCTTACGGAGTTCTCCTACAACAATAGCTACCACACAAGTCTTAAGGCTGCACCATTTGAAGCTTTGTATGGTCGTAAATGTCGTTCACCTATTGGTTGGGCAGAAGTTGGAGATAGCCAACTCACAGGCCCTGAGCTTGTTTTGGAAACTACTGAGAAAGTAACGCAAATTCGAGATCGATTACAAGCAGCTAGAGACAGGCAAAAAAGTTATGCCGATCAGAGGCGTAAACCCCTAGAATTCCAGGTTGGAGACAAAGTGATGCTGAAAGTCTCGCCTTGGAAGGGTGTGATACGTTTTGGGAAACGTGGGAAACTTAATCCCCGCTACATTGGACCATTTCTTATTTTGGAAAGAATTGGGCCCGTGGCTTATCGGTTGGAATTACCACCGGAACTGAGTAAAGTTCATGATGTGTTTAATGTTAGCAATCTGAAGCAATGTCTTTCGGAGGAAACACCAGTTATACCAATCAAGGATATTCGTGTGGATGAGAGTTTGAATTTTGTGGAAGAGCCGATTGAGATAATGGATAGAGAGATCAAACGACTCAAGAGGAGTCGTATTCCGCTCATCAAAGTTCGTTGGAATTCGCGGCACGGACCGGAATTCACGTGGGAACGTGAGGATGAGTTTCGAAAGAGATATCCGAAGCTTTTTACTTCGTAGATGATTTGTTCCGAGAGAAACCCGGGACGGGTTTCTTCTGAGGCTGGGAGGATGTGACAACTGGCAAATAAGGGAGCCATTTTGAAAACCCGCATTACTTTAAAAATTATAATTTTGGAATATTTGAAAAGTTTATTGTGACGAGATGTTTTATGAACGTTGGTACGTGATTTTTAATCGTACGATATTTATAAGATTTGGTTATTTATTTATGGTTTGATTTAATTCGGTCGTGATGATTTATTGTAAGATCGTTATTTTTGGCACTACATTGACTCCGGCACTAGGTTAACCTAACAATTTTAATTATGTTTTATTATTGGATCGGATATTATTATTTTGGAACGGGTTTGTTTTAAGAAAGTCATTTGGTTATTTAAGTTTCGGGTTTGGTCCGTGTATTGACACCGGGCTACTAAATCCCTACACCCACTAATATTATTATTAATATTAGAAAAGTTTATTTTTTTTAATAAGAGTAAAAGCATGAATCGTCCCTGTGCTACACACAACCATCACCAACACCTTTCTCCACTTTAATATTCACTCTCTCTCTCTTCATTTTATTCCCACTACCACCGCCACCCTTATTCCACCATAGTGCCGCCACCGCCGCCCTCACCATAAAAACAACACCACCATCTTCACCATCTTTTCGAGATCTATCTATTGGTACCAATCACGCGCTCTAACTCCCCCTATAACACCTAATTCGAATTAAATCCTCACGAGTTCATCACCACTTGTTCATATTTCTTGAAGATCTATTCGTTTTGGCTTTGGTTTTTGAAGGTAGGTCGAGTTTTGACTCGGGTTTGTGTTCAAATCGTGACTATGGGTCACGGTTTTCATTTCTTTTTCGGGTTTTCATGGATTTTGAGACAAGAATTTAGTGGGTTTTTGATAAAATGTAATCTAAAAATTCGTTTGGTATCCGGGTTTTGGTGGATTTCATGTGGAGGTCGAGTGAACCATGAGCCGTAGCTCATGGCTTGGTTTTGGTTCGAGCCTTATGGCTTATGTTTTGATGGTTTTGACCTCGGGTTCACGTTAGCGAGGGTTTGGATTATTGGAGTATGGTTTTGGCTTGGATTCGATGACTTTTTAATGTTGTGGTTGTTCTTGTATGCCGCGACCCCGAGGGTCCGTTTGGGACAGCCTTGGTACGCTCCAAGTGAGCTTGGGTCGTGTCCCAAGCGGCCTTGGTGTCGAGTCTTGTGACTCCTTGTTGTGCCGAGACCCAAGTGGGTCATTTGGTTCGGGTTTTGGCTTGGTAAACCAACCCGGAAAGTTGTGTAACTTGATATTTCCTATTGTGGTTCATGTTGGTGTTTTTATTATTGTGGTGATATTTTTATTTGGTCGAATACTTTGGTTGGGTCGAGACCATTGTGGTCTCGACAATGGATATATTATGATGATTGAGGAGTTGTTGTCGAATGGTAAATGTGGGGACCGATTGTGAGACGGTCAAACTAGATTGACGGATATAGGTTAGTCGGGTGCCGTAGTCGGACCCTATTGTTGTAGCACGTGGATTTGGGATTGATTTGGACGGAGTTGATTTATTTATTGTGACTTGGTTATTTTTATTTGTGGACTTGGACTATGAGCCGAGAGTAATGACTCGGACATGTGACCAAATTCTTATGACTCGATAAATATTAAAAATCAAACGCTTATAATAAAACTCGTAATAATATTATTAGTAATATAATCGTTTATATAAGTATATAGATGTGATAAACGTATATATATATTATTATAAATGCGTATATTAATAATAAAACGATCACGAGTGAACGTTATAATAATATAACGATAATTATTATACTATGCGAATAGTGCAATAAATGTCGGAGTATTATTATAAATAAATAATTAGAAATAATGACGAGAATTAATACGTTGGGTAAATAATAAATAAAAACATGACTTTTTTTATAAATTTGGGAAAACTTATCGAGTTATACGGAGTTGTGGTTACTTAAGTCCAAGTGGACTTTATTATGTGACTTTTGTGTTGTCACGGATATATGACGATTAATATATCTATTTCTATAACTACGTAACTTATTTAATCGACGGGTTAAATAGGGTTTATTTAGCTATAGAAAATGAGCATATTAATGGGCATCGTATCCTACGACGCCCATAGGTTGTGGTACGTGTATTAGGATAATAAATTACTATATATCTCGTGGAATTGGCTAAATTGACGAATTTGGCAAATTGGACGATACATATAGGGAATTTATTGGACTACGATATATACCATATAGTACTCTTTGTGCAATGTGATTCAGGTTGGGTATAATCTTGGAGCGATGTATTACGTAAATAAATATGGGAGGTTACCAAATCGACGGATTTGATAAACTTCGATGATTTATTTAAATAATATGTTGGGCTAATATTAGACCTATAGTTGGTTTATTATTTTGCTTGTTGTGACTTTTTGGCTTGTGTTGTGTCGACCCTTCACCCATATGGATACCAAACGTCGAATTTCAAATTAATATGAAGATAATTCGAGAAATGGATATTTTTGGAAAGTTAAATGGAATACGTTCGGGATTGGGAATATTTGATTTTTGAGGAAATGATTCTGAACGAGTTTGATATTGTTAGGAAGTGCCGAGTCTGTAGTCGCCGTTACGTGAGTTGCTTGAGATTACTTACGTCTTTCTTCTATCGTTTCTTTTGAGTATTTCTGGACTTGAGGTGAGTCATAGCCCCACTTTTATTCTTGAACTTTGTTTTCAATACTTGGGGTGAGAAACGTGCAAATGTTTTATGTGGACTATTATCGCTTCGTTTATTTTAAAACTTGCTATGCTTATAGAACTAGGTAGGATTAAGCGAGGCCTAGTCCCGAACTAGGTAAGCTATTGATGCGGTTATAAAGCGAGGCCTAGTCCCGAACTAGGTAAGCTATTGATTGGCTGTAGAGCGAGGCCTAGTCCCGAACTAGGTAAGCTATTAGATTGATTTAGGAGCGAGGCCTAGACTTGAGCTAGGTAAGCTATTGATTGGATTGATTTGAGCTATAGCGTGCACCTATAGGGATGATTTGATTTGGTTGGATTATATCGGTTGGATATTTTGGTTGGATGATTGAGGCCTAGTCTAGCTAGCAAGCGTTTTGCGTATATGTCCACTATATTGAATTACGAATCTAAACCTATGATCTCACCAGCGAAAGCTGACTTTTAGCACGTTTTCTCAGGTTATTAAGTGATGCTCTATGGATGCTTGGGATTGGTGGCTTGGCATTTGGCACCGGTTATGGATCTATGTTTCTAAAACTCTGATAACTATTGTGGACCTATATTTATTTTCTTTTGGGCCTGACTTTGGATGATTTTGGGATAATGTAAACTCTAAAACCCCGCGTGGTTGTACTTTTATTATGTTTACTTTATCTCGTTCTTTTATGTCTTGTGTTTGGATACCAATCCCCGTAGCACCCCGAAAGCTTGTTGAGTCTTCCGCTGTACCAAATTTTGGGGGTGTTACAATACTTGTTGACAAGGCATAAATCAACTAACCTTGATCTAAAGGAATTTTGAGAATACTTATTTCAAGAATTCATTAATTAAAATTCTTGTATGTGTACATCCAACTATCTTGATATAGCTACATAATTCTTTATAAATAATGTGATATCCTCATTCACCAATTTATGATAATCAAACTTTCAAACACTTTAAAGTTTCAAGTATTCTAATTCTTTAATGTATAATGCAACTATGCTCTTAGTTAGCACAACTAGTTCTCATGGCCATTAACAAGGATAAAATCCTACCATGACTAGTTATTGAGTGTCATCTCAATTAAACCAGCATCATTGTATATTAAACATAATATACTCTTAAAATTTCCGTAAACTTAATATCCAATGTGTAATGTTTAGGAGCTATTCCAGTTTGAGGATCATTATTCTAATTTCAAACATTTTTCATTAGAATATCTATTACACAAGTTATTTAATAACTTTTAATTTTGATATCAAATATTGTCAAATCATTAAGCACTTAAGCATGATACAACAATAATATAATGCACATGAAAATCCTTCAGTCAAACTTAGATTTATATTCATGTTCTATCTTTTCATAATATATATCCATTTTCTAAATGATATATTATGTTCTACTAGAATTTATTTACCGCACATGTTTATTTAATAATAACCTTTTGTTCCAAGGTTGTATGTTTTATTTTCTAAATCTTTCACTTACAGTTTCATTCCAAACTAAGTCTTAACATTTCACTTATATGGAATGTAACTTCTTATATGTTATACAACATATATGATTTAGTAAATCAAACATAATACTCCCACTAGCTTTCAGGAATACTTAGAAATTACCTTATTTTAATTATAAACCTAAACATAGATTTAATAATTTTATCATAAGAATAATCTCCTAGATGCATGCATTTATCCATTCATGGATTATTGCACTTTGTACACTTCCAAAGATTTTCTTGAATTCATAAACTCCTTTTGATTACTTATCGTCCTCGCTCAAGTAATTATTCAAGAAAGAGTTTTTGATATTCATTGTCAAATTTCATATTCATATAAATATGACAATTAACCATCTTTGTATCTTTAATGTGCTTAGGAAAGAGTATTCAATCATAGTTAATTGCTTAAGTATGATTAATAATCTTGTCATAAGACATGCATTAAGATATGTGTACAATTTTGTCCATATGAGTTTTACACAAAGATTTAAACCACTAGGCTTACATTATCTTTGAACAAACTCATCTTTATTCTCTAACCATTAAGAATTAAGATAAACCAAATTTTAAATTTAAATATCTTCATGAACAGCATCTACAACATTCATAATATGAGTAATTTACCCAATTCATTATTCTTGGTAATACTACATCATATAATCATCAGCATATTATTTAAATATCTGAGATATCCAAGTGGATCTATGAATGATAATTCCATCATCTTGAGGTTTATCATTTACATGTTTTGCCTCATCATGATTTTTACTAGTGTGTCTTTAGAAGATTATGTATCTTGTAATTCTATCTTATCAAGATAAAATACTCCCACTTGCCTTTAGTATTATTTAGAATATAAGTACTTAGCAATTAGAGCAATAATCCAATTTTCTCTTTTAGGACTTTACAAATACGCATTGATAATTCTTTGTTAATAACCTTCACGTAAGTAACTTAACAAATTTAGAACTTCAATTTTAAGACTTAATGTGATTCATCACATTCCATAATTAAATAACGTCTTATTAATCTTCTAGGAGTCTAATTGAGTATATTCAAGCCATACTCAATTTCTAACCTTGATAACTTTTAGAAGAAAAGATATCATAGTTATCTTTAATCAAACAATCTATCAAGAGTTTGATTCCCTAACTGAACATACTATCCATATGTGGTGCTTCAACTAGAATTAATATTGTAAGAAAATCTAACAATATATATAAGATAACCATATTCCTGTTGGCATACCTATTTACCAACTAAGTCAACTTAATGGTATAACAGTATTTCCAAACCAATTGCATGCTTTATAACACAAGTACTTTCGACCAAGTCACTTCATGTTTATGTCTTATAAAACATAAACTTGTTATAATCCCACTATACTATATTAATCATTGATCAACTCAATGACTTCTTGTATATGTCTTAATTAAAAGACCATAACAAGCTAACGTCTTACTTTATTATAAGTCTTTTAATACTTAAAAGACTTCATGTTTATAACTATACAATAAAGTATAAACATGTATAATTAAAGTAAACATGAACACCATCATTTGGTTTCAATAATATTTTCAAGTTAACACACTACTTTATTTATTTATGTCATTCTAAGAATACATAATTATTGAAGTAGTATTATATTATATTACTTCATGCATTTATGTCATTCTAATAATACATAAATATTAAAGCTGAAGTAGTTTTGCTATTTGACACAATGTTCTAATAGATGTCTAATTTAGAAACTGTAAATTATCCATGTTGGTCTCACGCATACATGAAAATTCACCTTGTTGTTAATATTTAGTCTGCGTCTCACGTTTACTAAATTTTAACACCAAGTGTTTCTAAGATTAGATGTATTAATCTAATTAGAATTATAATCTCTTACTTTGCAGTTAAGAGAGTCCTTTAAATCATATACTTATGTGTTGTACTTTGCACATAATGTAGATTTCTCCCACTTGTGCATGGTACAACACCATGTATCATATAAACAACACGCATGCGTTTGTTAATTTGAACAATATGATTTGTGTCATTAACATAACTTAGTAGATATAGCGTTTACTCAATCAATCAAGGAAACGTACATGACTATCCTTGAAAATATTAGTGTCTATATTTTGAAAGTAATTACCTTGAGATATTCAAAAGATAATCTAAGTTACAATCAAGACATTAAGTTTTGTAACTCCCACTGAATTAGAGAACATTTTAATAATCCCTTATTCAGCCATAAGAACACAATACTCTCACTGAATTTGACAACATTGTAAATGTTTCATTAATCAGTGAAAGGAAATAGTGTACTTGTTTACTTTCCTACATCTTTTAAGAAAACCCATTCAAACAATTATATAGGTTATAAAAGGATGTAATCTACTACATAAATGTGATTCATCACATTCCAAACTATTAACTTGAAAAAAACTGGGCATGCAATTTCTTCCTTTATAGATTTACCATTCCAACAATTGTATGTACTATCTGTAAATGGTCAAACCAAAACAACTAGATAAAATAATCTAATTCGTCTTTTACCATTATGCAGTAATCAGTCTAGCTTCTAATTTAATAACTCATAAGGTGCATATACTCTTACTATTAAAGCTTGCTATGGGTTATGTATTTAGAATTTAGACAATTCTAATCATCATATTGTACCTTTCTCATTCATGAAAAGGAATAGGATTTAAGTCTCACACTTCTCCTAATGGAAAGAAGACTATATTTATTCTTTTTGTAAATATTGACTCTAACCAAAAACCCAAACGGGTGTAGATCAATTAAAAGAATAACTTACGTTTACGAGTATTGAGTTGCATTAATACATTTAAAGAATTTGCAAAATTCAATTTTAGTAGTTTCGATAATTTATATTTTCAAGAAAATATAATACCCAAGGATATATTCATATAACCAACATATTTTCTTGAAAATCTAGGATCCAACTTTACATAGATTCCACCACATCAGTTGATCTGCTAGTGATGAAAGTATAAAAGATGGTAATCTGTCGAACAATAATTGGCAAACACTTTTCCAATTCCTAGATTATTATGGGATTTACATCAAATTGATTCATCAATTTGTCATGTAAGCATGTTTGATCCCATCTCATGCCTTAAGCTCTAGGTCTCACGCATCAACTTAATTAAGTCGTCTAACTTAGAAACTGCAAATTCTCCATGTGTGGTCTCACGCACACTCGGAAATTTACCTTGTCATTAAAATTTAGCCTGCGTCTCACGTTTACTAAATAATAACTTCAAGTGTTTCTTATAGTTAGATGGCATGTAACTTAAATTTTTTTAGGGTATAAATTTTTGATATGAAAATCAAAACATGTATAAAGATGCATGCACTCATCTTTATAACATAAGTTTTCAAAACTTTTTATTACCAATTCGTGAAATTAATACACAAAGTTTTACTTGAGGTTTAATAAACCCTAAGATGACTTTCTACAATTATGATTTTAAAAGTAATTCGTTTAAGACATATTCAAGATTGTGATAACCAAGGCAGACTCTAAGGCTCTTTTCTAAGCCTTCAAATCACGGTTATGAATATCGTCTTAAAGGACTTAATTTTAAAAGCATATTTGTACAAAACATCAATCAAGCAAAAGTTTATGGATTCAATCTCAAAATCATGTAATAAAGTATGAATTTTGCTAGTCTCGCCTGGGAGCTGATTACCGTGCGAATCGGACCACTAGCGGCACTTAAGACCTTGCAAGATTCTTACTTTATCACTTAGGGTTCCACCATTATTAGTCCGTATTATTTTCTTTATGGAAAAAATTACCCTTTTATTGCTTACAAACGTGTCCAACAATCAAACAATAAAACAAGTAATAAAGACAAATAAAAAACAACTAATAACATAACAATTATAAAGGTGAAACAATTAGTCACATGCAATCTTTTTAGAAAAGATCCTAACAAAATCAATTCTAGGTATTTATATGCATATAATTAACTAGGGCCTTCACCTCTTAATGGAAGTGAGCCACATACATTGACAAGTCAATTGCGTAGGCCAAAGCTAATCACATACCACATAGCACATAATTGATTTTAATAATTATGGGGTCATCCCCAATATTAGATCTATCTAAACATGTGAAAAAGCTTAACAATTAATAAACAATTAATAGCCCATGACTAACATGCATGTTTCGTCACGGATCAAAGCATAACAATTACCAATTAGGTCAAGGATACGCCCAACTAACACATAAACATGTAGGCAACCTAGGGTTTCTAATCCAATTAATTAATAAAACCACAAACCCTAATTAGGGTTCATGGAATAAATCGATCCCCCCCCCCCCCCCCAAAATTAGGGTTATGGTAAAAAAACAAAACCCTAGATCCAAAACATGTATCTAAAACAATCAAAATTCGTTTTTTATGTGTTTTATGTAATCAATTACATGTTATAGCAAGCTCGTGATACCACTGTTAGAATATGAGAATCATGACAATCATAAAATAGGTAAACACATATGCGGAAGCGTAGGAACATCTATAACACATAAGAGATTAACATAAATTAAATAGGAACGTACCGTGGTGATTCTAGCCCGAACAAGAATCAAAAGCAATTGTCTTTTTTTAATAATATGAAGAACCCTAATTAGGGTTTATATGGATCAATGATTAACCCCTTACCGTTTTGTTAATCGATCCCTTGATAACAACAAAAGTATGTTGTTAGCTCGTTCTTGTACACACAAACTACCAACGAATAAAGGTTTGATGCAAGTAAACAAAAACACTTGTTTTGGAATAACCAAAATCGACCCAAACCCTAAGGAGGGGGGTTGGACGATCGGCCACAAAAGAAAAGACAAGGAGAAAAGATTTAGGGTTTAGTGTGTGTGCACAAAAGATGTAAAACCCTAATCGTTGGCCTTGTATATATACTAGAAGATATCTTGGAGCACAAGACATTCATGGGTTGGGCTTCCCCTCCCCATGATCGACCGGCCATGGACCCCTAAGGGGTGTTCCAGAACCTTCTTGACTCCCAAGTTACATTTTAGTCCATATCTTTCGTTACTAATGATAGTTAGTCCATACAGTTAATAACTAACGACCATTTAGTCCATTAAGTGTTTATAAATATATATATTCGGTACATTTAATATATATATATTTATTTTACATTATTCTTGTTTGTAAAGTGTGCAATCCCGAGGTCTCGGGTTCGATACTAGACATTTACATATTAATGTTTATCCATATATTTAACAGTAACTTTGTTGATGCCAACTTAATACAAAAGCTCACCTAATTCAAAGTTGGATGAAAAATTGAAATACTTGAAAATGTGTTTTAATTCTTATTACTCTATAGTTATATCTATATTTTTTGATGTGATTAAATGCAATGAGTTTATTATATGAAAGTCACTCATGGTTTTTATTGCAAGCAACTTCAAAAGTCATGCAGAGTCAGCAGAGACCATTTTTATCTAATTTGTTTCCTCATACTTAGCTTTAATTTTTGGATGATTAATGGCTTAAGTTTTTGTGTGATAAATGCAATTGATTTATGCTCTCATGGTTTATATTCCAAACTACCTCTAAAATCATGTACTAACTGCATAACGTAAATGAGAGATTAATTGTTTAAATACACTATTTTTCATTTGCAAAAAATGTTTGGTGTTGAGAAGTTTCAATATATTCGCCTAATTAAGCCTACAATGATGTATAGTAAGAACAAATTTGTGTCTCAATGGTAACCCTTATTGTGTAAGAAGCTCCCCAACCAAATAGTTGTAGGATCAAGTCCTGGTTAGGACACGTGAGATAGTATGTGGTGTGTATTTTCTGATATAGTTAGTTATCGTTCTAAAAAAAATATATAGTGAGATGCAACAAAAAAACTATAATAGAAAAAGGTGCAACACGTCATTTGTTAAATATTAATCATTCGTTAAATATTAGTATCTCTTTCAAATTAAGGGATGGATAGTCGTTGTTTGCAACAATTTTAAATCCGGTAGCGAAACAAATTAATGTACAATAAATAGTTTTAACCACACTAAAGGGTTATCAAGTGCTTTCAAGTTACAATGATCTTTTCATTTGCTTATAAATAGTAACTTACCATAAATGATAATGCTTACAATCACACAGAAGAGTTATCATGCCTCTTTGAAATAGTTCAGCATAATACTACTTGCCAATAAATGTTCTAATTCATCATCCATCTTTATAGGATAATCTTACTATCTTATAAAGCACAAAGACCTTTTTAGTCATTTAATGCCTTAAAATTCAGCTTTACAACTAACAAAGCAAAATGTACAACTAAATTAAACACAACTTTAAAATATTAAATACCTCAAAAACTTAAATTTCAACATTAAATATTACAAAGCTTACAACCATTTAATGCACAAATACATTAATTCAGTACATATAATTAATACTTTTATTAAAATACTCATTCACTCAAAAGTACAACTTTATTAACACATAAAATCCTAGAAAGACTAGACAGTACCAAGACCCTCACCATTCACTCCCCAACTCACAATCTAGACCAATCACAAATCAGTTTCAAACAAAAAGACAAAAAGACAAAAAAAAAAAAAAAAAAAAAAAAAAAAAAAAAACTTACGAGATCTTAGCTCTCTTTTATCCATCACAGATTTGTTCTGAAAAACAGTAAATAAAAGAAACTCTTCATAAATCCTTTTGAAGCAAAACTTCTCTTTAAAAGAAAAGAACAAAAACAAATCGTTTCATTCTTTCTTTAGTTCAGTCAAAGAAAAACAACAAAGAAATACCTACCCTAGACCGTACAAACGATCTTAAAGCCGTCTTTCAACTAAAAAAGTACGAATAGACTTACGTTTGTGTATTTTCGTGAGTTTAAATATAAGAAGAAAGGGTTGCGTGGTTCGTTTGGTTTAATATACAGAAGAAGCATGGAGGGTATTTAAGATCTTGAGTTAAGTTAGTGTTAGTGATTAGTTTTTTTTTTTTTTTTTTTTTTTTTTTTTTTTTTTTTTTTTTTTTTTTTTGAGGTAAATTAGGGTTTGAGTGATATAGTTAGGATAATCAGTTTTGATAGCTACTCTAATATTTAGGTTAGTTGTTTGGGCATACATTTAACAATTGATGAAATTAGCTTCTATTGGATTTCCTAATCCCTTATTTAAACACGTCTTGGCTTGTGAATTGTTGTGCGGGTATAATTTGTTTGGAATGTGTTATTTGTTTTAAGTGTGATAGTAACTTAGTAAGTGAAATACTTGGTATAATTTCAGATTTATTCGGGTTTCAAAATACGATTATGTTTTCTTGATTTAAATTTTTGGGTTAGTTGGATATAACTACCCTAAACAATATTATTCGATTATATATTTTTCCTACTGTGATAATATTATCGGTTACTGCTTTTATATTGTTTTCGCATCACTAGTGTAACTTGTTATTTTTATACGGTATAATAAAACATTTTTTTTAAGTTATTTCAAAATAAACACCCCGCTATCCGTAAAATTAATGTCACGAAAAACTCATTATCGAAAAGTAATTGAACACTGGAAATTTTAGTTTCAGGGTACCCGCGGCCGCAGCGCGCGGGTATCTTGCTAGTATTAATAACATGTGCATTTACCAATCAGATCTACTTAAAATATCTATCCAAACACCATGTCAAAACAACTCAATGATCAAGCACCACTTATTTCTCTATTTATATTTTAAAGTTGTTGTACATCCACCTAACGAAATAAATGACTAAAGGAAATCAAGACCACTTAAAATTTGTGATCTGTGACCAATCTACATATTGTGAAGTTGCCATAGTATATTGTAGCTTGCATGTGAGTGTGAATTGTTTGGCATGATTAATATCCACACAACAAAAAGAATAATAGTATACTGAAGTTAATCAATATCCATGCAACGAAAATGAAGCCTTGCAGTTAACATATGCAACAAAGTGAATGACTCAAGTAGACGAACTTATTTTGACCTTTAAGTACAACCGATCCACCAAGATCATATTGTGCTCGAGTCATATTTGAAGACAATAATACAGATATAGTATATTTGATCTTAAATTGTAGTTAGAATTATAAGATCGCATGGATCAGTTTTTTGATAGTGCTATTAGACAACATGTAGATTTAATAAATATTGCGAGTAAAACTAATATGTTTTCGAAAAGTTGACCCGTGCAAAAATAGTAATAAGTAAATAATTACCTTGTCATGATTGGATGATGTATCTTCAACTTTGGCCGCAACTTTTGAGTGTTCCTTTTATATCATAATCATAAATCCAGTAATTGTAAATAATTTGACCCGTGTTAATATTAATAATATCAATGATATTAGTTATTATAAAAGAAAGATGAGAGAGAAAGTCTTACATGATCCATTTGAAGTTTCAACGCACTCTCAAGTCTTGCGACAATTTCATCTATATTTGGGCGTTGTGATGACTCTTCATTTAAGCAGTCATACGCTGTTTTTGCGAAAACATTGAATGCTTGCGGATCCATCTGTTTCCAAAGATCCGGATCGATTATGTCATCGAGTATTTTCTCTCTGTAATGGAAAATGGCCGTTGGACCCAAATACTTATTATCTTGCTCGTCAATCATTGATTTCCTACCACAGAGTAATTCAAACAATACTATCCCAAAGGAGTAGATATCCGACTTGTGGCTCACAGTGTGAGTCTCTAAATATGTTGGGTCTGCATATCCCTCCCTATCCCAAACTGAAGAAACTGTATGAGATTGAAAAGAAAGGTGCCTTTCAGATGCTTTAATCTTCAAACAACGTTCCCAATCCGTTAACATTGGTTCCCAGTCAAAATTTTTTATCCGAACTGTGTAACTGCTGATATTCCGGTGTATAACGCTAAAATCGCGTGGCTCGTCATAATATATGTAGCTCAATAAGTTCGCAAGACGGATACATATCTCCAATCTCTTCACCCATGTCAAACTCATTGGGTTACTTAGATAGTAGATGAGACTTCCCTTAGACGGATGCTTGTAAATGATGATCTTCTCATCATCCTCATCACAAAACCCAATAATAGAAACGAGATTTTTGTGCTTGAGACTAGAAAGCATGGAAACCTCCGTCCAAAACAGCTCGTTTCTATCCTCATGTTCTTTCTTAAATCTCTTAGCACAGATAGTAATCGACTTAGAAATCAACTCACCGAACTGCGAGAGACGCGCATAGTATTTTATTGCATATAGATGCTCTCCCAGGACTTTTCCTTCATCAAAGTTGTTGGTGGCGGATCGTATCTTTTCAAGGGGGATTTTTAGGTGAGCAAAGTCGTCAGGTGAAAACATGATGTTTCTATTTTCATCAAAAAGTGAAGTAAAATGGGTCATTTGGGTTACAAAATGATGCGAATTGAATTGAAGGAGTACTTCTCACGAGATCTGAAAGAACAAATAAATACACAGATTAGACGAGTGGTGTACTGGTTCAATAGTCAATAAGGAGTGCAGGGTAGGTAGTGGTGGGTGATATAAAGGTGTCATTGCATGATACGGAGTAAAAACTATTGACTTTTGCAGTGTACAGGAAACTTCCTCTATTTGTTATATGGATTAGTATGTAAATAAAGAGTGATGTAAACGTGTTTTGGTGTGTTTTGTATATCCTCTCCCCATCCTATATTAATTGTTCGTTTGACTTTTCATAGTATTTCTTCTTCAACTTTAATTCTATATATATATTTTTTTTGTGTTATAAAATATTTAATGAAAATTATACTAATAAAAATTCATTTAAAACGCAATCCATTTATATATTTTGAAGATATTATATAACATAAACAAAAATATTTAAGGTCAAATTTGAAGAAGAAAGACTGCAAAAAGTTAAACTAGACAATTAATATGGGACATATGGAGTATGTGATTTGTGATATCAAGGTGTCTTTGCATAATTATATAGAGTAAATTGCATAAATCGTCCCTAAAGTTTGGTCAAATTGCATGTTTCGTCCCAAACGTTATGAAAGTGCAAGGATTGTACATGTGAGGAAACCTTTAGTGCAAGTATCATCCCCACAAGGTCCATACCTGCACCAAAGGTTTCCCCAAAAGTTTTCCCACAGGGACCTTACTTGCAACAAAGGTTTCCTTACATCTTTGTACTTTCGAACATTTAGGACGAAACATGCAATTTGGCCAAACTTTAGGGACAATTTATGTAATTTACTCTTTTATAGTATATATTAATAGCTGGTGGTGATATTATTATATAAAGGTGCGTTTTGTATATATGTGGTTGGTGATATAAGGTGATGTTTGGTTGATGGGATTGGTGTAGGTTCACCAAAAGAAAAAATGATTCCTTTTTGTTTGGTTATTATTGGGGGCCCACAATTGGTAATTAAGGAATGAAAAAATGATAGATGTCAATCCACTTTATCTTAGTGGGTTTTTTTGAATCCTTCCAATCAAAAAATTCTTTTATTAGATTGAATTTTTTCAACCACATATTATTTTTTATTTTTTTCTGATTTTCTACTTTTTTTTTTATTTCAAACAAATACATAAAACTTATTAAACATATATAATTTAAGGGCAAATTGCATAAAAAAAAGTACCTATCTTAGGTCCAATTTCAATTAAAGGTAATACTCTTTTTTTCTCAATTTAAGGAACCCTACTTTTTTTTGCCGATTTAGGTTTTTTTTCTAACTTCCGTTAACAATTTCGTTAGTAAATTACATGTTTGGTCCTTGACTTTGTATAGGCATTTCATGTTCGGTCTATTTTCGTCCGTTTTCATACGTTTGCATACGTTTAGTCAGTTTTTATATGTTTTCGTCCGTTTTCACACGTTTTTGTCCATTTTTACACGTTTTTGTCTGTTTTTTCAGGTTTTCGTCTGTTTTTGCACGTTTTCATCCGTTTTTATACGTTACAGTCCGTTTTTACACGTTTCCGTATGTTTTTGCACGTTTTCATTCATTTTCGCATTATTTCGTCCGTTTTTGCACGGTTTCCTTTCGTTTTTGCTAGTTTTCATCCGTTTTTACACGTTTACATCCGTTTTTACACGTTTCCGTCTGTTTTTACACGTTTTCGTTCGTTTTTTCACGTTTTCGTCCATTTTTGCACGTTTTCATCCATTTTCACACATTTCTATCCGTTTTTACACGTTTTCGTCTATTTTTGAACCTTTTCGTCTGTTTGTACACGTTTTCGTCCGTTTTTACACGTTTCCATCCGTTTGTACACGTTTCCATTTGTTTTTACACGTTTTTGTCTGTTTTACATGTTTCTGTCCGAAAACGTGCAAAACGGATGAAAACATGTATAAATAGACAAAAATGTGTAAAAGCGAACGGCAACGTGTATAAACAGATGAAAATGTGCAAAAACATATGGAAAGGTGTAAAAATGGATGAAACGTGTAAAAATGGACGAAAACGTGCAAAACGTGCGAAAACGGACAAAAACATGTAAAAACAGACGAAAACGTATAAAAACAAATGAAAACGTATGCAAACGTATGAAAACCGACGAAAATGGACCAAACATGAATCTCCTATACAAACTCAAGGACCAAACATGTAATTTACTAACAAAATTGTTAACGGAAGTTAGAAAAAACCTAAATCGGCCAAAAAAAAGTCGGGTACCTTAACTTGTGGAAAAAAAAGTAGTACCTATAATTGAAATTGGACCTAAGCTCTTGACTACATGTCTACATGTATACTTTTTATGTTATTTTGGCATTTTGTTTCACACTAGAAACGATTTGGCACACCTACTAAATATTCAAACCCTTTGATCCTTCAAGAGTTTACTTATTTTACTTATAAAATCAATAAATTGTTTCCATCCCACTAATACATTTGATTAGACTTAATTTATCAGGCTAACAACATTAGCACAGTCTCATTCGGAGTTGTTTTTCGATGTTATGATCTATCAAATCACAAATAAGTTCATGTTGTTAATACAACGGCCAATATAATAAGTTTTCTAAACGTAACTAATTTTGTGAAGAATTATTTTGGCCCACCCAAGATGAGAATCCTAGCTTCGTCACTGAACGAGACGGATTAAATCCAAGCAACATCTGACTCCCACTATTCGGCAAATACATAACATTCCCACTCCTAGCCAAAGTAGTCGAAATCTCTCTACTCACTTCAATCCTCCTCAACTTAATTAACCCTATACCATCAGCACTAGTCGCATCCGAAATCAGCTTGGCACTCTCACTCTCACCTTCCGCCCTAATAATCGCAGCTCTCCTCTCATGCTCCGCTTTCGCCATAACAAACTTACTCCTCTCAGGCTCCTGTTGCGCCACCTGCTTCTGCTCAACCGCCTTACTAAACTCCACACCATACGACAAGTGTGTAATCATCACGTCATCCAAACAAATGTTAAAATCCTTCACACTTCACCAAACTATTGTGAACCAACGCCAAGACCTGCGGACGCTCTGTAAGGAGCTGATCAGCGTTAAAGTGAGCCACAACAGCTTCAACATCTCGTTACCAATAGAAGGCAAGACCTTCTCATCATACTCAATCCCTAGGGTTTTTGATACATCTGTAAAACAGGTATCAAATAAATACACACGAAGTATGCGTGGAATTTGATTAATCGATCTTTGTGAAAAGACCGACGTGCAAAACCCGTGAATACTATATATATATATATATATATATATATATATATATATATATATATATATATATATATATATATATATATATATATATATATATATATATATATATATATGTATATGTATGTATATATATATATATGTATATATATATATATATATATATATATATATATATATATATATATATATATATATATATATATATATATATATATATATATATATATATATATGTGTGTGTGTGTGTGTGTGTGTGTGTGTGTGTGTGTGTGTGTGTGATACCGGGCAAGTGATCACCCGGGTCGTGTCCCAACGAGGTGTGAATGGGCAAATATCGTTTGAGGCTCGGAATTAAAGTGCTTGTAAGATTGGATGAGAGATTATTTGGAAATATGAATCAGAAACTTGAGCTACAAATTTGAAAATGTATAAGAAACTAGAACCAAGGATTAAAAGCATAAAAATAAACGCGACTATGCAAAATTACAAAGTGAATTCTAAACACAATTAGTTCTACGGGCCTATAGCTAATTTTTTATAATCTAGATGACAAAAGTAAACTTAAGAAACAAGAAAATTAATTTATTTTAAACAAATATTTCTAATTATTATTTATTAAAAGCTATTTAACACTAAGTAAATGCTAACAAATGCTAAAAGAATTTTAGTTGAAAAACTTTAGAGCAGCTTATGGAAGCTTAAAGATCCAACAGATTTGAGTAAATACTTAAAGTGATATTAATAGACTAAGCAAATATCACAGTAACTTTTAAGCTAACAAGAAGAAATACAAACCCAATCTATCACAATAAAGCTAGAACTCATAACCACACAAACTGTATCATAAGCTAAGAACAAACTTTAGGATGGTAATCAAACCAACTCAGTGCATACCGAGTTAATCTCAGTGTTTACCGACAGCTAAAGGTAACTAATTAGCACTAAATCAAGCAAATAACAATTAACGTGATATTAAAGAAATTAGCTATCACAGTACATTAACTACATAAACTACACACAAACTATACCCACTAACGAGTTCAGCCTTAATCTCATGCAAACATCATAATAACACACTGCAATTATTAAGAATCAATCAAGAACAAAAAGATTACTAGCAAACTCAGTTTTTTTTACTGATGAGCAGCAGCAAATGGCAGCTAAAAGGGCAAACTAGGGGCAACTTAGATGATAAAATAAGCTAAGAAAATAAACTTGAAAAGTCTAAATTAACACAAACCTAGCAAGACAGCATATCAGGCTTCCCAAAATACTAAAGAATGAGTAATAAAGTGGAGTCATTAGCAAGATATGGCCGTGGGAAAACGAGTCAGGAGGTTCGTGGACTAATAACAATTGAAAAGAACTTATCAATGAAAAGCTATACCAAGATTATCACAGACTTTAAAACTAAGTAGATTCAAGAATTTTGGCCTAAGTGAGTTTGTGACAACTAGCAGTTTAACCATACAAGTAGAGAATCAAAGAACTAAAGCAAACACAAACAAACGAACACAATCTCAAGCCACTCAAACAAGCTAATAACAACAATCAATACGCTAGCATCACAACACAAAACCAGTAGTCAAATTAGTTAAGCAAATGCTCACCTAGCAGCAAAGACGATCGGATATGAAGCAACGTAGAGAGGCAATCCTAGTTGGCGAACAGACATATGAAGGAAAGCAAACTATGGGGGTAATAACTCAGTACTTAAGTCTTTTTAGAACCACATGAATTGAGTACAATCCATAAGTTTGATGAATATCAAAACTGGTCAAATTGAGGTTCTCATGGTACAAGGCAGAAACTAGTCCAATTAACCAACTTTAAACCATTCAAACTCAATCAAAGAAAATTCTAAAAATTATAATAAAATTACCTATGCAAATACAAGCAAGCAAATATTTAAAAGCCCCAAGTTTCGGATTCAATTACTTAAAATTGAGTGAATTAAAAATTCGACATTTAAGCTAGGTGAACACAATTTATATTACGACTAAAAATAAGCAAGAAACAAATCTAAATGACTCCTGTTATCATAACACAGCAAATCAAAACACAAAAAGTGACTAAAACTGAGATTGACTATATAAGTCAAACAATTCCAAACACTCTTTTATCTAACTGTTTTAGAAAGGTAATTAAACAAACTAATAAAAGAGATTATTTTTACTAATAAAGAACAACACAAATAAGCGAGAAAAACATCAATTAACCACACAAATCAACAATGACAGGTTATGCAGGATTATACTAGAGATTCAAAGGTAGAAAACTAAATATAGCACCTTCAATCCGACTTGGACAAGGGTGGTCATATCGAATTCTATCAATCCTAATGCTTCCCGGTAAGCTCTAAACCATTACCATTCATGATGCTCACTGCCACGGCTTCCTCTTCTTTTCTTCACTTTTATATTTTTGAGAGCTTATTGAAGATTATGAAAGTAATTTAAACAACATTGGAACATAGACAAGATTTCTTACTAAAACTTCAAATTTATATTAAAACTGAAAAGTGGGTACAAAGCTGGAATTACAATCTTAAAACTGATATTTAAAAGAGCAGACTACTAAAATATTAAACTAGAAACTATTAAAAATATACTTGCCATCAAAGGCTTACAAGCACTCTTATTTATACTAAAATACGAAAGGGTCTTCACTTGTGCTTGTTTAGAACAAATCCCACCCATTGAATTATCTTGAAACAATCTCAGCCCTTCATTGTGTTTTTGGCGCCAATTTTGGAGTTGTGATTTGCCAACCTGGAGATAAAATATCTCAATGAGATTCAGAGGGAACAATTGGGAGGCTGGAGCAGGTATGTTAGGGGGCAGAGGAGACAAATTCATGGGAGGTTGTGGCATTTTTGTCTATGGCTTTGTTTCTTGGGGAAGATGTGTTGTTTTGTTCGGTACGTGATATTCTGGGGAGAGGTGTAGGATATGGAGGCTGGAGTTTATTAGTAAAAAGGGTTGGATTGGTTGGGCTTATGTTTGGATTGGGTTGGGAAAGATTTAGGGTGCCTTTGGTTAATGGTTAAGCATAGTTTTGGATTAATATCACACAACCATATCTAGAATTTACTCGACTTCGTTTTAAATATCACAGTATGCACAATTTATTGTCGAGTCGTTCAAAGATGCATGTTTGTCGATCAAAATTGTATGTTTTCGCCCAGATTTCAATCCTTTGTACCTGCAACACATAAAAACACGGAACCAAGGATATTTATATTGTTTTTGGCCTTTTTTTGTATTTTTACGTATCAAAATTGGTGGTGAAATGATGAGTATTTGCATACTCATCAACCCCCCCACACTAAATTATTGCTAGTCCCTAGCAATCTTTTTAGAAAACATAATGGATTTGAATCTCTTTACCAAAAGTCATTACTTCTGGAGTAGCCAAATGTTTTCAGTTCAAGTAAGAACTATGGTCCACTTGATGACCATATGATTTTGAGCAAATCATCAGCTGTCAACGGATTTGATTTGTCTTTACCAAAAGCCGTTTGCTTCTGGACTAGCCAACTCTTGATGGACATAGTCAACATCTTGGTGAGCCGATTACCAATTATGGTTTTTCTACTGCCTTTACCACAAGCCATAATCTTGCGGGCTAGCCAACTCTTTCACTTTTTAGGATATGGCGAGTTGAGATACCATACAATTTTGGGCAAATTGCAAGCCATCAACGGGTTTGAGATATCTTTACCAAGAGCCGTTTGCTCCTGGATTAGCCAATATTTTTGTCGTTTAGACATGGCGGACTGATAACCACAAAAATTTTGAAATAAAGTGAAAAAAGTTTGAAAATTTTGGGCCAAAAACGGGGGTTCTAGAGGATATAATGTGATAAAATTCGCTAGAATTCCCCCCCCCCCCCCCCCCCACACTTAGAATTGAATATTGTCATCAATATTCAAAGTCCCGGCTATTATGCCGACTCTTTGAACGTAAAAAGATAATATTATAAGGTAACTGTGGAAATATCGTTTTGTAATTTTTCACTTTATTTATATGTACATACAATCACACATTTTTTTTTTCCGAAGATATATACATTTCAAATAGCTGCAGGGGACGGCCACTCCCCCACACTAGGGTGTTAGAAAGTAGAAAGAAGTCAGAGACATGGGTGAAAACCCATGTTGTTGCTATTGTTTTTGTTTATCGAGTCGCTAGCTTGACTCGATCCCCGAATACAATTGTCCTTGGGGAAAGTTTGGAGAACCGAGACAACCATGGATGGTATGTCCTCTCCAAAGTAATGCTTCAACCGATGCCCATTCACTTTGAAATTTGGACCGTCTTTTTGAGATAATTCGACGGTGCCATAAGGATAAACTTTTGCGATAGTGAATGGACCAGTCCAACGGGTTTTGAGCTTTCCCGAGAAGATCTTGAGTCTAGAGTTGAAAAGAAGGACTCGATCACCAACGTTAAAAATGCGGTTTTTAATTTTTGAGTCATGAATCTTCTTTGTCTTTTCTTTATAGATCTAAGAGTTCTCGTAAGCTTGATCACGAAGTTCATTTAGTTCATTTAGTTGAACTTTCCTATGATCACCCGCAGTTTTGAGGTCAAAATTTGCATGCATGAGAGCCCAATAGGCTCTGTGTTCAAGCTCGATCGGTAGATGGCACGCTTTCCCGTACACAAGCTTGTAAGGCGTACACCCTATGGGTGTTTTGTAAGCTGTATGGAAAGCCCATAGTGCATCATCTAATTTATCCGACCACGATGCACGATTTTCACCAACGGTTCTTTCCAATATCATTCTCTTAATGCCCCGATTTGAAACTTCTACTTGTCCACTTGTTTGAGGGTGGTATGCGGTAGAAAGACGGTGAGTTACACCATATTTTTGCATGACTTTATCAAATTTGTCATTACAGAAATGCGTACCACGATCACTGATTATAGCACGTGGAGTTCCAAATCGAGCAAAAAGAGCTTTCAAAAATTTCACAACTACTCGGGCATCATTAGTGGGTAAAGCTTTCGCTTCAACCCATTTTGACAAATAGTCAACAGCCACGAGTATGTACTTGTTTCCATAAGATGACGGAAATGGCCCCATAAAGTCGATGCCCCATACGTCAAAGATTTCACACACTTGAATTGCATTTTGAGGCATTTCATTACTTTGTGAAATATTCCCGTGACGTTGACAAGCGTCACAAGATTTGACTAATTCCTGGGCATCCTTATAAATTGTGGGCCAGTAGAAACCGGAATCAAACACCTTTTTGGCGGTGTAGTTTGGATTGTGGTGGCCCCCTGTGGGACCAGCATGGCAAGCCTTGAGAATTTCAGTGGCTTCTTGACCATAAACACACCGCCGGATGATTTGATCCGCACAGATTTTGAAAAGGTAGGGGTCGTCCCAGAAGTAATGTTTCACATCTTTAAAGAACTTGTTCTTTTGTTGGGACGACATCCCTTTCACCACAAAGTTACCCGCATGGTAGTTTGCAAAATGGGCAAACCATGGGGTAATAGAATCTCTACGAAAGGCAACCGCATTGAGTGTCTCGAGATGGAAGGTTTCATTAATTTCTTTCCTCTCGAAGACATCTTGATGTGGGTTTTCCAAACGGGAGAGATGATCAGCAGCTAGGTTCTCAGCTCCTTTTTTTTTATCACGAATAATGATATCAAATTCTTGCAAGAGGAGAACCCAACGGAGTAGTCTCGGCTTTGCATCTTGTTTTGCAAAGAGGTACTTCAAAGCCGAGTGATCCGTATACACTATGCTTTTGGTCAATATCAAGTATGGCCGAAATTTTTCAAAGGCATACACCACACCTAATAATTCTTTTTCAGTGGTGGTGTAATGAATTTGAGCCTCGGTCATTGTCTTGCTTGCATAGTGTATAGGCTAAAAGTGTTTTGTTTTTCGTTGCCCCAAGACTGCCCCAATAGCATAATCACTAGCATCACACATGAGTTCAAAGGGCAAGTCCCAATCGGGGGCAACAAGAATCGGTGCCTCAGTAAGCTTCTTCTTTAATGTTTCAAAAGCTTCGATGCACTCGAGGGAGAAGATAAAAGGAGCATCCTTCTCGAGGAGATTGGTCATAGGCCGGGCGATTTTAGAAAAATCTTGAATAAACCTACGATAAAACCGGCATGACCCAAAAATCTCCTAACACCTTTGATGGTAGTGGGATGAGGTAACTTTGCGATGACATCCACTTTGGCTTTGTCAACCTCAATCCCGTTCTTTGAAATTTTATGGCCGAGGACAATGCCCTCTTTGACCATAAAGTGGCTCTTCTCCCAATTTAGACATAACCTTGTGTCTTCACAACGTTTGAGCATGTTGTCTAAATGGGAGAGACATGATTGAAACAAATCCCCAATGACCGAAAAATCGTCCATAAAGACCTCCATAGTTTTCCCGATCATGTCGGAAAATATGGCCATCATACATCTTTGCAACGTGCCCGGAGCATTACATAAACCAAATGGCATACGTTTATAGGCAAAAGTTCCATAGGGGCACGTGAAAGTGGTCTTTTCCTGATCTTGCGGATCAATGGGAATCTGAAAGTAACCCGAGAAACCATCGAGGAAGCAATAGTACTCATTCCCCGCTAATCTCTCGAGCATCTGATCCATAAAGGGCAGAGGAAAATGGTCTTTGCGGGTGGCGTCATTTAACTTGCGATAGTCAATGCAGACACGCCAACCCGTAACCAATCGAGTTGGGATCAACTCGTTTTCTTCGTTAGTGACAACAGTAATGCCACCCTTTTTTGGAACACAATGTATTGGACTAACCCAAGGACTGTCCGAGATAGGGTAAATCAACCCGGCATCAAGAAGTTTTAAAACTTCTTGTTTGATGACCTCATGAATTTTTGGATTCACCCTTCTTTGTTGTTGGACTGCTGGTTTGAAGTCATCCTCCATTAAAATTTTGTGGGTACAAAATTCGGGGTCAATGCCCTTGATGTTGTAGAGTCGCCAATCAATTGCTTATTTATGTGACTTCAAAACCTTTATTAGAGCAGCCTTTTCCTCAACACTTAAATCTTTAGCAATTATGACAGGTAATTTATCATCACCCTCCAGAAATGCATATTCAAGGTGAGGTGGTAAGTCCTTAAGCTCGACCTCAGGAAAATCATCAGTTTTCTCAACACATTTGATTTCCTGATTATGAAGTTGTTGTGGTAGAACAGGAAGAGGAGAAGGATCTTCGTTTAATAATTTCTCAAGGAGAAGAATATCCTTCTCGGGGTCGATCTCTTGGATATCGATTCCATCGGGAATCGAATCACTTTTGAGAAAGGTCTCAATCTCTTCTAAGATGAAGTCAGTTCCCTCAAACGGAGTGAGGGAAGGAGAAGAATTGGCAATGATGGGACGAGAAAATGGAGTGAAGTTTTCACTCGAAGAATTATCATTGAAACCTAAAACCTCTTGAGCGTACTCCTCAGCAGCTACATCGATGACATCTATTTGGTTTACCGTTTCAGAGTCATAATTAGAGGAGTACCTCGATGTTTGATCGAGGTTGAAGGTGATTGCTTCAGCTCCAACACGCAATGTGATCTCTTGCTCAAATACATCGATGAGAGCACGCCCAGTTCTAAGGAATCCCCTTCCAAGAATGAGAGGGACCCTTCAATCGGCATCAAAGTCAACAATCACAAAATCTGCTGGAAAATGGAACTTTCCCACTTTAACGAATACGTCCTCGGCTATGCCAAGTGGACGAGAAATTGAACGATCGGCAAGCTCTAAAGTCATGCACGTGGGAGTAAGTTCGGGAAGAGAGAGTTTCTTCCACACAGAATATGGCATCAGGTTAATGCTAGCACCTAGATCAGCCAAGGCGAAGCAATCAACCATACCCAGAAAAACACAAGGAATGAGAAATTTTCCGGGGTCTCCAAGCTTTTCGGGAAGCTTTTTCAAAAGAACTACTGAGCAGTTCTCATTCAAAGGAGTTCTAGCCATCTCAAAGAGTTTTTCCTTATTACGTAATAGATTCTTGATTGTTGATGCAAACTTGGGCATCAAGAGAATAGCATCCGCGAAGCTTATGTCAAAATGCAAATCTCGAAAGATTTGGAAAAATTTATCCATTTGGTGACTAGCTTTTTCACGGAGCTTTTGTTCATTCAAGCATGATGGGTAAGGAATAGAAGTTTTGGATTTAGGGTCGTCCACTGGAGTTTCAGGTGGTTCAAAGACAACTCCCGGTTTGCAACTGGTTTCTGGAATAACCTGAGGTTGGACGTGTGCGGTACTTCGCGAGCTAGGAGTTTGCACCTTGTCCGTTGTCACCTCAGGTTCACGTTCCACTACCTTTGGAGGAAAGGAATAAGAGGAAGTAGGAATTGCAGGTTCATTATATGAAAAACCACTTATAGTTGTGATCGCCTTCGCATCGCCCCTCCGGTTAGCGATCGTGTTGCTCGGAAGTGTTCCTGAGCCCGAGGGTCGATCATTTAAAGACTTCTTGATTTCAGAAATTTGGCTAACCAACAACTTGTTCATCTCTTCTTGGGATTTCATGAATTGCTTTAACAACTCGTCAGATGAAGGCCCAGTTGGAACAATGGCTTGAGGTTGATTATTAAAATTTTGAGCACGATTGTTTTGGTTGGGAATTTGGTTTTGGAAATTTCCTTGATTTTGGTTGTTGTTTCCATGAAAATACCCTTGGTAGAAATTACCTTGGCCTTGGTTTCGGTTAAAGTTTCCTTGATTTTGAAAATTTTGATTTTGATTTTGGAAACCTTGACCTTGATTGAAATTCCCTTGGTTTTGATAACCTTGGTTCATTCGATTTTGGTTTTGGTTACGGTTTTGAACATTTTGATTCTGATTAAAACCAGGCGGCCCAGGGTAGTGGTTAGGACGATAGCTCGGGTCCATTTGAGGACGGTATTGGTTACCTCCTGGGTTGGAGGACCCGGCTATAGCATGAGCTTCATATGGAGAACCATTAGTAGCTGTGCAATTGTAGTAAGCATGCGGCCCACCACAAGTTACACAGACTTCCACTTTTTTAACCTCAGCAGGTGGAGGATGTTGTGGAAAAGAGACTTTCTTTTGTTGGGACGACATCTCTTTCACCACAAAGTTACCCGCATGGTAGTTTGCAAAATGGGCAAACCATGGGGTAATAGAATCTCTACGAAAGGCAACCGCATTGAGTGTCTCGAGAGGGAAGGTTTCATTAATTTCTTTCCTCTCGAAGACATCTTGATGTGGGTTTTCCAAACGGGAGAGATGATCAGCAGCTAGGTTCTCAGCTCCTTTTTTTTATCACGAATAATGATATCAAATTCTTGCAAGAGGAGAACCCAACGGAGTAGTCTCGGCTTTGCATCTTGTTTTGCAAAGAGGTACTTCAAAGCCGAGTGATCCGTATACACTATGCTTTTGGTCAATATCAAGTATGGCCGAAATTTTTCAAAGGCATACACCACAGCTAATAATTCTTTTTCAGTGGTGGTGTAATGAATTTGAGCCTCGGTCATTGTCTTGCTTGCATAGCGTATAGGCTGAAAGTGTTTTGTTTTTCGTTGCCCCAAGACTGCCCCAATAGCATAATCACTAGCATCACACATGAGTTCAAAGGGCAAGTCCAAATCGGGGGCAACAAGAATCGGTGCCTCAGTAAGCTTCTTCTTTAATGTTTCAAAAGCTTCGATGCACTCGAGGGAGAAGATAAAAGGAGCATCCTTCTCGAGGAGATTGGTCATAGGCCGGGCGATTTTAGAAAAATCTTGAATAAACCTACGATAGAAACCGGCATGACCCAAAAAGCTCCAAATACCTTTGATGGAAGTGGGATGAGGTAACTTTGCGATGACATCCACTTTGGCTTTGTCAACCTCAATCCCGTTCTTTGAAATTTTATGGCCGAGGACAATGCCCTCTTTGACCATAAAGTGACTCTTCTCCCAATTTAGACATAACCTTGTCTCTTCACAACGTTTGAGCATGTTGTCTAAATGGGAGAGACATGATTGAAACAAATCCCCAATGACCGAAAAATCGTCCATAAAGACCTCCATAGTTTTCCCGATCATGTCGGAAAATATGGCCATCATACATCTTTGCAACGTGCCCGGAGCATTACATAAACCAAATGGCATACGTTTATAGGCAAAAGTTCCATAGGGGCACGTGAAAGTGGTCTTTTCCTGATCTTGCAGATCAATGGGAATCTGAAAGTAACCCGAGAAACCATCGAGGAAGCAATAGTACTCATTCCCTGCTAATCTCTCGATCATCTGATCCATAAAGGGCAGAGAAAAATGGTCTTTGCGGGTGGCGTCATTTAACTTGTGATAGTCAATGCAGACACGCCAACCCGTAACCAATCGAGTTGGGATCAACTCGTTTTCTTCGTTAGTGACAACAGTAATGCCACCCTTTTTTGGAACACAATGTATTGGACTAACCCAAGGACTGTCCGAGATAGGGTAAATCAACCCGGCATCAAGAAGTTTTAAAACTTCTTGTTTGATGACCTCATGAATTTTTGGATTCAACCTTCTTTGTTGTTGGACTGCTGGTTTGAAGTCATCCTCCATTAAAATTTTGTGGGTACAAAATTCGGGGTCAATGCCCTTGATGTCGTAGAGTAGCCAAGCAATTGCTTATTTATGTGACTTCAAAACCTTTGTTAGAGCAGCTTTTTCCTCAACACTTAAATCTTTAGCAATTATGACAGGTAATTTATCATCACCCTCCAGAAATGCATATTCAAGGTGAGGTGGTAAGTCCTTAAGCTCGACCTCAGGAAAATCATCAGTTTTCTCAACACATTTGATTTCCTGATTATGAAGTTGTTGTGGTAGAACAGGAAGAGGAGAAGGCACTACTACACAAAAGGTTATAAACACCCCCAAATAGAGACTAGTTATATAAAACCCTATTCCTATAATAAAAAACTAGCGGGAATGGAAAGAATTGAGATTGGTTTTCTTGAAATAACCAGTTTTCATAAGACAAAAAGCATAAAAATTGGGTTTGCGGAAAAAAACCCATCTCTTTACACAATTAAAAACACTAGTGTTTAGATAATAACATGTCTCTATGTATTTATTCTACAGGCACCGTTTTTTAAGAAACAACCGGGTTCTATTACTTTTGGTGGTTTATTTTTTTTGGAACGAAGGGCGGTTTAATTCTTTTTTTTAAAGAAGGGCGGTTTAATTCAATTTTTCAATTGAGTGGGATTAATCAAACTTTTTCGTTTGACAAAGTCACACACCATCGCTATTCATCTTTATCCACTGGCCTAGTGCCCTCCCTTCCTTCAAAATGCCATCGCAAAATATTAATTTGAGATCTGATGGGCAAAATAATAATAAGAATGGCGGTGGTGTCACCATTATAAGCTTGTATTTTTGGGATCAATCAGTGGTAAACAGTCACCAGATTCATTTCTATCAGGTATTATTTTTAATTTGTATCATCAATTATTATTAATTGTTATAAATCAATGTTTTCGTATTAGATTATATATTAAAAATATTCAGCAGTTGGTTTTGGATCCCTTTAATCGTATACAATGACCTCTTTCATGATACAATATACTATAGTATTCATTATTCTTTGGATCATCCTTTTTAATTTTAGATGTATCCATTCGATCTTGTGCTTTTATCCTTCACTTTTTTATTATGTTTGACCGTCTCATCTTAGATATGTTTACTGCAGGGAATTGATTTATTGTCAAAAACAATGTACCTTGAAGATAGAACCGTTCGCTTTGGTAATGGTGAGTTGTATCCCTTCATGTTGTTGTTTTGTTAGATTTTTTATTGAAACTTAGGGTTGGGTATGTATGTGTTGAACTTATGATTATTATCTTTGTTTTGGGTTATGTATGGTTAGTTGTACGCTAAATCTATGTACTGTATGTGTATGTATATTGCAGTCTTGTTACTTTGAGGCTTAATTGAAACTTAGACCTAATTTGGCTACCTCTACTTTCGTTGAATGGGTAAGGTTTTAGATGTTAAAAGTAGGACCTTTAAAGGTTATATAAGCTTTTAGTCTTTTGGTTGTGACAGGGGGCTTTGGGCTCCATGTGTAGTCTTGTTTTCTTTACTTCGGCGCAAATCTTTAATTGGTAGATTCTTTTTGTTAATGAGGTAACCAACTTAATGCGAGGGTTTGTGTGCGCCTAGCTATTATCTTTATCTTTGCTATGATCTTCATCTTATTATTAAATCTATTCTAGTAGAAAAGGAAAATAATGTTAAACGTAGCTATTAATCTGCACTTGCTAAAATCAAAACAAGATAATCACTTGATCAAGTACTCCAAAAGTATGATTAAGGTTGCAAGACTAACTAAATTAATTAACTTGTTTGTTTAGTACATTAAATATATCTATAATACACATGTATAGCGGTGTCATAAACCCCGACCCGACCTGACCTGACCTGGACCCAAACCCGAATAAGGATAATGGGGTCGGGTTACTCGGGTTCAAAATCAAACTTGGGTCAATTGGGTCAACTTGATTAACCCGCATACGAAATAGGGTCGGGCATCGGGTTCAAAATGCTTTGCCTATTCGGGTTCGGGTCAACCCGACTAACTCGAGTGTTTTTTTTTTTTTTTTTTTTTTTTTTTTTCTCTCTGATAGGTTTACATATGAATTTATCTAATCTTTATAATGACAGTAGCTACACATTTTATAGTCTTGTAAGTTTAATTAAACTCTTTTAAAATGACAGTAGCTATTCTTGCCCAAAAAAATGACAGTAGCTACTCGTGTATTGAAACTTAGAGATTAGAGATTATCAAACTTGACTTAAAAACTAATTGCACCTGAAGATCCTCAACCCTTCTAGTGACTAGAAATATAATCGAGACGTACTGGTAAACTAGATAAAATGGTTCTTACTAGTTGGTCATGTAGAACTATTGTGTTGACAAGAGTACGATGGCAAGTTAAGTCCCCTTCTAAGTAGACAATGAATATAGAACAAAATCTTGTTTTATAAGTAATGTTTGAATTTAAAAACATGGCAATTTCATAGAGTTAGATGTTATATAATGGGAGTATAAAGTATTAAAGTGCATTATTTTTTAAGCACCATACATGCATGAGGAACAAACTATATATTCCTAAGTATTATATGCTTTTAGTATTTTCCAACTGATGCATCATGCATGGTCTTAGTATTTGGTTTGTTGCTAATGCATGGTCTTACTCTTAGTGTTTGGGGTACTGATATGGATTGTTACTGATGCATGGTTTGCTATTTGCCTACTTAGTATTTGGTTTGTTATTGATGCATGGTTTGTTACTGAGTTGTTTGAGATTTTAACAAACAAATGCAACAAATAAATTATGTGATTTATACTTGTGACTTTTAGTTATTTGAGATTTTAACTACTACGTTTAAGAAAGCAAAAACTGTGATTCTGTAAATGGCACAGACCCGACCCAACTTGTCCTACCCGATTTGACCCGAACCTGATAAACCCAAGTTGAAATAGGGCTGGGTTCGGGTATATTATTTTTAGCCTCAACCCGAATTAGACATGACCCGTTTGATCTGATCCCGACCAATCCGACCCGATTAACACCCCTACACATGTATCATTCATGTTATGTTCAAGCCACATTATTAAAATTTTTTTTTATCAAGTACCTCTTTTACACTTATGTTTTGTTTAACAGTAACTGTCACATTTATGTAGATATGTATATAATCTTTTATGAAGATACATCAAAGTTTTGTAGGCTCTTGTAAGGACCAGGTTGACCATTTATCATTGGTCATTTTTACTTCGATCATTGTCTATGTCTTAATTTATGCAGGAACTTTGATGATTTGTGTGAGTCATGAACACATGACACTAATGATGTTTAAATAAGCTCGAGTATCATTATCCAAACGACCAAAACCCGGGTTTGTCATCACTTTGACTTCAATGTTCTAATTCTTAGTTATCTTTCTTTAAGCTAAAAATGGCACCCTTTTTCCTGATTGCGGATACTCAATTAACTTTTATGTAACAGCCTTGATTATGGATTCACTTGCCACTAATGTATAGAGCTCATACAATCATCACATGTACGTGTGTTTACTGTTTTGTATTTTGAAGTTTTGAAATTCTGTATATTTAGTTAAAAATTGAAGTACAACTTGTTTCTGCTTGATGAACTTTCATATATTGCTTATTCATATTGAGGTAGTATGTGACAAGTGCGCGTGTTTGGATGATAAAAATGAAAACTACACCAAAAGAGCGGAACTGGTTTTGCAGAATAGTTGAGCTATTGGGATTGGAAAAGAAGATAAAATATTGCGAGAGGAAACTGGTATGTAGAGAAGCAAGCTGCTGAAATTGAATAGGAATACTCGAGCTATTGAGACATGCAATAGTTTCATCCTTTCTAGATTTTTTTTTGTCTTTTTTTCTTTTTTTAGTTTGCTGATGTTTTTATTTCATTAATTAACATATAGGTACCTTGGAGTGACGAACGTCCGTTAGAGAACAAAAGAGTTGAATGCCATCATTGGTGCATGGTTTACATTGTGGCGCGATTAATCCAAGATAATGATGTTCAATTATGTTGAATTCTAGTGTTTTTCTTTATAGTTTGTTGAATTCTAGTACTTTAATTTGGATTTTGTCTAGGATTTATGTTAGTTAAATTGACGTATTATCTTAATTTACTTTGTTGATTTTGACATTTGTGGTGTATTTTATTCACTTTATATATATTTGTTGCATATATATATATTTCTTCATTAAAAAAATTATTTTTAAAATTTTTCAATAAATTGAAAATTTTTAAAAATGATTTTTTTAATAAAATAGATTTACCAAAAAGATGGGTTTTGAGTTAAAAACATATCTTTTTACTCTATATAAAGATAGGTTGGATGCTTCTATAAAGACAGGTTATGGGAGAACCGGTGTCAAGGTCTAATAAAAAATATGTTTGCTTACTCTATAATGGAGACCGATTTTAAGGAGAAAACCGGTGTTGATGCTTCTAATAGAGATAGGTTGCCAAACCGGTTTCTATATGTTTCGATCATGGAAATACCCCCCTTCAGAGAGTGGTTCCAAAACCACTCTTCATGGGCCATTTTGACCGGTTTCTATGAGATATTTTGTAGTAGTGAGGATCTTCGTTTAATAATTTCTCAAGGAGAAGAATTTCCTTTTCGGGGTCGATCTCTTGGTTATCGATTCCATCGGGAATCGAATCACTTTTGAGAAAGGTCTCAATCTCTTCTAAGATGAAGTCACTTCCCTCAAACGGAGTGAGGGGAGGAGAAGAATTGGCAATGATGGGACGAGAAGATGGAGTGAAGTTTTCACTCAAAGAATTATCATTGAAACCTAAAACCTCTTGAGCGTACTCCTCAACAGCTACATCGATGACATCTATTTGGTTTACCGTTTCAGAGTCATAATTAGAGGAGTACCTCGATGTTTGATCGAGGTTGAAGGTGATTGCTTCAGCTCCAACACGCAATGTGATCTCTTGCTCAAATACATCGATGAGAGCACGCCCAGTTCTAAGGAATCCCCTTCCAAGAATGAGAGGGACCCTTGAATCGGCATCAAAGTCAACAATCACAAAATCTGCTGGAAAATGGAACTTTCCCACTTTAACGAATACGTCCTCGGCTATGCCAAGTGGACGAGAAATTGAACGATCGGCAAGCTCTAAAGTCATGCACGTGGGAGTAAGTTCGGGAAGAGAGAGTTTCTTCCACACAGAATATGGCATCAGGTTAATGCTAGCACCTAGATCAGCCAAGGCGAAGCAATCAACCATACCCGGAAAAACACAAGGAATGAGAAATTTTCCAGGGTCTCCAAGCTTTTCGGGAAGCTTTTTCAAAAGAACTGCTGAGCAGTTCTCATTTAAAGGAGTTCTAGCCATCTCAAAGAGTTTTTCCTTATTACCTAATAGATTCTTGATTGTTGATGCAAACTTGGGCATCAAGAGAATAGCATCCGCGAAGCTTATGTCAAAATGCAAATCTTGAAAGATTTGGAAAAATTTATCCATTTGGTGACTAGCTTTTTCACGGAGCTTTTGTTCATTCAAGCATGATGGGTAAGGAATAGAAGTTTTGGATTTAGGGTCGTCCACTGGAGTTTCAGGTGGTTCAAAGACAACTCCCGGTTTGCAACTGGTTTCTGGAATAACCTGAGGTTGGACGTGTGCGGTACTTCGTGAGCTAGGAGTTTGCACCTTGTTCGTTGTCACATCAGGTTCACGTTCCACTACCTTTGGAGGAAAGGAATAAGAGGAAGTAGGAATTGCGGGTTCATTATATGAAAAACCACTTATAGTTGTGATCGCCTTCGCATCGCCCCTCGGGTTAGCGATCGTGTTGCTCGGAAGTGTTCCTGAGCCCGAGGGTCGATCATTTAAAGACTTCTTGATTTCAGAAATTTGGCTAACCAACAACTTGTTCATCTCTTCTTGGGATTTCATGAATTGCTTTAACAACTCGTCAGATGAAGGCCCAGTTGGAACAATGGCTTGAGGTTGATTATTAAAATTTTGAGCACGATTGTTTTGGTTGGGAATTTGGTTTTGGAAATTTCCTTGATTTTGGTTGTTGTTTCCATGAAAATACCCTTGGTAGAAATTACCTTGGCCTTGGTTTCAGTTAAAGTTTCCTTGATTTTGAAATTTTTGATTTTGATTTTGGAAACCTTGTCCTTGATTGAAATTCCCTTGGTTTTGATAACCTTGGTTCATTCGATTTTGGTTTTGGTTACGGTTTTGAACATTTTGATTCTGATTAAAACCAGGCGGCCCAGGGTAGTGGTTAGGACGATAGCTCGGGTCCATTTGAGGACGGTATTGGTTACCTCCTGGGTTGGAGGACCCGACTATAGCATGAGCTTCATATGGAGAACCATCAGTAGCTGTGCAATTGTAGTAAGCATGCGGCCCACCACAAGTTACACAGACTTCCACTTTTTTAACCTCAGCAGGTGGAGGATGTTGTGGAAAAGAGACTTTCTTTTGTTTGGAGAGAACCAAAGCTTGAACAGCTTCAGTAAGCTTGTCAATCTTAGCATCGGTGCTAGATTGACTCATGGAAGATGAAGTATAAGGACCCGCACTAATTTGAGAAACAACCGGTTTGCTTCGTGTAGAGCGGACCTTGGACTTGTTCTCGATGATTGCTAAGGCTTCTTTGGTGGTTCTACTCAGAAAATTACCTCCTGTGGAGGCATTGAGAGAATCCTGATCAGCTTGGCTCATACCATTGTAGAAAGTATCGAGTTGCATCAACTCGGAGAAACCATGATATGGACACTTGCGAAGTAATTCTTTGAAACGGTCCCATGCTTCACCAAATGATTCATCATATTTTTGAATGAATTTGGTGATTTCGTTCTTAAGACTCGTGGTCTTTGAAGGTGGGAAGAATTCATTCACAAAATGTTTTACCAAATCCTCCCATGTCTCAATTGAGCGAGGTGGTTGTTTTTCAAGCCAAATCCGGGCGTGTCCCTCGAGGGAGAATGGGAAGAGAAGAAGCTTGATTGCTTCAGAAGGGACATTCTTGTACTTGATGGTTGACGTTATTTTGTTGAACCATCGAATGTGAGCATGAGGGTCGTCCCTCTCAAAACCGTAGAACTGACTTGAGGTTACAAGATTAAGTAACCCGATTTTGAGCTCAAAATTGTCAGCCACGATGGCTGGAACTACAATAGCATCTCCATAACCCTCAATGGGGGCCTGGAGAAGCTTACACATGGGGCGGTCTTCCGCCATGGTGACAACTGGAGTGGAAACAGCACGGATCTCAGACCCGACTATTTCTGATAATCTTCGGGTACGTCTTCGAGGAATTTTTACGAGTTAAAGTAAAGGGTTTAGACGTACACGAACGAGAACAACTCAATTAAAACAGACCAACTCAAAAAGATAAGTTGAACTTAAACCAATAATCGCAAATGAATGGCTTCTTTGAAAAAGGTACACCACTCACAAGGATACAATAGTAAGTTTTAATCTTTGGTTTGGGAACTTATTATGTTCACACCCCCAGTTGGTAGGTGTTCTGCCTTGGTTTGCGGCGGTAATATTTTATCTATTTATTATCAAGGAAACGAAAAATGTTTTTGGGTTTTTATATTTTACATAAATATATACAAAGAAAAAGGAAAATATTTTTGTGTTTTATATTTTATGAAAGCGATAACTTCTTGACGAAGGATCTACAAGCCACTAATCGTTAAAATCTTAACGATATTGTCGCAACACAACCTCCCCAGCAGCGGCGCCAAAATTGATACGTCTGTAAAACAGGTATCAAATAAATACACACAAAGTATGCGTGGAATTTGATTAATCGATCTTTGTGAAAAGACCGACGTGCAAAACCGGTGAATACTATATATATATATATATATATATATATATATATATATATATATATATATATATATATATGTGTGTGTGTGTGTGTGTGTGTGTGTGTGTGTGTGTGTGTGTGTGTGTGTGTGTGTGTGATACCGGCAAGTGATCACCCGGGTCGTGTCCCAACGAGGTGTGAATGGGCAAATATCGTTTAAGGCTCGGAATTAAAGTGCTTGTAAGATTGGATGAGATATTATTTGGAAATATGAATCAGAAACTTGAGCTACAAATTTGAAAATGTATAAGAAACTAGAACCAAGGATTAAAAGCATAAAAATAAACGCGACTATGCAAAATTACAAAGTGAATTCTAAACACGATTAGTCCTGCGGGCCTATAGCTAATTTTTTATAATCTAGATGACAAAAGTAAACTTAAGAAACAAGAAAATTAATTTATTTAAAAAAAATATTTCTAATTATTATTTATTAAAAGCTATTTAACACTAAGTAAATTCTAACAAATGCTAAAAGAATTTTAGTTGAAAAACTTTAGAGCAGCTTATGGAAGCTTAAAGATCCAACAGATTTGAGTAAATACTTAAAGTGAAATTAATAGACTAAGCAAATATCACAATAACTTTTAAGCTAACAAGAAGAAATACAAACCCAATCTATCACAATAAAGCTAGAACTCATAACCACACAAACTGTATCATAAGCTAAGAACAAACTTTAGGATGGTAATCAAACCAACTCAGTGCATACTGAGTTAATCTCAGTGTTTATCGACAGCTAAAGGTAACTAATTAGCACTAAATCAAGCAAATAACAATTAACGTGATATTAAAGAAATTAGCTATCACAGTACATCAACTACATAAACTACACACAAACTATACCCACTAATGAGTTCAACCTTAATCTCATGCAAACATCATAATAACACACTGCAATTATTAAGAATCAATCAAGTACAAAAAGATTACTAGCAAACTCAGTTTTTTTTACTGATGAGCAGCAGCAAATGGCAGCTAAAAGGGCAAACTAGGGGCAACTTAGATGATAAAATAAGCTAAGAAAATAAACTTGAAAAGTCTAAATTAACACAAACCTAGCAAGACAGCATATCAGGCTTCCCAAAATACTAAAGAATGAGTAATAAAGTGGAGTCATTAGCAAGATATGGCCGTGGGAAAACGAGTCAGGAGGTTCGTGGACTAATAACAATTGAAAAGAACTTATCAATGAAAAGCTATACCAAGATTATCACAGACTTAAAAACTATGTAGATTCAAGAATTTTGGCCTAAGTGAGTTTGTGACAACTAGCAGTTTAACCATACAAGTAGAGAATCAAAGAACTAAAGCAAACACAAACAAACGAACACAATCTCAAGCCACTCAAACAAGCTGATAACAACAATAAAATTAGTTCAGCAAATGCTCACCAAGCAGCAAAGACGATCGGATATGAAGCAACTTAGAGAGGCAATCCTAGTTGGCGAACAGACATATGAAGGAAAGCAAACTATGGGGGCAATAACTCAGTACTTAAGTCTTTTTAGAACCACATGAATTGAGTACAATCCATAAGTTTGATGAATATCAAAACTGGTCAAATTGAGGTTCTCATGGTACAAGGCAGAAACTAGTCCAATTAACCAACTTTAAACCATTCAAACTCAATCAAAGAAAATTCTAAAAATTATAATAAAATTACCTATGCAAAGACAAGCAAGCAAATATTTAAAAGCCCCAAGTTTCGGATTCAATTACTTAAAATTGAGTGAATTAAAAATTCGACATTTAAGCTAGGTGAACACAATTTATATTACGACTAAAAATAAGCAAGAAACAAATCTAAACGACTCCTGTTATCATAACACAACAAATCAAAACCAAAAAAGTGACTAAAACTGAGATTGACTATATAAGTCAAACAATTCCAAACACTCTTTTATCTAACTGTTTTAGAAAGGTAATTAAACAAACTAATAAAAGAGGTTATTTTTACTAATAAAGAACAACACAAATAAGCGAGAAAAACATCAATTAACCACACAAATCAACAATGACAGGTTATGCAGGATTATACTAGAGATTCAATGGTAGAAAACTAAATATAGCACCTTCAATCCAACTTGGACAAGGGTGGTCATATCGAATTCTATCAATCCTAATGCTTCCCGGTAAGCTCTAAACCATTACCATTCATGATGCTCACTGCCACGGCTTCCTCTTCTTTTCTTCACTTTTATATTTTTGAGAGCTTATTGAAGATTATGAAAGTAATTTAAACAACATTGGAACATAGACAAGATTTCTTACTAAAACTTCAAATTTATATTAAAACTGAAAAGTGGGTACAAAGCTGGAATTACAATCTTAAAACTGATATTTAAAAGAGCAGACTACTAAAATATTAAACTAGAAACTATTAAAAATCTACTTGCCATCAAAGGCTTACAAGCACTCTTATTTATACTAAAATACCAAAGGGTCTTCACTTGTGCTTGTTTAGAACAAATCCCACCCATTGAATTATCCTGAAACAATCTCAGCCCTTCATTGTGTTTTTGGCACCAATTTTGGAGTTGTGATTTGCCAACCTGGAGATAAAATATCTCAATGAGATTCAGAGGGAACAATTGGGAGGCTGGAGCAGGTATTTTAGGGGGCAGAGGAGACAAATTCATGGGAGGTTGTGGCATTTTTTGTCCATGGCTTTGTTTCTTGGGGAAGATGTGTTGTTTTGTTCGGTACGTGATATTTTGGGGAGAGGTGTAGGATATGGAGGCTGGAGTTTATTAGTAAAAAGGGTTGGATTGGTTGGGCTTATGTTTGGATTGGGTTGGGAAAGATTTGGGCTGGCTTTGGTTAATGGTTAAGCATAGTTTTGGATTAATATCACACAACCATATCTAGAATTTACTCAACTTCGTTTTTAATATCACAGTATGCACAATTTATTGTCGAGTCATTCAAAGATGCACGTTTGTCGATCAAAATTGTATGTTTCCGCCCAGATTTGAATCCTTTGTACCTGCAACACATAAAAACACGGAACCAAGGATATCTATATTGTTTTTGGCCTTTTTTTGTATTTTTACGTATCAAAATTGGTGGTGAAATGATGAGTATTTGCATACTCATCAGTTTTGAAAATGGCGGGAAGGCGGTTAACCTTGGGGCGTGAGAGTTAACCATCTAAAGGTCTTTGGTTCCAGAAATTGAGGAGAAAGTGTGGGGCCTAGTACGAATGTCGAATAAGAAGTCTAACACTCCTATTCGTGGACCTGCAATTATTGAGGCACTTGGCAGGGATAAGCATAATGAAGTGCTTGCCGTGCTCTACATGGTCCGGACTGATATCAACCTCTCAGTTTGCCAGGTATGTTGATTTTAATGTTATTGGTTGAAGTGGAAAAAAATACAGGGCAAGCAAGTTGTTAGAGCGTGTGAGGTGGTGTAGGAGATAGATAAGATGGCGGTAGTTGCTTTGGTAGTGGCGGTGAGATGATAGAGGTGGCGGTGATGGCGGTTTGGTAATGTTGCAGACGGCGGCGCCAAGAAGAGAGAGAGAGAGAGGGTGTGTGATGTTCAGGGTTTTGAACTTGATAAAATGGGGGAAGGGGAGATATGTATAGATGCATCCACGTTTCTTTTTTTTTTCTTCATAAAATTATGGTGAACTCAAAATATTTATTTTCATGATAATATTTATTTTTTTGTTCTAATTATTTTCATGATAATATTTGTTCACTTATTTACACAACATATTATTTTTTCATGATAATATTTATTTTCTTGTTCTTATTATATGTATATATAATTTTTCAGATTTGTCATGGCACTTCCCCTTCCTCGCGATCACGAGCTTGCACCGGCCGAACATCTACCTCATTTACCAAATCACGTTCATCCAAACTTCGATCTAGAAGACAACAGCAACAAAAAAAGCAACAACAAGAAGCAACAACAAGCAAGTAAAACAAGCAACAACAAGACCAGAAAGCTGGCTGCAGCTTCATTACATAAGCATCCAAAATTTTCCCTCCCAAAATTTTCTTTCCCTCCTTTTGTTTTTCTTACACGAAGCATCCAAAATTTACACGAAGCATCGAAAATTTACTTCCACAGAGTTCTAATATTGTTTTAATCCTTACAAACAATATATATATCTACCTTCACGAAGTTATATCTTCTGAAATCTGTGTGGTGTTTAATGTTATAGTAGCTATTTGCAGACTTTTTCCCTGAATCTGGTAATAAACCTAAACATTTAAATGCAGCTAAACTTTCCCCGGACTCATAAATAAGTGATCCTAAATTTCCTTCAAGCTCTTAATAGCCCACAATTAAACGTATGCAAAAGTCAAATTAAATTAATGATCCTAAAAAGTTGATACACGAGCATGAGTTGTGGGTCACTTCATTAACTGTGGGTTGAAATATATAGTGTGTGTTTAGAAAGATTATCATAATAGTAGGTAATAATTGTTAGTATACTATATATACCTGAAGGATCCCACACCATCTGATCAATGATTAACAAATATATAGTATACTAACAATTATTACCTACTATTATGATAATCTTTCTAAACACACACTATATATTTCAACCCACAGTTAATGAAGTGACCTACAACTCATGCTCGTATCAACTTTTTAGGATCATTAATTTAATTTGACTTTTGCATACGTTTAATTGTGGGCTATTAAGAGCTTGAAGGAAATTTAGGATCACTTATTTATGAGTCCGGGGAAAGTTTAGCTGCATTTAAATGTTTAGGTTTATTACCAGATTCAGGGAAAAAGTCTACAAATAGCTACTATAACATTAAACACCACACAGATTTCAGAAGATATAACTTTGTGAAGGTAGATATATATATTGTTTGTAAGGATTAAAACAATATTAGAACTCTGTGGAAGTAAATTTTCGATGCTTCGTGTAAATTTTGGATGCTTCGTGTAAGAAAAACAAAAGGAGGGAAAGAAAATTTTGGGAGGGAAAATTTTGGATGCTTATGTAATGAAGCTGCAGCCAGCTTTCTGGTCTTGATAGTGACTGAAGCAATAGTGCCACCTCTCAACTAGACTTTGTGGAAGTAAATTTTTGGAGGGAAAAAAAAGGGCAGCAATTAAAGGATGGAAAAAAAGGGAAAAAAGAAAAGAAAAAGGGCGGTTATTGTATGAAAGTTAAAAGTTTGTATCATATTTATATGTCATCATACACATCAAGTCACATACCGGGTGTTTTGAATCTTGAAAATTGGTGTGCTACAAATACAACTATCCATATAATTAAATTTCTATACGTTTGTATGTTGGAAAAAGATAACATAACAAATAAATATGATGATGAATGGTGAGCAAATGATGATGATGAAGGTTGACTATTCAAAGTAAATGAAAACTATAAAAACAACCTTAGTGCTTTTTATCATTTTATTATTTTGTTGACGGAGGTTGTGTATGTATTAATATTATGTTGTTTTGATACAAATATATAAATTCGAAGGAACATGGAGGGAAAAAATGGGCGGCAAAAAAACCATGGATGGAAAAAGTGAATGATATTGAATTAACTTGTGTGAAAATATGTAGGAAAGATTACCACAGAATTGCAATTAAAAAGAAAATTATTTCTATAAACAAATATACAAACATGAACTAAATGATTTTCATTAACTTTTTCAATCACGAAGGTGTCATAAAATTACATTAAGTTAGATCATAATGTTCAGGTTTACGACGATAATACTCGCGAAAATCATCCTGACGACTCGCATATTTCTTTCCCCATCCAGATGCAACATTATTTTTGTATGTGATCCAAAGTGGATGAGTTATCGGTAAAGGAAAACCTTCCCCTAATGCAACTCTGATATAATGATTACCATGCAAGTTATCAGTTAAGGCTGCGGGATGAGCATTCGGTGAGCGAGCTTGTTAGGAAGCTCGGTGAGAGAGTTCTTCCTTTGGTCATTCCTATATTATCTAAACCCTGATTCTAGCAGACGGCAAGTATTATATTCGTTTACCCATACCTCAGTTATGTTAGGTATATAGTGTTTGAATATCATTGTCATTAATTAACTAATGTTTCTTTATTGATAGGGTATCTGCATTGTGCTAAGTGAAGTGATGGCTACTGCTGGTAGGAGCTCTTTGTGATAGGTACATTTCAGTTTTTTTTTTTTTTTTTTTTTTTTTTTTTTTTTGTTAGTTAGTTTTAGATTTGAGAGAATTTCTTAAATAAACTGTTTATAGGACTACTTTACGAATATGAATCTTGCACACAAAATTTTCCAAAATGAACTTTTAAATATTATCCGTTAGATTCATTACTAGATTAGTTTCTAACCATACACGTGTTTAAAAGGAGTGCTACGCTAGCCATGGGCGAGTCTTGAGCCAGGGCGAGGGATGGGCGAATTGCTGGGCGAGCTGTGAGGTTATGAGTGTTCCTCTTTTTGGGCAAATACATATATGTGGGGCGAGTATACATGGGCGAGTAACACTCTTATTTTTGGGCGGGCGAGTATACATGGGCGAGGGCTAGGCGAGGCTGGGCAAGAATGGGCTAGCTATATCTTAGCTGGGGAAGGATGGGCGAGTGATGGGGCAAGGTGTGCTGGGCGAGCAAAGTGTTGTATTTTGTTAGGCGAATCAAGATGAATTATGGGCGAGTAGGATGAATTCTGGGTGAATGAAGTTATGTGTAGTGCTGTACTGCTGTTGAATTCTGGGCGAAGAAGGTGCATGAATTCACGCGAATAGTTGGTAGGTTTATACATTAAAGGATGGTAGGTTTGTCTGTTCATGTAGCCTTACTGCACTGCATAGTGAGGGATAGTTGGTAGCAAATGGTATGTTGTACATAAAAGTATGACATGCAATATTATATTATATAAACATGTATGAGTGTCTGTAATATATGTGTGAGAGAGATTAGTATGTATGTGTACTTTTGTAGGATGATGATATGGCGTATGCAGCCCTTGATGGTCTAAAACAAATTTTGAGGTACGTATTAAGGAACACCTTATGTGTAGTTTCTCGATAGTTCTAGAATCTTTTCTTATAGAATACTAAAAAAATATCTGCTCCTTATTATGAAAGTTTCATGTACAATTGCGCAGGGTGAAGTACAGGTTCTTTCTCAACTTGATATGCTTAGAGGTACACTCGACCATTATATCCTCTATTCATTGCGATTTGTATAAATTTCATTTGGGAGTTATATGTCGAATGTGTTTTAAGGGGGACCATGTTAATATGTTATGATCTGGTGTAGATGCTAATGAAGTCGTTCATGAAAGAACTCATTCTAGTAATCTAGTTTACTTCAAAATGTACGTCCTGAAACTTTTGCCAAAACTATGCATCAGCACTTGGTAGTATTTTTATAGAATTCACTGGCTTTGGCTTCTAGCAATATGGTGGTTTCTCGAAATGGGACAATAGTTTGGAGGAAATAAAAAAGATGGAATTTGCACTTAGCTTGCAGAAAATGCAGAAGCAGATACACTAGTTAATGTGAACGATAATGCTGACTTTGCTCAATTCCATCCTGTATCTGCCAGAACAAAGAGGTTAGGTAATGATAACTACATTCACTAGTGATTTCTACTTATGGGCGGGTTGGGTAACTAGTCAAAATGGGTGTTTTTAGTGCGGGTTAAAACGGGCTGGGCTGACCCGCGAACATTTTTTTTTGTCAATATTTCATAAATGCTTAAATAAAATTACAGAAATTGCTGCCACATTAATTATCTAATTCTGTAAATAAAAATATTTAGAAGACTATTTTTTACAATTTGACCTGTTTCCTTTTTATCTAATATTTTATTCGACTTTTAAATTTATAAAACATGAACCCAAATCAGCCCATTCACAAGGGTGACATGACACATCATTTTGTGGCAGGCGGCAAAGACAAAGCCAGACACATGTTTGAAAGTGACACATCATATAAGGTTGGTTCATCATGTGATTCAAGTATGTTAATGAATCTGGTTTTGTATGGAAAATTTAGTGAAACCAAATTCCTGAAGTTTTTCAGGGAAAAGATGTGGATGATATGAAAAAGGCTTTGGGTTTTTACACACCATGTGTTTAGTCTTTGCACACCATCATGTGGTCCAACCATTTGCCAATCATTAGTGCAAGCAAAGAGACAATAACAACAATACACAAGGACTTACATCCAGTCCCAATTGATAAATAAAACACTACACAAGGACTTAGTTGTAATTAAACTAAAATATACCTAATAAACCCTAACCCTAACTTATCATATCTTTTTCATCTTCAATAACTCACTCTCCCTCTCCTCTTTTCTCTCTAGCCGCCGGCCACACCAAAACCCACCGCCACCGTCCCTTTTACCGGCCAAAGTCCGGCACACCGCCGTCCCCCTAAACACACCGCCACCACCAAACACCTCCACGCGACCTCCTCTTTCTTTTCATCTACACCACGCGCCACAAAATACCTCCATCACCTAGATCTAATCACCACCGCCACTCAATCTTGCTCCACCGCCGCGTACATCCATCACCACCACTAAATGATTTATAACGAAAACGTGTCGATCTAAGTTTTATCGTGTGTCGCGTGACTCGTCCGAGTCAACTCGCGAGGAACCGATTCTTTGTTGTTGATGTTGTTGTTCAGATAACTGAGACATTTCACTTCACAATTTCATATAAAAACACACACACTGTATGTTTATAGATCAAGAAAATTGATGACCACCAATATTGAAAATTTGAGTAAAAAAGGTACCCAAAAAATTGACTTTTTTTTTTAGTGTGTGTGTGTGTTTTAGTGTGTGTTTTTGGTTGCTTGAAGTAAGAGCTTTTTGCAGCAACTTCAAAATCTGAAAGAGTGTTGCTGTTTGTTGTAAAAATGAAAAGAGTTGATATGTGGTGGTGTATTACTACAAAATTTTGGACCACCTGACTTGTTGTTACATGATGAACATAAAGTACATAAATAATATTAAAAAAATGAAAGGTGTAAAAGGGTGGTGTGTAAAAGATAGGTCCCTATGAAAAATCATGTGATGCCTGCTGAAATCCCAGTTTCACATACTCATACCATGACGTCAATGGCAGAGCTCCTTTTACGTGTTCAAGATGAACCTGATCTACCTGGAGGAATTATTAGGGTGTTATCTTCCGCACACCACTCTCAAATACAAACAATTTTGTACAAGTTTCCATGCTTTTTTTTATCTCGCCACTTCTAAAACGAGTATAAAACAATTTTCACATTTTTTTATAAATGTACTTTTCATACTCTATACCACACCTAACATATTTTTCTTTAAAATATACTACTCTTTATTTTTCCCAACACCCCATTGTCTTCCCCACCCAAACCCTACCAAACAAACCATCATCATCGAAAGGGTTACCCGAACAACTACCACCACCAGCTTTCCACTCAACTCCGACCAAAACCCCACTAACCGAACCACCAAAGGAACCGTCACACGACGACAACCGCTAGAACTTAATCTCGTATTTTATTTTTTTGGCGCTTTTGACAATGTTTGGAACACCACGCGCTGGCGACAACAGTTTCCAACCGCTGTTTTCTGCTGTTGTCTGTCACCTGAAACGGCCAACCACCGCTGACATGAGAGGCGGTGCAACTACTAGATACCGGATCTGCAACTTGCAACACCACAACAACCGTTGAACTCCAGGTCTGGAGCCTCTTTCGCCTGCGGTAGTATTGTTCTGTGGCTGGCGCTTTGATTTGGCCATTTTGCGAGAGTTATTTTTTTTTTCCGCTGTGAGATTTTGATTTTTTTAGAAAGAGAGTATGAGATACTTGTGTGTGAGAGAGAAGTGTGTGAGAGAGATATATTATTTTTTATTTAGCTCTAAGGGTGGGGGGAGTGCATCACTCACTCCTCTCCCATTCACTCACTCACAACCAATCCCCTTGCGCCACATCATCTCCCACTTTTTCCTTCACTCACCCTTCACTCACTTCATTTTTGGAGGCGGCACCTTCACTCACTTCTTTTTTTCTTTTTTTCTTTTTTCTTTATTTTTTTAAATTCTATTAAAAAATGTATTTGAAAACAAAAATTTCATTAAAATTTAATTAACATTACATAATATTATTAAAAACCATAAAATAACTAAAGTTACATTAAAATTTAAAAACTTAAAACTTAAACATTAAATCCTACAAACCACATGGCCAACCGTATTTGGCGCATAGCTCGCGTTTCCTGTTGATGACGAAATCTTTAAAAGTCGGGTCCGGGATTTGCTCGTGCGGGTCCATAACGAACTTCATGTCACGATTGTAAACCTCCCCGTTAATAAAGTTGAAATATTCGTCGTCTTTTTTCTTTTGAGACTCCAACTGCGCTTGCAATAAACTTTTCTTCTCAGAGGTGTAACTTTCAAAGGCATCACGCATCGAGCTTCGGCTTGAATCTCCTGAAGTCGTCTTTTTTTTGCCTTTCGGTTGACGTGATGGAGTTGGGTTCTCGTTGAGGTTCGGTAACTCACACTCGAAATCTTCCACGTTTACCCGCGTTTGAGCGCTACTCGATTCCGACGACTTTCTTTTCTTGCTCGATCCCGTGGATTCTTGAGTATAAGTTGGTTGTTCTTTCCACTTTGGTTGATCTTTGACAATCTGCCACGCTTTATAATGCGCGAAACTTTTCTTATAATGTTTCGCAAAATCACGATTGGCTCTTTCAAGGACTTGAACATCGTTGCACCCACTATCTCTCAAGCGATTCTACGAAATTATAAAACAATATACAATATACAATATATAACAATATCCAAAAAATAAATATATATATAACGTTTTTAGAACTAAAAAAATAAAAAATATATAAATATACCGCTTGTGTGTAGTAACCGTTGAACGCTGCGATCAAAGGATGTATATCTCTCCATTTCGAATTCAATTGATGATGAGTACGTTCGGTTCTTGGGACAAGCGTTCTAAAATGTATTAGAATTCGCTTCCAAAATCCTTTCTTGGGTTGACGGTCGCCAACTTCTTTGTCAACCGAAATTTTAACCCAAGACTTAGCTAACGCCTCCTCCTCATCGGGCGTCCAAGTATTTGCTTTTTTTTTTCTTTACAACAACCTCTTCGACCTCTTCGACATATTCCTCCTCTTCGAAATACTCATTTGGTTGTGTCTCGGGTACCACGTCAACATTGTCGAAATCTTCATCTTCATCGGTATCAAATGGAATGGGTAACGGTTCACTAACCCGTTCACGCCTTTTTTCTTGGGTATAACGCGGCTCATACGGGTTGAAGTTAGGATTTGGCGGTGGAGATTGTTGAGTATAGTTCGACTCAAACGGGTCGAAGTTTGTGGGAATTTGCGGGAGGGGTTGTTGTTGGGAGAAAAAAATTTGTGGAGATTGAGGATACATTTGGGGGTGATAAGGTTGTGCTAGAGACGATGGTTCGGGACCGGGTTGTGATTGAATCCGAGGACGAATTGCGCCTCTCGATCCACGAGTACCTCTTCTTGGATCTCTATTTTTACCACGTTCCATATTTTTTGAATGAGATTGTTTTTTTTTTTTTTTTTTTTTTTTTTTTTTTTTTGCTTTCGAATTGCAGCAGCAAGGGGAAGGAAGAAGGAATTTTTTTTTGTGCTTTTTTCCTTTGGTTGTGCTGGTATATAAACAAAAAAAAATAGCCGTTGAGATCCAAACGGCTCTTTCTCACCCACTCCGACGTCTCTCTCTTTTCTCCCCGCATGCGTGAAATTCCCCCGCATTTTGCCTCCCCGTGCGTGGTTCCCCGCGAGGCGGCGGTGTTCCCGTGCGGGGTTCCACCCTCCCCGCAGCCTTCACTCACCCACTCCCTCTCCTCTAATGATTGGATGTGATCAGTGGTGTGAAAAGACTAATTTGGTGATGTGTAAAGACACAAACCCAATTATTATCGAGGTAGTTCTTATAGAGCTGTACCACATAAAATTTCTTTGCTCTTTTGTTTTTATATATTAAGGTGGCGAATGAGTAATTAGAGTTATGATAATATTTAATGGCTAATGGCATATACACACCATCTATTTGGCATATACACACCATCGTACATACTAATTATTTTATTTATAATTCGTACAAAATACACTTTACATTAAATTGACTAAACAAAGTGTACTTGGTTTTCTCTCACACGCAACACACATATTCTCTCACTTCAACTAAATTCAACCCACTTCAACTAAATTCAACCAAATATACCAGCACCATATCATCTACACTCAAATTTTTTTTCACAGATCTGGATTTTTTTCTTACATGTTTTTAATTTTTTTTACACAGATCGGCGGTGGTGGCCGGACCACCGTAGTCGTTTGAACGAGGTGGCCGGACCACCGTGTAATGTATGTGTGTTTTGAGGGCAAAAGAAAATGGTTCCTGCGGTGCGATTTGATTTGGCGTTTTGCCGGATTTTGGTTTTTTTCCGGTGAGAGTTTGGTTTTCTAGAGAGAGGATGTTGGGGGTGTGTGTGAGAGAAAAAAATTGTTTTTTTAAAGATGATATAAAATATGGAGTATGTGTATAGCGTGTATGAGGGAGAATGTGCTATTGAAAAAGTTACAAGAAAGTCATAGAAATAAAAATACAATATTAAAAAGTACAATTGGTTAAGTAAATAGGTGTTGTGTGAAAGATAGGACCCAATGGTTTTTAACTTGCCTATGTATTACTTTGAAAATAAAAAGAAATGGTTTTTAATAGCAAATATCATCATCATGCTGACAAAAATTTACGAAAGATGCTTGTAATAGTTCTTTATTATACAAAATAGGAAAATAAAACCAAAAGATAAATTAGAAAAAACCCACAATATTCCTTTAAATAATGCATATGAACAATCTCAACACAACAAAAATATGCATAAATGAGATAGCGTGTGTTTTTGCAAAGCATATAGCGTGGTATAGTTGACCACTTGACCACAAAAGATAATGGTAGGTTGACTTTTCAACTTTCAAGTAAAGAGAGGAATAGTCTATGATTTTTGATTGCTAGCTTATGTCTAATTTTTTGAGGCTGCAACATGAAAAATAATGCTCGGCATTTAATGATAAATAATTCAATGTTCAAGAAGATAAAACTTGTGAGAAAATTGGTATCGAAAATACGAAGTATTTTATCAAAAGATAACCAAAAAAAAATACCAATAATCAAAAGACAATATTTCACCGTTCGTCCCTAAACTTGTCGCGATTCGCGCGTTTCGTCCCTAAACTATTTTTTTGGCATTTTCATCCCTGAACTATGCAAACGATGGCTCAGTTGGTCCCTGGGAGCTCATTTTGGCATAAGGACGTTATGTCCGTCCGTTATCTGATGTGGCAAGGTTGGGTTTTTTCGTCTTTTCACCAATTTCATATTCTCACCGTTCGTCCCCAATGCCATTTGTATATTGTAGCAAACGCTTTGCATGTTTCGTCCCTAACAAAAACGATGCGTGTTGTGTAAAAATTCGACCGTTGGACAGAACTGAACCATGTAAATACCCGACCATTGTGCATATCATAAATATGTAAAACACACATCTTCCCCAAAGAAAAACATAGCAACGATGGTGGTCTGCACATGTGGTAAACCTGTTGTTGTCAAGACTTCTTGGACAAACAGGAATCCAGGTCGCCGTTTCTTTGGCTGTCCGACAATTGTAAGTTTGGTCATTGTGTTGTTTATTTTTAAAAAAAATGTGTAGCTTATTTACACACTGTGTTGTTTCAGGGCTCAAACTGTCCTTTTCTGGATTTGTTGGATCCTCCGATGTGCCCAATGTCAGTAGACATTATCCCTTGTTTGTTGAGGAGGATTAATGCTCTACGAGGTGTTGTTGAAGAGCTTGAAGAACAGTGGTCCAAGTACAAGAAGTATATCATCATCAGTTGGGTTTTGTTTGCATTGTATGTTTATTTAACTACTTGACATGTGTTAACCAATACACCACCAAGTGTCTTTGTGTAGTAGTAGTTGTTAGTTTCTGATGGTGGTGGGTGAATGGTTTTAGTATTTTCGAGTAGATGATGGTAGTTGGGTGGTGAAGCAGTCGTTTGTAATGGTTGTCAATGGTCAATGAAATTTCTTGTTTGAATAATGGCTAAATCGTAATGGTTTGTGATCAAGTGAATGTGGCTTGTTATTGTGAAGTATTTTGTTTGTTTGTTCAATGCATAATATGATTGACTTAGGGAAGTTAACAAACTATAAGGTTGTAGTTTGACTTAGGGAAGTCAACAAACCATAAGGCTGTAGTTTGACTTAATAAAGTCAACTAACTGAACCATTTTGATTATTCACTTGTAAACCTTTGTGATTCGTGCCCATTTTCGTCAAATTGTTGTTTAGAAATGTAACTTTGAAGTGTAGTTAGATTGAATATAAAGTGTTGACTTACATTAATTCAAACGGTAGATTACAATGTACATTTGTAGTCAAACAGTGTAAACGGTTCCCCATTATTTGTTTGAAAAATGAACACATTTATATTTCCATTTTGTTTGGGAATGTACCTCTGATTTGTATTTATTTGTTGAATAAAAAGTGTTGTCTTTCATTTAATGGTAAATATTTGTGCATGGTGCCATAAACCTTTTTTTGACAATATTAAATAAAACAGTACATGAAAGTCAACAAATGCAGATTCATTACCAATAATAAAAGAACATAAAACTGTTCTTCATTACAAAAGAGATATTGGTTATACCATCAAAACACATTATTATCATGAAATGCCATAATTAACTGCTATAAGTTTCCTTTTCATTGACTGGCTTCAAGGCTTATTTGCAGGAGTGGAGGTTGAATCTTTGTTAGCTTCAAGCTTTAAATACTTGCTATAAGCAGAATCAGCAGTACCAATGATAATGAGAGCTTGTTGGAATGGTGCTTGAACCATTTGGACCTTGAAGCTTTAAATACTGGGCATAATCAGGATCAACAGGACCAATGATATACTCAAAGGTTGTAGGAGTGGTGGTTGAACCTTTTTGAGCTTGAAGATTTAAAAACTTGGCATAATCATGATTAACAGGACCAATGATATACTCAGACCTTGTAGATTTGCTTTCTACAAATAAGGAAAAAGAGAGCATCAAAAAACAAAACAAAAAAATATAGCTTCACAAACAGTTAAATGTTAACATAAAATGACCCTATATTGACCTTTTTAATTAAATACACCCAATTACATAGAAAAACAGAAATAACAATACCTTTTTTGTTTGTGGCCTTCATTGTGTGTGAAGTAACGTTATAGGATATGTAGGTTTAAGAGAAATTTAGGTTACAAGATTGATTATGTGTGTTTGTGTGTGTTTCATCGGTTGGGTGCGTATTCTATGAGATGGGATTAAATGAGATGGAAATATGTATGGTTGATCGGTTGGTGGGTATTTAATGGGTTGGGTTAGGTGGCCTTCACACGGCTTTATCGGCTCACCGGTACTAAGTTCCTTATATCTAACAGTAGTAAAATGTTAGTACTGTTAGTACAAAATTCCTTGTAACATAATATGATTGAGTTAGGGAAGTTAAGAAACCATAACAGCAAGCCCGAGAGGGCCAAGAACCAGATGCTGCAGTGGCGAAGAAGAGGACGTTCAAGAAGTTCAGTTTCTGTGGAGTTGATCTCGATGCTTTGCTTGACATGTCTACCGATGAGTTGGTCAAGATGTTCACTGCTCGTGCTCGCAGAAGGTTTCAGAGGGGTTTGAAGAGGAAGCTAAACGTGAATCACTCGTTGGTGAAAAGCCTAACTTGGTGAAGACCCACTTGAGGAACATGACCATTGTCGCAGAAATGATCGGTAGCGTTGTTGGTGTGTAGAGTGGTAAGACCTTCAACCAGATTTAAATCAACCCTGAGATGATTGGACACTACCTTGTTTGAGTTTTGTATCTCATACAAGCCTGTTAAGCACGGTAGACCCGGTATTGGAGCTACCCACTCTTCAAGGTTTATCCCATTGAAGTGAGGATGCTACTTGTTTTAAAGGATTCTGCTTTTAAAGGATTATGCTACTTGTTTTAAAGGTTTACCCCTAGTATTTTGTCATTTCAGAAGGTTAAGATGCTACTTGTTTTAAAGGATTATGCTTTTATTTTTTTTCAAAAAACAAAATAAAAAAACCAACCCTGGCTGTAGTTTGAGTTAGGGAAGTCAACAAACCATAAGGTTGAAGTTTGACTTAATAAAGTCAAATTCTGCACTAATAGTATTAAATTTTTACTACTGTTAGATATAAAAAACTTAATACTGGTGAGCCAATAAAGCCGTGTGAAGACCACCCAACCCAACCCAACCCATTACATACAATACATAGGTACATTCCCAAATAAAATGGAAATATAAATGTGTTCATATTTCCAACAAATAATTGGGAACCGAAGAGTCCAAAAAAAGCCTGTAAAATTTAATACAGACTCTTCGTTTTCCCCATTATGTAGCATTATGTAGCATACGAATATAATACTAGCAAACATCAAACAACTTAAAGTGTAAGTAAAATGTCAGTAACCAAGAGAGCCAGAGATGCTGTTGCAACCGACAACACAAAAGAAGAAAACAAGGAAGTGATGAAACGACCAAGGGAAGATCCAAAAGAGCCAGAGGTGCCTTTGTTGGAAAAAGACTCGAAGGATAAGGATAAGAAGGAGGTGGATGAAGAAAAGGAGAAGGCTGCTCCTCCAAGCCCTGCTGTAGTTGAAAGACGCAGGTTTGCTGCAAAAAAGAGGGCCGATGAGCATTGGAAGGAGATCAATGTTGTTAGGAGATTAGAAGAAAGGGATAAAAAGAATAACAAATATGTTATATGTAATGAAGAAGAGGAAGAAGAATGTTTAGAAACATTCTCGTATGATGAATTATATAAGTCATATGAGTCCGATTAATTTAATCGTGTAATGGAAAAAGTTTGTTTAATAATAATTTTAATGTTGATTTTGTGAGTTTCCTTTTTTTCAGCAAACTCCATCAAACTCCATCATCCTAACAATATCAGCAAGTTTTTTTTAAACAACCTCCTTACTAGCAGGTACAACTGGGGTGAAACTTAAATTTAAACTTCCAAACTGTGAATCAATGTGGGGAAGGTCATTGTTTTGGTTTTCACCACATTCACTTAAAGTCAATTGTGTAAAATGGGTACCTTGAGTCGACTTGGCTGGAAGTACAACATTATCAGTGTTATTAGGCCATGTTAGGGCCAACATTTGACGAGGTTTAGCTAACTTAGAGGCACTAGGTGGACTAGACATAAGTTCCTCTATTATTACCCTTGTTTTCCCAGTAACCCTAGAACAGCCGTGCTCTATGTACGCTTCTATCAACTTGAAACCAACTACTAGATAACCCAAACATCTCACATCATCATCAGATGACAGGGGAAACAGGTCGTGGTCTAAGGTACTCATAGGACTAAGATAGTGGTAAAACAGAGGCTCATTCTGACATGTGTAGCCCAACTGTAGCACCATCTGGTCTAGATCAAACACAGAGAAAACATCAACATCCACCCTATCAAATATGTCTTCTGCACCACCCACGTATTCCCTATTAGGGAAACGCATAAAGGCCCCTCCATGATGTATACGTATGGTGAATACATTCCGCTCAAATTCTGCAATATAAAGTCAATTACTTAGTACCTAAACATATATAAACACAAGCTAAGAGCAAAATAAGCTCAAATCAACTGGATTTAAACTCATTACCATAATCATTCTCACATTGCGTCTCCAACTCTTCTGCAGGGACCCTGACTCCTCTTTTGCGCATCTTCCATGTTGGTGCGGACATTGTTACAGACGCCACTCTTGGCAGAATTTAGGGACAATTTTCGAGACTTTTATGATTTTACGTTGATGTGATTGGGCGGGAAAGTTTTTTGCAGGCAGTATCTTGAAAAACGAAAGCTTCAGGAAAAAGTGATTGGAAGTTTCTTTGTAGCAAACTTTTAGGGACCAAATACACGAATTACTATTGGAAGTGTTTATGTGTGAAATGACGAAACTACCCATGCACTAGTACAGATATGGCCTTTCGTCACACATAGCGTATTTCGAATGGTCACACAGCAACATATTTACGTGACTAAATGTACCAGCCTTAAATAAACAACCACACTTGATCCGACTTGTGTGACCATTTTGTAAAATATATGTCACATATTTGTGTATATATATGACCAGAGGGTAACTGGTAAATATTTTTGTACATTTTAGTCACTTTTAATTCGGGACGTGTGATGGATACAAATCAGCTCGAAACATTTGTCACACTATAGATATACATATGTGACAAATATATGTCACACAATTGAACAGTGTGACCAAAAAGATATATGGTCACATGAAGTACTTGCGTATGTGGCTAAATTATATAGTCAAGTTTATCACACATTATATAAATGTGACTGCTATTCTTTGCTGAATAGTTAGCCAGATATGAATTTGAAATGTGTGACAACTAAAAACTCAGTTTAAAGCGTTAGTCACGAAATGCATTTAATAGTGACAAATATATGTCACACACTTGAAGAGTGTGACCAAATGTCATATATGGTCACACTAAACCATATAAACATGATTAAGTGTAACTAAAATTCGATACATATGGTCACGTAAGTTAATATGTGTGTCTAAAGTTTAGTGTGTGTTTGTTTGCCAAATCCTAATGTGTATAGCCACACTTAATTAAAGCACTATCATGTGACTATAGGCTTTACAATAGTCACACCATATCACACATGTGTATCTAAATGATGTTTATGGCCACATCATAAGGGTATTATATGTGACCAATACATTCAAAATAGTCACATTGTGAAATATTCATGTGACTATTATTTATAGAAAAATGTGAAGTCAGTTATCATTAACCTTGATATTAGTCACATTGAGTTTTTGTGTGACTAAATTAAAGATGCCATATATATGGTCACATGAAGTATTTATTTAGGTGTCTAAATCATAGTGTCATATTTTGTCACACATTATTTAAATGTAGTCATAATTCGATACATATGGTCACACATTATTTAAGGATCATTTGAGCCCGGAAAGCACAAGCCGAGAGCAATAGCTCTCGGTTGAGCCTCGACCTCACATCCACCATGCAAACCCGGATACCAAACTTGTTAGAAACCATGTTTTATAGCAAAACCGAGTTATATATCTCGTTTTTAATCAAAAACCCATTCAAAAATCATAACTCGTGGCCTCTTGGGTCACGTTTTCAACAAAATACGAGTCACAAACCTCTTGTGACTCGTCTTACCTTCGATTTCACAAGACAAAGGACGTGAGAGCTCTAAAATAAAGAAGATGGTGGTGAGTTTGGGGTGGTAACGAGAGTAAAAACAAGGGGGTAGGGCGCGTGTAGTAGTAGATCGAAAAGAGGAGGTGAAGGGGAGTTGATTGGTGGTGGTCGTGTGGTGTGTGACCGGCGGTGGAGCTGTGGTGTGGCCGGAATATAGGCGGCGGCTAGGGTTGGTGATGGGTGAGAGAGAGAGATGTAGGAGATGGTTGTGTTTGTTTTGGTTTGTGTGTTGTGTGTGTTAAAACCAACAGGCCACAAGGCCATTTTTACTCTTTTTATATATTCTTTTTCTTTTTCTTAAACAACAACAACAACAACAACAACAACAATAATAATAATAGTGGTGTGGGGAAATGGCTAGTCGAGTAACACGAGGACCAATCCCGAAAACTTTTCAAAATATCTCGACATCCTCACTCGATCCCGTTTCCAATATTTCAAAATTTCATGATACGTTTGTTAAATAAATAAAACAAACCGTAAATCAAAATTTAATTGTGTTAGGTTATTTCTAGTGTCGGAGTCAACGTAGTGCCTCAAAGACGTCTCAATCAATAATTCATGACATAAATTCCATATCACAACAATAATTCAAATTCAATTCCATATAAACTTCATAATTTAAAACCACGGTTTAAATTTTACAATCCGTTGCGAATAAAATTCCAAATATTTAATTATAATCAAACTCTAACGTAATGCGGGTTTTAAAATGTCTCTCTAAATTGCCAGTTGTCACACCGGTTAATAAGACGTAGAGTTGGAAGAAGAAAAAGAAGGGCTTGTTATGTGAGATAATAGAAATTGGTGGGTTAACCTGGCCCAAAAAGTTATTTGGGTTTTTGGAATTTCGGTTATTTGATTACACTAATAGCAATGAGATTTTATAGCGTGATAACATCAAATAATCATGATATTTAAGTGACAATTTCCCCATATTATGCTCATTTATATTAATAATTATGTGGATATATGCTTTTATTCCTTTATATTTTGTATCCACGTCACAAGTGAGCATAGGAGCTAAAGAGACGAGGAAATTGGAAAGAACGTGCAAAGATAGACAAATTCAAGTATGCTGGAAGAAGCTACGGCGTAACTCATTCTCTCAACTACGCCGTAGCTAGGATTTCTACTAGAAGACCAAAGTCAATAAGACCAAGAGTTACGGCGTAACTAATTCCATGGTTTACGTCGTAACAATCACAAGTCTTGAAGAATCCTCAAATCTGAAGACTATGCCGTAACACAAATATGGAATACGGCGTAGCAACAAGTACGAAAGTAGTCCAAGCTCAAGAATCAACTTACGGCGTAACACACCTTTTGGGCTACGGCTTAATGAAGACTACAAGAGTTATCTCAGATCCGATAAATATTCTACAGCGTAACACTTTTGGAGATTACGACGGAGAAGTAACCCTAATATCATTATTACGGCGTAACATTTCATAGTTACGCCGTAAACTCTAGATCTGGATAAGATTTCACAAGTTACGGGGTAACACATTTCGTAGTTACGCCGTAACTCTCGACGGGCCTATAAATACAGCCCTAATTTCTGCATTTGAAGAACAACTTTCTCACACACAAAGTCAGAGATCGTTAAGAGCTTTTAGGAGGCCCTTCTACAGTAGCATACGAAGGCTTTCCAAGGGAGAAATCACACTTCAATAACCATAAGTTTTAGCATTTCATTGTTTCATTTACATTTCGAATACATGGATCTTGTAAACATTATTTCAAGTGTTGAATTTAACATGATTGGCTAAGCACCTCTGGTGCTATTCTAGTTATGATTCCTATATTATTTTAACCATGTTTTCGTACTTTTCTTATATGCTTTTACGTGTGTGCATTCTTAGTTTATCTTGAGAACCTCTTATTTCAGTAGTTTTGATTTGCGGTTGTATCCATTACTCTAGGTTTAATTAAATTAAGACCCCAATTGAGTTAGTAGGCTAGAAGAATTGACCATAGGACACTAGCCAGATGGATTGCGAGGAAATGGGAGGGATGACAACTGACCATATTGCCTTGTGTGCGAATTGACCATAGGATCACCTTCCGTATTTGATGAACTTAAGAAGTTAGAGAAATGGCCTATGATCGTGACAACGGGCCATTAAAGATAAGTCTAGCATGTAGTGGCGCTTAATGACTCAAACCCGTCTACCATACGTCGGCTTACTAGCAGGGGGTAGTACCTGTGGTTCCTGACAAGATTCGGGGGAGATAGGATAGGGAACTTGACCATATACACCTATTGATATATGTTCGCCCCACCTAAAGCATAAGATTAGTTTAATAGGGAACATGACCATAAATGATGTAGGAGGAATAACTAGGCTAGTACACTTTTCTCCCACTGCTCACAATCTTACTTAAATTGTTTTTGTTTTCTAGTTTCATTTTCTACTTTCAATCAATCAATTCCTTTTAATTTATTTTAATTAGTGACATTAGACTTAGACATAGTCCACACCACGTAGCTCTTGGGATGACCTCGGAGTTACCATTACTATCCTACACACGACCGGATTCTTTGTCCATTAGTGCATATAGGTAGACCTTAGGTAAAACGAGTACTATGAATATTAAAACCTGGTTGGTAAAACCTGCATCATAGCGTCAGATAGTTATGGTGATATTTTTGTTACACAATACACTTATATAACCAAAATATAATTATAACTATATGTTGCATTAAAATCTCATTATTATACACATGTACTTATCTAGTATTAATAAACCATGTTTCAGTTTCATGTATTCTCAAGTTAACTTTTACATTAATGTATTCTCAAGTCAACTTTTACATTTTTGTGTGTTTCATTAAATCGTGTGTTTCTTTTAATAAATTTTAAGTTTTCAAGAATTTCAAATTTTCTAGAAATGAGATACACACATTATATGTAATATAGAATAGATATAGATATAAGTTCGATAAGGGGGTTGGCAGTGCATCACTCACCTCAAATCCCTTCACTCACTTACACCCAATCCCATTATGCCACATCACTCTCCCATTTTCTCCTTCACTCACTCACTTTTTGTTGGCATCACACCCCTCACCCTTCACTCACTTCCAACGTTCACCTTTTAATGGCTTCCAACGTTCCAATTTCAAAAGTTTACATGCGGTGAAGATCCCCGCATCATTGCCTTGCCGTGCGGTAGGAGAGCACCGGCGGCGGTGTTCTCGCAGGGGAAGCCTGCCGTGCCGTGCCTCCCCGCATGCACTGCCAAGCCCCTAAGTATAAAGATAAGAATGATTGTGATTGCTTCAAAAGTACTGATGGTAATAAAAAAAAGTTTGGGTTTGATTATTTGAATATTATTTCAATTAAATAGTAGAAATAGAAAGGATGCTATTATATTAACTGTTGCTCCATATTTTAAAATATATTTTTTATCATGCATTTAATGAAATTATAAATTTGTATTTATATAGGGCACTCCCTAAGCATTTAACTTAGAACCTTTATATATTGTTGACATGAGGAAGTTGAAATAAATCACCTCATATCTATAGAGGTAAAAATGCGTTCTTGAACCCTTAATGTACTTTTACAATTTTAGCATAATTGGCATTGGTGTGGTCTGCAAGCATGAAGTGTTACAAAACAAAATTTTATCACGATATTTGAAATTTAAATAGTGATGACACCAACTCATATAGTAGAACTAATTTTGGTGTATATTGGATTAGTGGCGTATTGGAGCACCTCGAAAAATATTTCTTCTTCAACATCACCTAAAAGGTTGATCTTATGGCTTACAACTTCAAAAAGTCAATCAAAATGTTTTATAGGAATATTAATTAATGAAGACATGACCAAAAGCATGCGTTAGCAAATCAACAAAAATCATGTTAATAAAAAAAAGATACACATTAATCATATTATGACATACGAATTGCATGTTGTAAAATTTTGCTAATATCTTTGTAAGAAATTAATATAAGCTGGTTAAAAATCGAAAGTCATGGATATACATTACATGAATTTCACGTATCCCATTCATGGAAACATGAAAGACGCTCATGAAATTAGCTACTAGCTGCTAAAGAATGTGATAGACCATACTTATGAGTTTTCTGGCATAAACTAAAATGTGAGTAATTTTTTTTCTGAGAATGATGTAAAATGAGGATAAAAAAGTTAGCAAGCCAAGATAAAATGAGGTAAATTTAAGGTGGAAAAATGAGCATGCTAAGTAACATGTCAAAATGGTTCGTCTTTTGATATGAGTTGAGTCGGGCTCACTCACAATCTTGTTCAGAACTTATATACTCATATACACATTCAAAATAATCCATTTAGTCTTTATTATCAAGACGTGTATCCGTGCATAGCGATATAATTTTATAACGGTATATAGTTATAATTGAGATGGTGCGATTAAGTGTTCCGTGTAATGTTATTGAAATATGGATCGAAATTGAGATGAATTTGTAAAAAAAGAAAAAAAAATATAAGTTCTATGTTTAGTTTAGAAACTAAGAGCATTCAATATGGTGGTTTATGAAAAGGTCTAAAAAAATATGAAGAGGTCTATGATTTTGTTAACTATAATGAAAATGTGTTTTATTCTTATGTGGGATGAAAAGGCCTCACATCTTGAACCTCTTCTAAATTAATGAATTTGTGTTTAATGAGATTTTTGTAAAGTTTTAAGAAGTTTATGCATAGTAGAGAAAGATTTTTAACAAGAAAAAGGTTTGTGAATTGATGACGTATGATGACTTGGCACTATTATAAACTTTTGCAAAGGTTCATCATATTAGATGCCCTAATAAATATAAGTTTTTCAAACTTGCCATGCATAATAACTATCTTATATGATATATACCTAGAAACATATTACATGTCTTATTACGAAACTTAGAGAGTAGTCTCATAATATATAGAGAAGAATGCTACACCCAATCAAATTGTATAAAAAATGAAATCCACACAATGACATAGATGTACATGATTGGGTTAGTTAAAGAGAAGAGAGAGAATATAAGAGTGAAACCACTAATGATAAACATCCACGTACTAGGCTAAAGCCCTTTTGGTTTATATACTTGTAATTTGACTATTAATCACTTTCACCTATAATGACTACTAAAGAGCAAGGTTGGATCAAGTGGTTAACACCCTTGCCTCTGGAGACAGAGGTCAAGGGTTCGATCCTCACCCCTTGCAAGGCCGGAGGTCCTTTTCTACCTTTGGTAGAACCAGAAGCAGTCTCTCTACTTTAGGTAGGGGGAAGGTTGTCTACGTCTCAACCTCCCCCATACACCGTGGAAGACGGTATTGGGGGTTACTTTTTTTACTTTACTTTTACCTATTACAAAAATTAAAGCCGTAATAAATGCATTATCTTAGGGACCGTTTGGTGGGTTGACGGATTTAGGATTAGGATTTGGATTTGGATTTAGTATTAAATGACGAGAGAGAAAAATAAAATTATTTAAAATATAATTTGTTTTGTTAAAATAGATATAGAGGGGAAAAAAATCATAAAACATTATAAAAGTACTAAAACATGAATGGAATAAGGTAAGGTCCATTTGTTTTTGGTAAAAGACAAATTGTTTATTATTATTAAAAGATAACTCTACTATAATCCTAGCATTTTATCAAGGATTTGTAGATGTCGAAATTTTGGACTTCATCCCTAATCGGGGGACCCATAAACACATACCAAACACTTATTTTTAACCATGAGTCCTAAATAATGGTGAAAATACCTTAACCAAACGGGTCCTTAATATGTGTGGTTTTATAATTTTGAGACAAAAAGAAAATATTTTTTCAACTAAGAGTAAATTGCAAAAACCCTCCCCGTGGTTTAATGAAATCGCAGAAGAAATAGTTCTTTTTTTTCTCCTTTTTTTTTTTTTCAAAAATGCCGATATAGTCTCTGTGGAGAACTTTGGTGTGCAATTATCGTCCCTAACAGAGACCGTGCCTCCACTTTTAAAGCTTTGAATTTCTCATTCCAACGATGATAATTGCACAGCAAAGTTCTCCTCATGAGGACTATGCTTGCACTTTCGAAAAAACTGGAGCATACCTGCGATTTCTTCAAACCTTAGGGACGATTTTTGAAATTTACTCAAGCTATATTTTTAAATGATGATTAAACTTGTACATCTTGCACCGTCATCATCACCGGTGGCGCTAATCTGGAAATTTTAGTTAATACAAATCATCACTAGCAGTTGAAACCAAGAGGATATATAATAAAACCAAACAACAAAAGGTATGATTATGATGATGATTATGATGATGATTATGAATCTAGACTCTATTTAGCCTCATCATTCATAATATAGATCTCTCCTCTACTTTATAATGTTTCATTATTTCAGCTCAATTGTGCAATTCTATGCTTAAATCTAGTTTATATATGCAATTTGAATAATCATCATCATCACTTTTTCAATGGATGAACTTTAGTTGTGCAATTTTGCAGTTTTTAATGCTGAATTAGTGATCAGGATATTCAGTTTAGTTGTGCGATTTGATCTAATGCTTAATTTATATCGAGTTTTAGTGTGTCGTAAGTTTAGTTGTACGATTGATTGCTGATCATTTTCTTTATGATGTGACATATGGTTGTAAAACTCGCTATGCGGTACTCGAGCAGTCGGATACCTTGTAGTACTTATATTAATTTCGAAATTATCCTCAAAAGGTTTAGATCACTGGGCGTGGGTGCCAACTGACCCTTCCCCAAGGACCTATTTCCTTGACCGGTCAACTGGTCATTTTCCGCGGGGGAGGGATGTATGATTTACTTATCATTTAGTGCTTAATGTGACCTAATGCCTAAAACTGAATTAACTCGTGCAATTGTTACTTTTGATGTTGTGTTACGCCTGAAATTTGCGTTTGGATCTGTAGGTTTTGTGATGAGATAAAAATCTGTGTGGACCGAGGGATTTTGAAGATCTGAGTTATTAGGAGATGGCATGGTTTAGTGGGAAGGTTTCGCTAGGAAACTTTCCGGATTTAGCGGGAGCAGTTAACAAGTTCAGTGAAAGTCTTAAGAATATTGAAAAGAATTTTGACAGTGCTCTTGGACTTGATGACAAGGCTGCTTCTGGTGGGGGCGGTACAACTTCCACTAGTGAATGCATTTGTGGTTTTAGACTTCTAGTGAATGTAACTATTAGGGCTTATTTATTTGTGTGATTGCGCTAAAGGAGTTGGATGGGATTATGTTATTTGATGATTGTATGACCTGAGATCAAGTCTAGTTATTTCCCCAGATCTTACGCTTGTTGCAGCTAATTGTAACGAGTTTGCAACTTTTATGTTAACGTCAGATAAACATATCATACTAGATATGGAATGGTTAAAAATTCAACAAAAAAGTTATTGTTAGTTAGTACCTACATTTGATGCTCCGTATGTCAGATTCATGGCATCGAATCCACGAAAGAGTATTACAGACCACAGATTAAGACCAATTTAAGAAGTATTTATATCAAGTGCTCTCATGTTCTTTAAATACTGCAATGTTTGACATGGAAAATGTTCTATTGCTATTTGCTAGTACAAATTCCTATATACCCTTCAGTAACGACAAAAGGGAAATTTAAAATTTTAAAAATTAAAACTTGAATGGAATCTAAGCGACGGAGCTTTTGTCATCTCATGGGAAATTTTATAAAATAGTAATTCCATGTAATTTGCCATATAAAAAAGTAGCAAAAATAATAGGAGTATCTAACACCAGCATCTCAAATCTCAATGACAAGAAAAACCTTCAGTAACCCTGTTTCAAAGCAAGAGCGTCATCCACTATGCATAATGTTTCTTGTTAAGGGTAAAGAAAAGAATGTAGCGTTGAATTATCTTTTAACACAAGTTCAGCAACAATTCTTTCTTCTTAACTTCTGCACGGAAACTTGAGTCAATCAACATGTATGGTCTTGTTAGAGATGACAACATCCATCTCATGGCCAGGCGCGTACAAAATTATAAAAGGCAGCATTTATGCTCATGTTATTGACGTCTACGTTAAACACTTAGTTTGGGAGACTAGATGATCACCAATCGTTAAACAGATACTTTGCCATGTTATAATGTAATTCAGCTTGTTTGGTAGCTTTATCATATACTATCTTAGAAACACCACTTTTCTCATGGGTCTGTAGCAGTTCCATGGCAATCACATTATGAGTTAGGAATCCGCAGGTTCATGGGAAACGGATTCTGGTGGAAAAAATAAATGCTACAATGATTGACTGATTCTGTGATGGTTACTGATATATCAACTTTTGATTCGTTTACTTGGAATGAGTCAATTGTGAAGACTGTGCCTTTTGTTTACTAATTTGACTGTTCTGCTGTTGTTTTGGACTTTTGGTAGTGGAGTTCTGGCTAATTTTTATCGTCATTTTTGTGACTTCTGAATGGATGCATTTAGATTTATATCCATTCTTTTGTCCTGGAAAATGGCATGCGTTGTTTTCGGGTAACGGGTAACCACGTGTGTGGCACTCACCATGACTGCTATGTTGATACCCTAGAGGGGGCAGCAGGCAGCTTTAACCCCTTTGAATGAAAACATACCAACTTGGGTTAAACAGGCAAAATTAGACAAAAAACGTTGACAGGCCAGACCAACCCGGCCCGTTTTCACCATCACTTAAAGGTTGCTATTTTGATCCATTACCAATCTGCCCGAGTGACCCATTTTGCCACCTTTTTATGGAACTTTTGAAATTTGAAAGATATGTATACATATTTGTTTTCTGCACACATTATATAGACTGCATGTTGGAAAATTAATAATTTGGAAAGAGCAATAGATGCCAATGGTTTTTCTTTTTCACATATCACACCACTAATCTGTTTATGCTACCAGCTTCAGGAGCATGGCCTACCGACTTGATGGCTTTTATGGGACAAAAAGGCGAAAATGTCACTGTTGACTCCACAGAAAAAGTAGAATCTTCGAGCCCTCAAGCTTCATCCCTTTCTAAGGAAAAAGAAGGGGATCAGGCTGATAAATCAGCTGATTCTGTTGATGAACATTATCAGTCTGTTACAGAAGAACATGTAGAGACTGTAAAGCCTGAAGAGCATGAGGATCACCCTGCAGAAACAAATACTGAAATCTTGGAGGAAGCTAATAACGCTACCCAAAAACCTGAAGAAACAAATGTTATAAAGGATGAGCAGGCAGGAGCAGTTAACAAGTTCAGTGAAAGTGTTAAGAATATCGAAAAGAATTTTGACAGTGCTCTTGGACTTGATGACAAGGCTGCTTGTGGTGGGGGTGGTACAACTTCCACTAGTGAAGGTAAACATGTTTTTGTCTATAAAATTTGGAATCTATCTTACGTTTGTGGTTTTAGTTTTCAAGTTTACAAACACATTTGCAGTATTTACAGTAACTATTAAGGCTTATTTGCATGCGTGATTGCACTGGAGTAGTTGAATGGGATTGTATGGCCTGATATTATCGTTCCACATCTAGTTATTTTACCAGATCCTATGATTGTTGCCACTAGTTGTCACTTTTAGCTAAGAACTAGTTTTTGGAACGATTAAACTACTCCTTGTTGAAACAAATTTAACTCAAAACGAGTTTGCAGCATCTATTTTAATGTTAAATGAGAACATCATACAAGATATGGAACACCTTAAAATCATAGAAAAAAATTTGATTCCAGTTATTACCCACATTTGATGTTCGATATGCAGAATCCCCGGCATTGAATCCACAGAAGGAGTAGTAACAAGTAAGGACCAATTTAGCAAGTATATATATTTAGTGCTCCCATGTCCTAATATTAAATATTGCAATGGTTGACCTAGGAGATGCTCTATTACAAGTCAAAAGTCTTATTTATTTTTCAAGCAAGAGCTTCATCCAATTTTCATCATGTTTCTTGTCAAGGGTAAACAAAAGAATCTAGCGTTGAACTATCTTCTGACAAAAGTGCAGCAACAAGTTTTTCTTCTTAACTTCTGTTAGGAATCTTGAATCAATCAACATTTATGGTCTAGTTAGAGATAACAACAGCCATCTCATGGCCAGGCGCATACAAACTTATAAAAGGCAGCATTTATGGTTATGTTATTGACGTCGACATTAATAATTTAGTTTGGGAGATATCACATGATTTCCAATCGTTTAATGTTTGCCATGTTAGAATGTAATTGAGCTTGTTTAATAGCTTTCTCATATCTTAGAAGCATTGCTTTTGGCATGGATCTGTAGCAGCTCTATGGCAGTCACTTTATGAGTTAGGAACATAAAGGTTCATAGGAAAATATAACTGCTACAATGATTGACTGCTTCTTTGATGGTCATTGATGCACATCAACTTCTGCTCTTTTACTTGCGACGGGTCAATTGTGAAGACTGCCTTTTGTTAATTACTGTATTTTGACTGTTCTGCTGTTGTTTTTGGTAGTGGAGTTGTGGCTTCTTTTTTTTTTTTTTTTTTTTTTTTTTTGGTGACTTTTGAATAGATGCATTAAGATTTATACATATTCTTTTGTCCTGTAAAGTGGCATGAGCTGTAGTTTTTGGGTAACCATGTGGTGTGTCACACACCATGACTGCTCTGGCGATGCATAAAACTTTAGATTTTTTTTTCAGTATGTATGTAACTTAGAGTTGATAAAAGGTCAACTTGGGTTGTATATGTTGATAAAGGGTCAAACAAGCAAAATTAGACAAAAAAAAACGATGGCAGGTCAGACCAAGTGACCAACCTGACCCGTTTTTACCCTCACATAAAGGTTACTATTTTGACCCAATATCAATCTGCCTGAGCGACCCATTTTGCCACCTTTTTATGGAACTTTTGAAATTTGAAAGATATGTATACATCACTGTTTTCTGCACACATTTTAAGACTATCACACCACTAATCTTTTTGATGGCTTTTATGGGACAAAAAGGCGAAAATGTCACTGTTGACTACAGAAAAACTAGAATCTTCAAGCCCTCAAGCTTCATCTCTTTCTAAGGAAACAGAACTTTGGTCAAGCTGTTTGGTCAGCCTAGATTGGAATGGCTGGGGTTTTCTTATAACCCAAAAACGCCTCTCTCATTGTTTTCTTTCAACTCAAGTTGGTCGAAAGATAATATAAGAACCAACTGAATACATGAACCAATCAAATGTCAGCTGGTAGAAAGATAATATAAGAGGAATTAAAAGGTTACCATCACATTCTACTTCTTTTCCCTGCATAAGTAAATTACTGCAAAATATCACTCAAACCATCCATTCCCCAATTCTGATTCAACTTATCTTCCTCTAAGTGCTAAAACTAAACCCACTCCAGTAATGGTATAAGGATCTGAAACTTCATTATTTTCAAAGACATGTCCAAAACACAATTTACAATAACGAGTCTTCACAACTGATGGCCTAGTAGTTTGAATCCTTAAACCATAATGCTCTGTTCCATCTTTGCTAATTTTAATAGGCCTTGGTTTCAAAAGTCCCGTAATGTGGTCAATCTTATGGACATATGGAAGATTCCTCAAGTTTTTGTTTGTGATGATGGTGGCTGATCTTGAGTCATGTTAGGCCTAATTGTGTCGTAATTCTGATTTTAGGAGGCTAGGCCTTTTGTAACATGAGTTGGCATGTCAGTCTCATGGTAGTTAGTTTGAAGCACAAAGGGTGCGTATGGTGTTAGTAAATGTGGTATGCAGCCACATTTCCTGTACTTATTTGTTTTTTTGAGTAATATATTTTACCAAGGTAAAAAACCTTTTACCCAAAAAAAATAAAAAATAAAATAAAAATAGGCCTTGGTTGAGGTAATTGTGAATTAGTCTAGATGGCCAGTGTTTTATGGTGGATAGTCAATTCATAATGTGGGCTTCCTGTTTGTGAAGGGTAGAATGAACTGGATGAGCATTGTAAGTGGGTAGGAATAGAGAGTTGTTAAAGATGAAGCTTCTTTGGTCCTAGCCTTGCAATGCCACAGGAGGATATTATGGAAGGAAAATCACATTGCTTTAGTCTAAAATGGTGATGATGCCTGTAGGAAATGGAGTCTTATGGTGAATATGAGTTTGATAGTATTTGTTTATCTGCTTGTCAGTATGGTTTTGGGGTATGTCCAAAATCATGAGTTTGCTACTTGGTGCTGTGAAGTTTTGATGATTAAAATAATATACATTCACCTTTTCAAAATAAAAAATAATAAACACACTCAGAAAACAACCAAACAATTATACAACCCAAGTACCCAACTCTCCTAACCCAATAAATACATATCAGTCTCAAATTCCTAATGTTTATTAAACTATAAAACTAGAAAAAAAAAAAAGTTTGCATTATCATGACATTTGAAGCACCATTTTATAACAAAAAGGCTTCTGGGTGCTACTACTTTATCCGATTTTGCTCAATAAAAACCAAATCTCCACGAAATAAAAAAGGCCATTTACTTAAAGGTGATTTAAGTCTACAAAACAATTCTAATAAACACACTCAGAAAACAACCAAACAATTATACAACCCAGGTACCCAACTCTTCTAACCCAATAAATACATATCAGTCTCAAATTCCTAATGTTTATTAAACTATAAAATTATGAAAAAAAAAAAGTGTGCATTATCATGACATTTGAAGCACCCTTTTATAACAATTTTCAAAGGGGCTTATGAACATGATGATTCACAGCACCATTGAAGCACACATTATATCAAAACAGTTGGTGTACAACTCAATCTAGCCATTACACCTAGCATTGTATAGCCTGCAAAAACTGCCAACTATATCTCACTAAAATGAAGTTCACCATATAAAATTTACATTAATAAACTAGTAATTCTAAACAAATTTATATGCAGATCCCATTTTTTAGTTGTCACCATATAAAATTTGCACAAATCCTCCAACGTGCACCCAGCACAGAGAATATAAACCTTCATGCATAATTACGTTATATTCTCTGGATGTTCGAAAATCAAAGTACAGACGAAGTACAGGAAAAGATCTTTTACATTGGTCGAAACTCGAGACCACATACAATGAGGCCAGACATACTTCCTTCATGACTTGTAAACTTCATATCAATAGAAAATGAGTCATCCTTGAATTCCTGAGTTGAGTTAAATTTCCACACTTGAATCTCCATCCATCCATTTTCCCTTTGTAGAGGAACTCGGGTATTATCATTTATATTCAATGGGCTCGGGGTTATAAAATAAACAAATTCAGCCTCGTTGTTTTCTTGGTGGAGTAAATCTCGTACTTTCACTGGACAATGCAGCCCTTGGACTTTTTCTGAAAGCTTGAACACAAGGTAACATATGTATTCTGTATTGGATGATAGCATTTGACTTTTAATTGTGCAATTGATATGAAATACTTGTTGTGGTAAAAGCTCAATCACCTCTGGAAATCTGCATGTACGATATATTATATAAATACATGCTTTTTAAGAACAAAATAATACTTGAGAACAGAAAACCAGACCCAAAGAATGAAACTTTTGAGGTATTCTCAAATATCTGGATAAGCATAGATCAGCATAGAGTGAATGCAACTATGTTTAGTCGTTAAAGGTAAAAGTAACTTTGTTTGTCTGAAAAAGCAAACCTGGTCTGCAATGATGGTTTCAAAGTAAAAAGGTTCACATTAGAAGCTTTGTACAATGCCGCCTTTGCTGAAAGCATAAGAAGCTTCTTTTGGTTTACTTTGCCCAACCAGAACAACTCGTCGTAGTTTCTTTTTATCTTAAATATTTCTTCAAAGTTTGTTGGCAATTGTTGCACGCAATCCACATTGAAGTTTGATCTTAAGACTTGTTCGAGTTCCTTCAAATTTCCGATTTCTTCATACACCTAATATAAAGATCACGTTATCAACATGCAAGTTACATAATGATTTTTTACCATGCATCCATCCTTATGAACAAAAGGATAGAGCATGGAACCGAGAATAACATTTTCAAACTTACCTTATCAGCGGCTCGAAATTCAATGCCTTGAACATAAATCGAACCATCTCCACAATGATAAGGTGAAAAGCTCTTTAGTAGAAACTCAATTACGACATCTTTGTTCTGATTCAAGATTTGGCACAACTCGATCATCAACCATTCCTTGTCTCTTCTTGTTGCAAAATATGCATGATGAATTTCACTCCCCTTTCTATAATTTAGGTTAACGTACATCGGTTTACTTGAAAAGTTTCTTGAATCACAAAATTTGAAGACTAAATAGACCCTATAAGCCACATTTGGAGATAAAAATCGAGCTTTTGTCTTGATTTTGATGTTCAATCGGAAATATCAAACATCTCCACTACTCTCTCAAATCTGCACATACTATAAACATACAAGTGTCAATCAGTCTTAGCCTTTTACTTTTGAATTTCTTAATTCTTTCGACCCAAATTAAATGACATAAATGAGACTTTTGAAAAATTGTTTATAATCAATATAATATATATATATATATATATATATATATATATATATATATATATATATATATATATATATATATATATATTTTCATATATAATCTCTGCTTAAATAAAGGTAAAAACATTATCAAAAAGGCTGTAAAGATGCTAGCAAAATTTATAACTGATGGTCTGAGAACAGAAGACCCAAAACAGGGGCATACCTCAAGTCCTCAACCACCTTATTTTATAATAAGGTGTATAAAAATTAGCTCTTAATCTTATAGCAAGTATAATAATTAGTTTGCAGGACTAATCTTGTCAATAACCTCATAAGATGAGGTCTGGAGTTTAGTGATATAGAAAGTTTGGGCCTCAAGTGTAAAATGCTACAGATTAAGGTATTGTTCGGTAAGTGTAGTACAGAGGCAAAATGTGAACTTGGTCAAAGGGGTACTTAAGTTGATCCAGTTTGAGCATAATTTATATACTTAATGAGTTGTACTTTTCATTAACGCGTGAGATTAATTGGGGCGTTTGCTGAAGATCTATTTGTGTTTTGTATTTGTTCTTGTTCAAAACTATAAGCCTTTGGTTAAGTTCTATGGTCACAATGTGTTTGATTATACTTATAGACACCTGTTGTAAAGAAAGAAAAAAAAAATGGTTCTACGAACTTCAGACAGCACAACAGGTAAATATAAAACATAAGACCAAATATTAGACTACAAAAATCACTCGAGAAAACCTTGAAACCTTCTAATCTGAAGTTGGTTTACTTGCCAATTTACTTTTCAGCTACTATTCCACATACGGAAACATAAAGTGCCAAACTTATCAATGCAGGGGTATCATCTACTTTCTTGCTTAAAAGATAATTTTTTTTATCAAAAATACACAATTTGTCAAATAGCTTCTAGTCTCTTTGATGCGCGAAAATAAAATACACTGTAAAAAACAAAAACCACAATGCAAGTTCCAAATACATAGGTATGGTGTTAACTAATTATTATGCTACTGTAAACCACTTGTCATGCATAAAACATAAATTAACTTAATTTAAATGTTTTTTAAAAAAGTATATTTAAATAAACTTCTAACAACAATGCATATGTACGCTTATCACTTGATGCTAACAAATATGAAGAGGTAGAGAGAATAACCTTGATTCTGGAAGAGATTTCCATTCATGTGGACAACTGTTTTTGTAGGAAAACATTGATGCTGAAACCATTTCATTTCTTTCTCCAATAACATCAAATGACAGCAACTGTTATACAACAAAAAAACAATTTAGACTCAATGATATGGTGTGTAAATGCATGTGTTATTTTTAATTATCCTAATAAACTAAAATACAAAGAACACAGGATGCACAACATAATATGAATGTGATTTGAGAATGAATTGATTACCACTTTGTCCTGTTGAAGGAGAATTCCTTTAGAAAAGATGTTGTAAAGATCCTCTTTCTTGATGGTAGAATAATCTTCAGGGCACCTTGACATCTGGATTATTTCTTTATAGTCTTTAGGCAATTTCGGCTCCCATATCTCATAATCCTCCTGTACATTAATTAAACAATTAGTAAGCACCTATTTCATACAATTACATTTCTACCGTTGAAGAAACTACTAAAGACCTTCTACTAAACATACACAACACATTAATCTTGTAAACTTCTTGTTTTTTTTCATTTGGACATTTAATTTATTTTTTGTTTTGATGGATATAAAAAGATAGTCTTTGTAAGAAATATATGCTGGGATCTTCACCCACGATATGGCTAATACAATAAAACCAAAAAACAAAACACAATGCACCAATTACCGTGGTTCGGCTCCTCTAGCCAACTCCACCAACAACTTCACTATATAATAAACGGGATTACAAGAAGAGACACAACACTCAACACTTTTGAATACCCACACCACACACTCTCAACGGTTTATATTACAATAATGGAGCAACACTCAACATTTATGAATGTATCCTGAGACACACATATGTGGACGGAGGGAGACTCTCATAATGCCTCTCTCTTTTCTCTCCCCCTCACCAAATTACCTAGCTAATGAATCATATATATAAGAAAGAATTAGTTTGTTCATCAATATACTCAGATGATTCCAAATTAACAAAATTTATTTATGGAATGTGAATCAATATATTTGTTCATAAATATAGTTTAGATTTGTATATGAAACGAATGGTAGCCTAATTTGAAATAATTATAAAAACTTACTTGGAATTCCAATGCTTTCTTAAGTTGTATTATCACTTCACCGGCCGTTGGCCGTCTTTCTCTCCTGTGATCTAAGCATTGATAAGAAATCCTAGAAAATATAGCAAACGACTGTGGCACAATTTGTTCTTTTATACCCTCAAACACTAACTCATCAAGTTTTCCTACTTGATAACGACTTTTAGCCAAAAAAGGTAAGTACAGATACTCATCATCTAGTTTTACAGACGATAGTTTCCCACACAATACGTCAAATAAAACAGCACCGAGTGAGAATATATCAGATTCTCTAGTTAAGAAGCCTGTTTTCGAGTTTAATGGGTCACGATAGCCGATTGTGCCTGTAACATCGTCAATGACTGCATCCTGATTTACTGGACATACTAAGGAAAGCCCAAAATCAGCAATTTTTGCTTTCCAATCATCAAACAGTAGAATGTTGCTGCTGCTGATGTCCCTATGTATCACCATTTCTGGACTTGAAACAGTTCCATGAAGGAACTCCAACCCGATTGCAATATCGATGCAAATTTTAAGCCGCATCACCCACGTAAGACAATTATCGCTTAAGTACCTATCAAGACTTCCTCTAGATGCGTACTCATAAATAATAATCTTTTCATCCTCTTCGTCAGAGTACCCTAAAAGACCAATGACATTTTCATGTTTATACTCCATAAGGATTTTAAGCTCTGTCATGAACTCAGCTTCTCCTTCAGCAGACTTCCTATCCAGCCGCTTTGCAGCAATGATTTTATGTCCATGAGTATGACCTTTGTATACCTGACCCGTTTTTACCATCACATAAAGGTTACTATTTTGACCCTTTATCAATCTGCCCCAGCGACCCATTTTGCCACCTTTTGATGGAACTTTTGAAATTTGAAAGATATGTATACATCTCTGTTTTCTACACACATTATAAGACTATCACACCACTAATCTTTTTGTGCTTCCAGCTTCAGGAGCATGGCCTGCCGACTTGATGGCTTTTATGGGACAAAAAGGCGAAAATGTCACTGTTGACTCTACAGAAAAACTAGAATCTTCAAGCCCTCAAGCTTCATCTCTTTCTAAGGAAACAGAACTTTGGTTAAGCTGTTTGGTCAGCCTAGATTGGAATGGCTGGGGTTTTCTTATAACCCAAAAACGCCTCTCTCATTGTTTTCTTTCAACTCAAGTCGGTCGAAAGATAATATAAGAACCAACTGAATACATGAACCAATCAAATGTCAGTTGGTCGAAAGATAATATAAGAGGAATTAAAAGGTTACCGTCACATTCTACTTCTTTTCCCTGCATAAGTAAATTACCGCAAAATATCACTCCAACCATCCATTCCCCAATTCTGATTTAACTTATCTTCCTTTAAGTGTTAAAACTAAACCCACTCCAGTAATGATCTGAAACTTCATTATTTTCAAAGACGTGTCCAAAACACAATTTACATTAACGAGTCTTCACAACTGATGGCCTAGTAGTTTGAATCCTTAAACCATAATGCTCTGTTCCATCTTTGCTAATTTTAATAGGCCTTGGTTTCAGAAGTCCTGTAATGTGGTCAATCTTATGGACATATGCAAGATTCCTCAAGTTTTTGACGTTGTGTTATGCCTGAAATTTGCGTTTGGATCTGTAGGTTTTGTGATGAGATAAAAATCTGTGTGGACCGAGGGATTTTGAAGATCTGAGTTATTAGGATATGGCATGGTTTATTGGGAAGGTTTCGCTAGGAAACTTTCCGGATTTAGCGGGAGCAGTTAACAAGTTCAGTGAAAGTGTTAAGAATATCGAAAAGAATTTTGACAGTGCTCTTGGACTTGATGACAAGGCTGCTTCTGGTGGGGGCGGTACAACTTCCACTAGTGAAGGTAAACATGTTTTTGTCTATAAAAATTTGGAATCTATCTTACGTTTGTGATTTTAGTTTTCAAGTTTACAAACACATTTGCAGTATTTACAGTAACTATTAAGGCTTATTTGCATGAAAATGTGCCAACTTGGGTTGTATATGTTGATAAAGGGTCAAACAGGCAAAATTAGACAAAAAAACGTTGGCAGGTCAGACCAACCTGACCCGTTTTTACCATCACATAAAGGTTACTATTTTGACCCTTTATCAATCTGCCTCAGCGACCCATTTTGCCACCTTTTGATGGAACTTTTGAAATTTGAAAGATATGTATACATCTCTGTTTTCTACACACATTATAAGACTATCACACCACTAATCTTTTTGTGCTTCCAGCTTCAGGAGCATGGCCTGCCGACTTGATGGCTTTTATGGGACAAAAAGGCGAAAATGTCACTGTTGACTCTACAGAAAAACTAGAATCTTCAAGCCCTCAAGCTTCATCTCTTTCTAAGGAAACAGAACTTTGGTCACGCTGTTTGGTCAGCCTAGATTGGAATGGCTGGGGTTTTCTTATAACCCAAAAACGCCTCTCTCATTGTTTTCTTTCAACTCAAGTTGGTCGAAAGATAATATAAGAACCAACGGAATACATGAACCAATCAAATGTCAGTTGGTCGAAAGATAATATAAGAGGAATTAAAAGGATGTCAGTTGGTCGAAAGATAATATAAGAGGAATTAAAAGGTTACCGTCACATTCTACTTCTTTTCCCTGCGTAAGTAAATTACCGCACAATATCACTCCAACCATCCATTCCCCAATTCTGATTCAACTTATCTTCCTTTAAGTGCTAAAACTAAACCCACTCCAGTAATGATCTGAAACTTCATTATTTTCAAAGACGTGTCCAAAACACAATTTACATTAACGAGTCTTCACAACTGATGGCCTAGTAGTTTGAATCCTTAAACCGTAATGCTCTGTTCCATCTTTGCTAATTTTAATTGGCCTTGGTTTCAGAAGTCCTGTAATGTGGTCAATCTTATGGACATATGCAAGATTCCTCAAGTTTTTGTTTGTGATGATGGTGGCTGATCTTGAGTCTTGTTAGGCCTAATTGTGTCGTAATTCTGATTTTAGGAGGCTAGGTCTTTTGTAACATGAGTTGGCATGTCAGTCTCATGGTAGTTAGTTTGAAGCACAAAGGGTGCGTATGGTGTTAGTAAATGTGGTATGCAGCCACATTTCCTGTACGTACTTGTTTTTTGAGTAATATATTTTACCAAAAAAAAAGGCCTTGGTTGAGGTAATTGTGAATTAGTCTAGATGGCCAGTGTTTTATGGTGGATAGTCAATTCATAATGTAGGCTTCCTGTTTGTGAAGGGTAGAATGAACTGGATGAGCATTGTAAGTGGGTAGGAATAGAGAGTTGTTAAAGATGAAGCTTCTTGGCCGTAGCCTTGCAATGCCACAGGAGGATGGAAGGAAAATCACATTGCTTTAGTTTAAAATGGTGATGATGCCTGTAGATGTGTATAGGCAGTAGTGTGGCTTGTGAGGAGATACAAGTCTTACTAATTTGCTTATATTTCAAATATGGGAAATGTAGTTGCCATCTTTAGATTAACCAATGGTGATGTAAGGAACATTTACTTAAGATGATGCCTGCAAGTTCTACCTCTGTACTTGGTTAGTGTGAGGTGGCTGCTGCACTAATTCAAGTGTAGTGTGTAGGATTTGTAGGAAATGTAGTCTTAAGTAGAATGTATAGTGAATTAAGGTGAATATGAGTTTGATAGTTAGTCTTTCGAATCTGTGTAGCTTACAGTTTGAATCTGTGTTTGTATGCCTTGTGCAACTAGTATTAGCCTACCATTTGTTTATCTGCTTGTCTGTATGGTTTTGGGGTATGTCCAAAATCATGAGTTTGCAACTTGGTGCTATAAAACTATCTTTATCAGCAATCTATCACAACCCAATCTCTTATTAAAATATTATTTTCTTACTCCTCTACATATACAATCACTACATACAACCAATCTTAATTTTGTTACCATTTATCAACAACCCAACCTAATATATAATATTATTTCTTTTATATTTAATTTAAATACTTAAAATTTCATATAAAATTATATATTAAATAAAATTTCATACTATTTTAACGGGATATTTTATTTGTTCATCATGCTTTTTTACTCTGTACTTTTTTATTTGCGCATACAAGCCTACTAAAGATTATGATTATGTTAGATTTTTTCAGATTGGTAGATTTCTAATTTGTGCAAACATTTTCAAGCAGCCCAATCAAATACCATTATACAGCCTAATAGTAATCAACCCAAGTCTAACTACCTAAATATTCGGACTATTAAAAGTACATTAACCCTAAATTGTCCCTCACAATGTTACCCTAATTTTCTTTCAATAAAACACGCAACCACAAAACACTTATCCACCTAAAACTTTCTTATTCTCTCACAGCTAAACAAAATCTGCTACAACAAATTTGTCCCTTCTCTTAACCACAAATCTATTACCCTTTCTTTTACTCTTTCTAAAAGTAACATATACATCATATAAATAAAACCTCCGGTAGTCTCCTCCTTAGTCACTACATGAACAACATCACCATCATCCTCATTCATGATCACGCTAACATACTCCCCAGAAACATCCCCCTCCACAGTTGTCTTGCATTGCATGTACAACACGGTGTTTGCCACCACATAATGCAAAGAGTTGCAAAAATAATATCCATTTAGTTGTCGATCCAATATTATATGCAAAGGTAAGTGCTGAGCCGATTGCAAAACAAAGATGAAAATATGAATAGCCATTCTTATTGTGACATGTGTTTGTTGTGACATGTGTATGAAAAATTTGCAAGTCACAAAACGAACCGATCGGTTGTTTCTCTTTCTTTCTTTTGTGCACTTTTAATACAATATCAATATATTTTTGTTTTATACCCATGCGATCGGTTGGATGTTACCATTGATAAACATAGTCTAAAGTTTTGATGATTAAAGCAATATACATTCACCTTTAAAAAAAAAAGTAAAAAATAATAAACACACTCAGAACATCTCTGAAAACAACCAAATTATAACAGTTATACAACCCAACTCTCCTAACCCAATAAATACATATCAGTCTCAAACTCCTAATGTTTATTAAACTATGAATAATAATAATAATAATAATAATAATAATAATAATAATAATAATAATAATAATAATAATAATAATAAGTTTGCATTATCATGACATTTGAAGCACCCTTTTATAACAAAAAAGGCTTCTGGGTGCTACTACTTAATCCGATTTTGCTCAATAAAAACCAAATCTCCACTAAATAAAAAAAAAAGGCCATTTACTTAAAGGTGATTTAAGTCTACAAAACAATTCTAATCAGCAACAAGTTTCAAAGGGTCTTACGAACATGACCAATTCACGGCACCATTGAAGCACACATTATATCAAACAGCACTCACTCTAGCCATTTCCACGTAGCATTGTATAGCCTGCCAAAACTGCCGACTATATCTCACTAAACTGAAGTTCACCGTATAAAATTTGCATAAAATACTAGTAATTCTAAACAAATTTATATGCTTATTCCATTTTAGTTGACACGTAAAACATACATAGATAAAAGAAATGGTAGATTTGCAAAAATTCTCCAACGTCAGCCCAGCACACAAAGAACATAAACCTTCATGCATAATTACATTATATTATCCAGATGTTGGAAACTCAAAGTACAAACGAAGTACAGGGAAAGATCTATTACATTGGTCGAAACTCGAGACCACACAGAATGAGGCCAGACATACTTCCTTCATGACTTGTAAACTTCATATCAATAGAAAATGAGTCATCCTTGAATTCCTGAGTTGAGTTAAATTTCCACACTTGAATCTCCATCCATCCATCTTCCCTTTGTTTAGGAACCCGGGTATTATCATTTATATTCAATGGGCTCGGGGTTATAAAATAAACAAATTCAGCCTCGTTGTTTTCTTGGTGGAGTAAATCTCGTACTTTCACTGGACAATGCAGCCCCTGGACTTTGTCTGAAAGCTTGAACACAAGGTAACAAACGTGTAACACCCCCAATTCATGGACGCAGCGGAATTCGAACTGGGTGTTACTGGACGGCACAATAGTCACAATAATAGAAAACGAACTCCAATTGAGTCGTTTTAAAAGATTTATCATTCAAATTATATAGATATCAGAGATTACGAAATGAGGTCCCAGATGGTTCCATGTTTACAAATTACATTAATTGAGTTTTGAATGATAATAAAATTTATAGCCCTCTTGAGTATCCGTGTCCTTCCGTGTCATCCTTGATCGTCATGAACCTGAAATACATGCTTGAGAGGTCAACACAAAGGTTGAGTGGAATTCGTAGAGTTTAGTTAAATCGTTTGAACACAATAATCGTAGTGTGAGCTATAGACTCACACTCATAGTTAGAAAACAAAATCGTTATTTATTTCACTAAGCTCATGCAACCAAAACATTAACATCGAACCAACAAAATTGGCATTATAGAAGCCCTATCGAGGTACTTTTGCCATTATACCGCTAAATCTCAAATATAGTGCATTTGTGTGAACTCATCGTTGTTCAACACAAATGGGATCCGTCAATCCCAATAGATCTATTCACAATATTCGCGCTCACTAAAGGTAGTGACTAATGGTTCATGATATAGGGACTTCGAACATGGCAATCGTTACTTAGTGATAATAAAACATCGTCGGGTAGCATACAGTAGAAAGCATCGTGTTCGAGTAGAAAAATAATAGCATGTATTCCCCCCATGGGTTTGTAAAATAGTTAAACAATAGAAAGTGGGGCTACGAACTCACCTTAAGTTATGTAGTGAGTAGTGAATGTGATGGTCGAATCGCGAAGGTTTCTACGAGCAACCTATAATAGAATGTTGCGACTTAGGTTCGGAGTAAAGAATATGAAGTAGTGCCTATATATATATATCTTGCATTTAGTCCATGATGTGGTATGATGTATAGTATAAGTCTTTGAAAGAAAGATTCATGAAACATGTATGTTTTGGTATATCGTTTACTACCGTTCGGGCCGACATAATTCAGAAGTCATGTTAGTAAGCGTTCGAGGAGCCAGGACACTTTAACTCGTAAATCCACAACTCAACTCGACGGCTTACATAATGAACTCCTCACATGAGGCTCCCTACTATTGTAGTAGTTGATAAAATATATAGATATAAGTTTTGATTCGAAAAGTTACTTGTCCGATATTTGAATAAACTTAGGAAAGTTTATTAGTACATGAAGATTGTTATTAGGGGAAGTTTCATAAGTCTTGTATGACCATTTTTTCCTTGTAATATCTCATGGTTCCTTTTTAAGTGAAGTAGATCCAAATTGCTTGTTCATGTTATCGCCTAATTCATTGTTTCATGTTTACGCCTATGTAAGTTGGTATGGTCATTTCGTCATGGCCTAGCCATGACCTTTGGTCCTTGTTCCAAGGTCATGAGACACAACCTTGGCTCTACCCATGGTTGTGGTCTTGATTATAGGTCATAAGACCTCTTGTTCCTTTCAAAGTATAACCATAATCTAGTGACTTTCGCCTAAAAATGGGCTGTTTAGAATTTGAAGAATTTTATCACTCGGAAAGTATTTTTAGGTCTTGAGCTTCTTTATACCTGAACGAAAACGTCGTTCCGGACAACTTTCGTGTTTTAACTTTTTGATGAATCGGACCAGAAGTGGGACTTTCAAAACCCAAATTTGATCAGAATGGTATTTGGCAGTTTTGCCGGAAATCTTTGGTAATTTCAAATGGGCGTAACTTTTGACTCGTATACTCGTTTTGGGTGGTTCAAATTGCTATGGTTTCCTTTTTAGGTCCTCTACCACAATATGTAATAATCAAATATCATATTTTTACCATTTTGATCAGGTCTTACCAAGAAATTCATTAGTTTGCTTGTTTTAGTAACTTGTTTCAACAATCCATTATAACAACATCTTTTACTCATTTTTATACATCATGGACATCAATACAAGACATAATATAGCAAGAATAACATGTAAATGATATGAACATGATAAATTAACAAGAAGCATGTTAGGGTTTGGCTTACAACTTTTGGCTTTCTAATAAAGAAAGGAAAGTAACAAGTAAGGAAATGGACTTTGATAGACTTGCTTCAACCCTTTTTCACTTCATGCAACCTTTCTACCCTTGGTATTCTTGAAAGATGGATGATAAAGATTGAGGTGAAATGAGTGGATTTAAACTCAAGAGAAATCACCAAGTATTCTAGGGTTTGGAAGATTTTTGGTAACTTATGATCAAACTAGGGTTTCTTCTTGAATAAGCACTTGAACCTTGCTAGAATTTAGAAGGAAATAAACTAAGTGTGGAGTGGTTTTGGTGTTGGTGATGGACGGCAAACAAAGGGGGGAGGGGGTATTTATAGTGTCTTGAGGAGGTTACATGCATGGACTAGTCAAAGGCTTGTTTAGGAAGCTTGTATACATGTCATTCATCCAAGATCACTTAGCACAAGATCATGCCACACCAAGGGATGACTCCCCCCCCCCTAATGGCGGTTCACAAGGGATAAGGGGGGGAGGTGGCTTGGCTTGGATGATAATATCTAGATATTTGTTAGTTTTGACTCCGGGAAATGCCAACCGTGAATGATTAGGCCTCAAAACGTAAAACCGGGTGTCGTAAAATTATGAAACTTTAAAGTATTGTTAGACATGTCCATATGTCCCATAATAAAATATAAAATGAGTGGTAGGTTCCATTTGGGTGGTAAACCCTGCTAAAAACTGGAAACACGGGTCTAAAACGCGTAATACGTAAAATGTACGAATTTTGCGTAAAACTGAGAAAAGTAAAATGTTACTTTTCTAATATGATATAAATGATTTAAAATGACTTATAATGTCTAGACTGGGCTCAGTCTAGTGTCGGTTGGTGTTAAATGTCTTTTAGACATCAAACCGTAAGCCTAAAAATCAAGGAATGACTTATAAAATCAAGGAATGATTTTTGGTCAAAGGAGGAGGGAAAAATTATGTTGACTTTTTCTAATAAGTTTGAAAACTCAAAACGTCTTAGAAACTCGTTTTGTGGTCTAACGGTTAATCGCCCATTCGGTTAAGCGTGCTCATGTGAGAGTAGTACCGACATGGGTGACCTGCTGGGAAGTCTTTGGTCATGTTTTTCTCAGTCATGATTAATTCTCAAATAAATCATGAGTGTGTCAAACATTTTTCTGATGCGGGGTCACTTAACGCGGTCGAGTTTCGTTGTACTTAGAATTTCTGAATGACGTTTTACCCTAAAACGTGTAATTCCTTAATAACTTTCACGAAAATGGTCTGACGAATGTCAAACATTTAATTTGCCATGGAAATGATTTATCACTCAAGAATATCAAATAAAAATCAACTTTCGGGAAAGTTTCGGAAAAATGAATAGTAAAAGTGAATAGTGAAATTTTCCGGGAATGGTAATTAACCTGAAATTGCAAATTGTTACAGTCTCTACCCCTTACGGGGAACTTCGTCCCGAAGTTCTATGTGTGTCATATGTTGGAGTGGTGTCGATGAAGAGGTGTGGTTACTTTAGAGTGATGTAGTTTGATTTGTCGTTTCAGTGTATGGCGTAGTATGAATTTACTTATGAGAAGTTTGTTTCTAAGAAAACATATAGGTGACTGCTCCCAGCATAACATGATCCCTCCTGAATTAGACATAGGTGATCAGGCTATGTATAATTTAGGACCGATAATGTGATGTTCGGTTTAGTCACGTATGGTATTCAATCTGTAAGGCTGATGAGTTTGCTTGTGGTGTAACTAAGGATGATTTGAGCTTTAAAAGTGCATCAATATCAGAAAGTGAGCTTGTGGGATTAAGGGTTGTGTAGATGATGATGGTGAGAAGGTTAAGAAGGTTTGTGTTCTTCATTTTGGTATGTTGAGATTTAGTGGTTTGTGATGAAAGTTGGAAATGAAGGCATGATATTGATTTATAGGGTGGTATCAACGAAGTGATTTCTAGGATGGTGGTAGAATATCTTGGAGTAAAATGATGTGAAACAATAAAGTGATAACAAATTAGCTTGAAGTAGAATTTGTTGAATGGTTTAAAAGATAACTGAGTAAGTCTCATAGAATGGTAATAGTCTGCTAAACAATCAAATTGGTTTGGAGATAGAAAGTACAATAGATGAGAATTATCACAAAGAGTCGTTTATTGAACAATAAATATTCTTAAGTCATAAAACTCCCATTACTAGGGATGACATACACATAGTACAACAAAGTGCATAAATAAATATGACTGTTAAGTTCTAAACTTCATTGTTCTGCAGTGTTGTTGAGATTCTGATAAGCTCCTTCTCCTCTTATCATATATGCTCACCCTTGGTTGTCTTCAACTTGTTGACCTTGATTTTGGGGACATTGGTTTTTGTAATGTCCACTTTCTCCACACCCGAAGCATATAACTATCGGTTGTGTGTTGCTACCGGTAGCTACATCCTTGACTCTACAATCTCTGGCAAGGTGTCCAGTGTTCTGACAGTTGCGACACTTAGCCGGGCAAGGACCTGAGTGATGGAAGTTACACTTATTGCATAGTGGAGCATTCCCGGTATATCCTGCGCCTCTAGTTGGTGCAGCCACATAAGCCTTTGCGGTCTCTTGTCTTTTGTTTTGCTGGTTGTTGTTTTGAGTTTGGTTGTTGTTGTTATTGTTGTTACTTCCATGATTACCATCCCATGGTCGCTTGTTGTTGTTCCTATTGTTATTGTTGTTACTGTAGTTGGAGTTGTTGGGGTTATTGGTATTGCTGGCGTTGTTGGTGTTGTTGTTGGTGTTGAGATTGGTTTGCTTTCGGGTTTCTGTCATTCGTACCACTTGGTCCATGAGGCTGCGGGACATCCGCATAGCTTCATCAAGTTCCTTTGGATTTGCCGAAGTTACATGCCCTTGTATGCTGGATGGAAGTCCCCAGATATATCTTTCCAACAATTTTTCCTTTGGGGAAACCATTGTTGGACAAAGTATCCTTAATTCTTGAAATCGACGATTGTAGGTTATGATATCATTTCCCCTAACCGTATGATCCTAGAATTCAACCTCCAACTTCTGTATTTCACTGCGAGGACAGTATTCTTTGATCATCATTTGTTTCAAATTAGCCCAAGTAATTTTGTAGGCATTCTCAATGCCCATGGGTTGAGCAATTGAGTTCCACCAGGACAACCCCTCATTCAACAGAGTACTCGTGGCATACTGAACTTTATCCTCCTCGGTACATTTACTAACCAAGAACACCGACTCCGCCTTTTCGAACCAACGGGTCAAACCTACAGCCCCTTCCGTACCCTTGAATTTGATGGGTTCACATTTCAGGTAGGAAATGAACGAGCAACCCTTTGGTACTGTAGTAACATTGGTCACCGGAGGGGTAGGTCCTCCAAGGTTAAGACTGGCAATTCTGGCAGCCTCTGCAGCTATCGCAGCTTTCGCAGCAGTGGCGGCTTCTGTGGCTGCTGCAGCATCAGCAGCTGCTGCAGCATCAGCAGCACCAGCAGCTGTGGTGGCTTCGGCAGCTGCTGCAGCTACGGCTGCTCGTTCCGCGATAAGTGCTGCATTGATACTGTCCTTTACCAGTTTGCGGATGGCGGCTTGCGTCATTGTTGGTGGTGTTTGTTTCTTTGGCACCATGATTCTATTGTTCAAAAGATACATTGTAATTAGAGAGTTGTGAGATAAGCACAATTTTTGATAAGAATGATAGGATAATAATGTTTGAAACTTAAAAGCATAACACATGATAGTATATAAAACAAGAGTTTTATTCGTACAACGTTGGTTGATTTACAAAATCGAAACCTTTTACAAGCTTCTTCAAACTTTACTAACTGATACTTTCAGTTTAGTAATTACAACGTTTTTACTATCGCTAGTTATTACATAGATTTCGTAACATTTACTAACTGAGTCTAATCAGTTTAGTAGTACAAAAGTTAACTAGTATCATCACACTAGTTTATTGTAGATTAGAAGGTCCGAGCAGCTCTGATTGATCGGCAACTTCTTGGTTTAGTGTTTCATAGAGGTACGAGTCGATGAAATTTGAGAAGCTGTAGTTTTCATGTTGACTTTCTTGTTGGATCAATGGTGGTCGAGGTACAATCCATAGTGAGTGATCCAATTCATCACATGTAGGGATATCAAAGGGAAGTGATAGTGGTGGTGGTAAGGGTTCTAGTACATATTCGTATTCATTATCCTCTTCTTCGTCGATTGAATCTTCGAAAGGTTCTTCTTCGTCATCAGAAGCGAAGGCATTTACCAAGTCAAATCCGAACTCGGGTGAGGGTGGTAAGACTTGGAAGTTATTAGGTAGAGTAGGCACATAATCGGGAGAATTGGGTACGCACATGATTTCTATAAGAAGAATTACAATGTTAATATAATTCTATCGTTTATGGGGAGTGCTCAAAATATGGCAAGCATATATATAGCAATATACTAATATGTTTATGTAGCATAACATGCATAATAAGTCCATAATCGTCTGGAGGATGGAAGACACGAAGAGCGGAAGGCTATAAAATGTTTTTGCTTGTAATTGTAGTTATAGTTTAGGTCTCAATTAGACCCGTTTCTCTATAACCATGGCTCTGGTACCAATCTGTAACACCCCCAATTCATGGACGCAGCGGAATTCGAACTGGGTGTTACTGGACGGCACAATAGTCACAATAATAGAAAACGAACTCCAATTGAGTCGTTTTAAAAGATTTATCATTCAAATTATATAGATATCAGAGATTACGAAATGAGGTCCCAGATGGTTCCATGTTTACAAATTACATTAATTGAGTTTTGAATGATAATAAAATTTATAGCCTTCTTGAGTATCCGTGTCCTTCCGTGCCATCCTTGATCGTCAGGAACCTGAAATACATGCTTGAGAGGTCAACACAAAGGTTGAGTGGAATTCGTAGAGTTTAGTTAAATCGTTTGAACACAATAATCGTAGTGTGAGCTATAGACTCACACTCATAGTTAGAAAACAAAATCGTTATTTATTTCACTAAGCTCATGCAACCAAAACATTAACATCGAACCAACAAAATTGGCATTATAGAAGCCCTATCGAGGTACTTTTGCCATTATACCGCTAAATCTCAAATATAGTGCATTTGTGTGAACTCATCGTTGTTCAACACAAATGGGATCCGTCAATCCCAATAGATCTATTCACAATATTCGCGCTCACTAAAGGTAGTGACTAATGGTTCATGATATAGGGACTTCGAACATGGCAATCGTTACTTAGTGATAATAAAACATCGTCGGGTAGCATACAGTAGAAAGCATCGTGTTCGAGTAGAAAAATAATAGCAAGTATTCCCCCCATGGGTTTGTACAATAGTTAAACAATAGAAAGTGGGGCTACGAACTCACCTTAAGTTATGTAGTGAGTAGTGAATGTGATGGTCGAATCGCGAAGGTTTCTACGAGCAACCTATAATAGAATGTTGCGACTTAGGTTCGGAGTAAAGAATATGAAGTAGTGCCTATATATATATATATATATCTTGCATTTAGTCCATGATGTGGTATGATGTATAGTATAAGTCTTTGAAAGAAAGATTCATGAAACATGTATGTTTTGGTATATCGTTTACTACCATTCGGGCCGACATAATTCAGAAGTCATGTTAGTAAGCGTTCGAGGAGCCAGGACACTTTAACTCGTAAATCCACAACTCAACTCGACGGCTTACATAATGAACTCCTCACATGAGGCTCCCTACTATTGTAGTAGTTGATAAAATATATAGATATAAGTTTTGATTCGAAAAGTTACTTGTCCGATATTTGAATAAACTTAGGAAAGTTTATTAGTACATGAAGATTGTTATTAGGGGAAGTTTCATAAGTCTTGTATGACCATTTTTTCCTTGTAATATCTCATGGTTCCTTTTTAAGTGAAGTAGATCCAAATTGCTTGTTCATGTTATCGCCTAATTCATTGTTTCATGTTTACGCCTATGTAAGTTGGTATGGTCATTTCGTCATGGCCTAGCCATGACCTTTGGTCCTTGTTCCAAGGTCATGAGACACAACCTTGGCTCTAGCCATGGTTGTGGTCTTGATTATAGGTCATAAGACCTCTTGTTCCTTTCAAAGTATAACCATAATCTAGTGACTTTCGCCTAAAAATGGGCTGTTTAGAATTTGAAGAATTTTATCACTCGGAAAGCATTTTTAGGTCTCGAGCTTCTTTGTTCCTAAACGAAAACGTCGTTCCAGACAACTTTCGTGTTTTAACTTTTTGATGAATCAGACCAGAAGTGGGACTTTCAAAGCCCAAATTTGATCAGAATGGTATTTGGCAGTTTTGCCGGAAATCTTTGGTAATTTCAAATGGGCGTAACTTTTGACTCGTATACTCGTTTTGGGTGGTTCAAATTGCTATGGTTTCCTTTTTAGGTCCTCTACCACAATATGTAATAATCAAATATCATATTTTTACCATTTTGATCAGGTCTTACCAAGAAATTCATTAGTTTGCTTGTTTTAGTAACTTGTTTCAACAATCCATTATAACAACATCTTTTACTCATTTTTATACATCATGGACATCAATACAAGACATAATATAGCAAGAATAACATGTAAATGATATGAACATGATAAATTAACAAGAAGCATGTTAGGGTTTGGCTTACAACTTTTGGCTTTCTAATAAAGAAAGGAAAGTAACAAGTAAGGAAATGGACTTTGATAGACTTGCTTCAACCCTTTTTCACTTCATGCAACCTTTCTACCCTTGGTATTCTTGAAAGATGGATGATAAAGATTGAGGTGAAATGAGTGGATTTAAACTCAAGAGAAATCACCAAGTATTCTAGGGTTTGGAAGATTTTTGGTAACTTATGATCAAACTAGGGTTTCTTCTTGAATAAGCACTTGAACCTTGCTAGAATTTAGAAGGAAATAAACTAAGTGTGGAGTGGTTTTGGTGTTGGTGATGGACGGCAAACAAAGGGGGGAGGGGGTATTTATAGTGTCTTGAGGAGGTTACATGCATGGACTAGTCAAAGGCTTGTTTAGGAAGCTTGTATACATGTCATTCATCCAAGATCACTTAGCACAAGATCATGCCACACCAAGGGATGACTCCCCCCCCCCTAATGGCGGTTCACAAGGGATAAGGGGGGGAGGTGGCTTGGCTTGGATGATAATATCTAGATATTTGTTAGTTTTGACTCCGGGAAATGCCAACCGTGAATGATT